>JAECXH010000027.1:24167500-24744050 GCA_018152175.1 Drosophila jambulina
AAATATTTTCTTTAAAAACTTTATTAACCAAATTATAATTTTTATGAGCCACTTTGTTCAATAAACCCCAATTAAATATACAAATTCAATTGAATGACTGCCATAAATACATTTTAATTACAAAAGAAATCTGGCAGTCAAGGGAATTCCCCTTTAAGAAATTCCCATTAAAAGCACCTGGGATATTTCACCAAAAATGTATTTTTCCCTCCCACTCCAGCGATATCTTCCCTCATATTTCACGATATTTTCGCTTTGGAGCCCGAGACCATATCATACATCATATTACCAAATAGAGAACTCTTATCATTAGAACAACAGTTGCCTTCCACAGAATGTTTTATGACACCCTTCCCCTTATCAAAAACAGAGCACAGAAACCCCTCTTGTTTTGTTTTTTCGGGTACAAAAATCTAGGGCAATTAATGTTTCACTCAATTAGTTCGTTCAATGCCGATTTGAGAAGACATTTCATTAATTCCGCCTTGCTGGCAGCGGAAGTTGCCAATTACCAGCGTTCAGTACACTTGGTGAGTCACACAGTCACCGACTGAGTCGGATAAAAAGTCTATAAGCTATCCAAACAACACACATATACAGGTTATATATTCCAATTCCTAGCCAGAAGGCAATTAACAATCGAGGGACGCATTGTTTATGGGGCCACGGAGTAAGGCATTTTCGTTTAATTAGATTTACTTTAATGTCTCGGGGCTTAAGGGCTCTGCAGAAGAGATGCAGAAGAGCTTGGGAATACGACTTCGAGGGCCATAAATAACGATAATGCCTATAATTGCCAACAATTCATTATTATGGTAAGATAATTTGATATAAATGGAGTCTACGTGACCCCGACACACAGCACACAGCCTCGAATGGAGACTCCGCTCCACTCTCATCCTCCCCATTAAACCCCGGATTGCACACACACAAAAAAAATGGGGAAAAAACGTTAAAAGCAAAAAGAAGACGCTCCCAAGGTGTTGGAGGTGGAGGCTTCTCTCCTCGAACCTGGCCCCAAACACTTGCCTCGAATCGTGGACACTTTTATGGCCACATTCGCCACGGCCGATGGGCGAATCAATTATTCCGGCATCATTTAACTGCAGTTTTTTTTTTTGCAAAAGAATCAGGAGGAGAGTCTAGGGATACCTTTGGTTACCTAAATTTTAAATTAAATAATTATTAAAGCTTGAAAGTATATTTACATGCCATTAATTACTTTGAAATGCTTCAAGAAATATTATATTCCTCTGTTCAAATTCCTAGCCTAGTAATAAGTATTCTGTTCTCTATACCCATATACAATATACATTCCTCAAAAGCCCATCTCCTTTTCCATTTTACTATACAAAAATATCCCTAATTGTTTTTAAAAACATTTTCCTATATAATAACACCCCACAAAGCCCATCCAAATGAATGCTCTTTGGCTAATGGCATTTCCTGTTTCGATTTAGTTGCCAATCAAGCGATGACTTGAACTTTTTCCATGCACTTTTATACAATTTAATGCAATATAGGGTCTTCCCCACACCCCGTCGTCTTCAGGGCTTAATTAGAGCTTCAGCTTTTATAACTCATTTCCTGTGGCAACAAAAGAAAATTCAATCAGCCAAAGCAGAAAAGATACAACAAGAAAAATGTTAATCAAAGTATATAAATAAAGGCAAAAAAGTGAAAGGGGGGGAGGGTCAAGGAAACATAAATATTAATAAATGTAAATGGCAAAACACACACAAAAATATGACAAATCATAATGACAAGCATTAAAATATTTATACGAATGTCAAACAGAAATTCTGCATTTTGAAAAATGAACAGAAATAGCAGAAAATTAAATATGCAAAATAGGCAATAAAATATCACAATGTGTATTTTTTGAAGCTAATTTAAGAGGCATATTTTTAAATATAAATAATATATATTTTCATTTTTGACATTTTATAGATATTAATAACATAAGGGGTACTTTTAAGGTCCTCACTTCATTTGCTAACCATTTTCGTTGGCACTTGGACTTAATTAAAATAAATGCAAATGAAGAAACCATAAAGTTGAAAGTTTATTTACATTGTTATTGCAATTTTGTGATTGTCACTTGAATTGTTGTTTGCCGTTGTTGTTACTGCGGTTGTTATTTATTTATTTATTTTTTCTTAGCTTGCAGTTTTTCCTTGTGGGATTTGTAGCTTTTGTAGCTCTTGTGGCATTTTGTTGTTATTTTTTTGACTTGCGGGGCCCCCATTGGCATTAAATGAAAATTTATTTCACTCGTTGTTGTGGATGTGAAAATTGTTTCTCATGTGGAAAACTATTTTTGCACCGAAACTAAAGGAAGCGAACAAAACGAAAAAAAATGTAGCTGTGGACGAAGGAAATGTGTCAATTAAATTTGAAGTCTGACAGCAGTTGGCCTGGCCATTGACTACAAAGTATCTAGTAGATGTATCTCTCACCATCTCTCAGCTAGTCAGCTTTCTTTGCCAATTTGCATTTTGCATTTCTTGTACGTCTCCAATTTGTTGGCCATATTTGTGGAAAATAAAATTAAACTGCAGTTTAAACAAAGCAAAAATTAAAAGCAAATATTGCCCAGCCAAAGACAGAGGAAGGAGCGACACATTTACATATGCAAACATGACATAAAATGTTTCCCCCCCGTCACGCCTCTTTTATGCACTGGGAGAATGTTTATAGAACTATATTTACTAAGAAAATATATATTTGAAATATAAGAAATATGTATTAGAAAAATCTTCAGTATTTTTATCTTAAATTTTTCTTAGAAGAAGTAAAATAAAGTTTGGTTGCAGATATTATCTTAAAGATTATATACAGATTTATAGTATCTTTAACTCATTAATATTATATTAAATAATTTTCCTGTTCCCTATAAAATTTTGTTATATATTTTTTTCATTTTCCCATATTTTTCTCTCTGCACATCTCCTTGGGTTCAGAGTGTCTTCGGTTCGAGTTTTTGCCCCATGCCGTCTGAATCTTTGGGTCTTGCCTTGGACGCTCTGCAGGAATTTTAATAAACGAATGTCAATATTTGCCCAACATAAAGCAGAAAATACAACGAGCTCCGGGATGGATCCACAATTGTGTAGTTGTCGTCGGAGTGAAAGCTGGAGAGGAAAACTGGGGGAAAACCAAGGGCCTCACATACTGCCTAAAGTCAGTCAGAATTTGTGTGCTTGCTTGGATTTTGTATATTTTTCTGCAGCTCCCTTCGATTTGGGCAATTCAATTAATCGGCAATTGGAATGCAATTGCTGTCACAGGTGTTGGAATCGATAAGCTAAGCTAAAAGCTGGGGTTCCTACTGTGTTTGAAAATGCCTACAGAGCGTATTTATTTGTGGGAAAATGTGGCACAGAGTTTAAATTGTAGCAGGAGAACAATTCTTTGGCAGCCTTTAAATTGAGGCAATTGCGTTTATTGTCTGTCATTTAGGCTGTTAATGAATGTACAATTATGGCTGAATTTGGCTTGTGTTTAAGTTTAATGTCTAACTAGAAACTCTAGTAGAACTTCCTTAATAATTCTATTTATCTTCAAGTTAGTTTCCTCTCCGCTCTTATTTGTTGCCAAAGTAATTGTCTGTAAATTCGATTTCAGGTAAATTGTGTTCTGTTGTGCAATCCAGGAGAAACTATTCCCTGATAATCAACCTTTGCATAGGGTTCGGAATAAGCAAACAGGTAAACAAATGCCAAGCAGTTGTGTTTTCCTATCTGTGCATCCATCACAGGAGATACTAGTATTGGGTTGGGAGGAAAAACCAGGAGAGGAGCGGCGAAGAGCAAACATTCCCGGGTATAGATTACAAGGCAATCACCTAACACCTGGGCTAAGACTCTGATAAGACACAAACTATCCATTCCGTTTTACCTTCCTTTTTACCATTTGTCGATATATGTTTCTAAATGCACAGGCGGAAAAATTGTTAAAGAAAATATTGTACATTTTAGAGAGAACTTTAGATTTTATAGAGTCAACTTTTGAAATTTTTTGGAAAAGTTATTACTTGTATTTTCCCAGGATTTTCTATACATTTTTAGAAAGCACTTTTGTGTTTCCTTTTTTTTAAATGAGTTGAATTTTTTAACTTTATTAAAACTTGATTAAATATTTTGTAATAATGATTGTACACTTTTTTTTTAAAGTGCAACTATCGCGAGGTCTTTTCCCATTTGGTATCTTTTTCCTTCTGCCGCTCTCTGTCTCAAAAAAAAAAAAAAAAGGAAACCCCATACCGACGCACTCGATAATCGTTAGCAGTTATCATGGTTTTTGGCACTACACGACAGCTAAAAAAAAACCTTAAAAAGCGATACGTACTCGAACGCTATATACATACTGTAGTAGGCTGGTAGAGGGTCACACTAAGATACCGACAATTGTACAACACCAATACTATGTATATCCTATGTTAAGCCAATGTAAATTAGCATTAAGACGAACAGAATGTTAACGGATCGCTCAAAGAGGCATTCGATTGTGAAAGAGAGAATAAAGAAGACGTGTTCGGACAATTCATCCTTCGATTTAAACACCTACCACAAATTCAGAAGTGGTCAAATCTACGCCATGGACGAGGTGAACCTACAAGAATTTTCGGTCACCCAGCTAAAAAGGTGGCTTTCAGTATTGGGTTTATCAACCCAAGGTACCAAAGCGGAGTTGATGGCTCGTGTAAGGCAGATACCGCCTGAGCAACGAGGCCAAGTACCAGAGGTCGAAGCTGACCAGAATGCTGGAGAAGATCAAACCGGTTCCTCTGGCACAGAACTCGAAGAGGTCAACACAAACCCTGAAAACGCAACACAGGAGTCACAGGAGGGCGCCTCCGACTATGTCACAGACCAAGACGATCTTCTCGGAATTATCGTGCAACTGCGGGAAGCTCTTATTACGCAGCAGAATGCGTTGCGGCGAGCAGAAACGCGGGGAGCCATGCAACAACAGCAATTAGAAGAGCTCGCCAGACAACAACAACAACAGCAGGCAGAAAGACGCGACGCCATACAACAACAAAAAGCAGAAACACGCGCCACCATACAACAACAACAGCAGCCAGAGACACAAAATGCCATACAACAACAACAGCAGCCAGAGACACAAAATGACATACAACAACAACAGCAGCCAGAGACACACATCACCGTACAACAAATAGTGGCGCGCGAGCAGCTACAAGAACAAACAGTCCCAATTGGAAATTCATCGGGTGGCAACGCCAGCAACACAACCGTCACGTCAATCGCTACAGGAAACTGGCTGGGTGGCAACGCTGAGGATGCTAGAAATGGCACACAGGGAGCTCCATCGGCCAGGGCTGGATCAGCAGCTTTGCTCTCGTTAGCCAAAGAAGCTGCTTTCGACTTCAATGGAAGCATTTGTGCACGCAACTGGGTAGAGCATCTAAGGAATATAGGCCAAATTTACAACTTAGATAATGACTGCCTACGGATGCTGCTAGTTACCAAGCTGAAAGGTAACGCGCAGCGTTGGCTGCACGCCAACCCATCCCGAATGCTAGATTCCTTTGCAAGACTTGGCGAGCAACTGATCATAGCATTCGGGGAAACGGCGTCCAAATCAGAGCGTCGCCGAAAGTTTGAGCAGCGGAAATGGCAAAACGACGAGAAATTCTCGATGTATTTCGAGGATAAAACAATGATGTCCCAAGCCATCAACATGGACACTGAGGAATTGCTAGAGAAACTCATCGAGGGAATCCCATCTGCGAGCTTGCGTGATCAGGCCCGCATCCAAAGATTCGCCAATCCGGAGCAGATGCTGCTAGCATTTGCCAACATACGCCTTCCACTACAGCCTGAAACATACGCACCGAAGAAGTCGACGTTGGAAGCATCGCAGATCAAAAATTTGCGCTGCAGGAACTGCAACTCGAAGGGCCATTTCGCCAAAGATTGCCGCAAGCCAGCCAGGGCACCAGGTTCTTGTTTCGCATGCGGAGAAATGGGACATTTTGTGGGGGAATGTCGTCTGAGGAAAAGCAACAGCAACAACAATAGCAACAACAACGACTATGTAAGAAAAATACACATTTTTTTCGATCACTATTTTAAATCACCAATTATTGCAGAATGTCTCATAGACTCAGGGAGCGCGATTTCATTCATCAAGCAGTCCAGAATTCCAGCTGCAATATCATTAAGTAAAGTTAACCAAGTTTATCATGGGCTAAACAAGAGCCAACTTAACATTTTTGGAAAAACTTCATGTTTCGTTTTAAAAGAAAAAATAAAGATTAAATTTGATATGATTGTGGTAGCAAATGAATCTATGAGACACGACGCAGTCCTGGGAAGGGACTTTATGAATCTTTACGGTTTGAACATGAATCTAGACACCCTTGACACTTATGGAAATATGTTAAAAGTAGATGGCTCAAACCTGTCAGCCAGGGAAAAGGGTCAACAACTAGCAACTGCCGTAGTAGCCAATTGCGATTCCAACGAAATTTTTAGCGAAACTGTTAACGGAAAATTATTAGGGAATTCAACTGTTAAGGATAAACTGTTAGGAAATGAAACTGTTAATGGAAAATCATTAGAAAACTCAACTGTTAAGGAAAAATTATTAGGAAATGAAACGGTTAATGAAAAATTATTAGGAAATTCAACTGTTAAGGAAAAACTGTTAGAAAACGAAACTGTTAAGGAAAAATTATTAGGAAACGAAACTGTTAATAAAAAATTATTAGGAAGTTCAACTGTTGAGGAAAAACTGTTAAGTAATTCAACTTTTATGGAAAAACAATCAGAAGATGCAATTATTGAGAAAAGTTTGGCAGAAACTATAACTAATACCGGAAAAATTTTACGATATGGGACCATTAATGAATATCAATTGGAAAACGAAAATATAATTGAAAAGCAGAGCGATAGGCAATATTTTAGGAATGAGTTACCATACAGGCAAAAGAAAACATGCGATTCGCATTCAGAAGATTATCAATGTTTTGGAGAGATGCCTCAAAGTGAAACAACAGAAAATTTTGAAGACAGTTTTGAAAGTAAAATGTTAAATATCAACGTGGTTGATGATCAGTTTTTAGATTATAACTGTGGGTGCGATGTAAGCTATGAAACGAAATGTAAATTTGTTAAAATGTTCGAAGAATATTATCTTAACGCTAAGAGACCAGATGCCCCTTTAACAAGATGCGAGATGAAAATTAGTTTAGACAAATCCAAACCGTTCAGTTGCTCACCAAGGCGACTATCTTTTAGTGAAAAGGAGCAGCTCCAAAAACTATTAGACGAGTATTTAGACAAGGGAATTATAAGAAACAGTGAATCAGAATATGCTTCTCCCATCGTATTGGTAAAGAAAAAAACGGGAGACTTGCGTTTATGCATAGATTATAGGAAATTAAACAAAGTTTTAATAAAGGACAACTACCCGTTGCCTTTAATAGATGACCTTTTAGACAAATTAGTAAATAAGAGTGTGTTTTCGAAGCTTGACTTGAAAAATGGATATTTTCATGTATTCGTTGGCGATGAATCAGTTAAATATACGTCGTTTGTGACTCCATTAGGACAATTTGAATTTTTAAGAATGCCTATGGGCATAAAAAATGCATCAGCAGTATTCCAACGCTTTGTAAATAAGATTTTTGCGGATTTGATTCGGGAAAATAAAGTAATTATATACATGGATGATATTATGATAGCCAGCACAGACATGGAAGAACATTTAAGGACTTTAAAAGAGGTATTTATAAGAATGGTCAACAACAAGTTAGAACTTCGCATGGACAAATGCGAATTTATGCAATCCAGCATAAAGTACCTAGGATTTCTTATTACTAAAGAAGGAATTAGAGCAGATGACAGAGGGATTGATGCAATTACAAACTTCCCAACTCCTGAAAAAGTACATAATGTCCAAAGTTTTTTGGGGCTATGTTCCTATTTTAGAAGGTTTATAAAAGATTTCTCCATATTAGCTAAGCCACTTTATGACATGTTAAGGAAAGACAAGGAATTTTCTTTCCAAGAAAGAGAACTAGACTGTTTCTTGAACCTCAAGAAAAAACTGACAGAATCACCGGTTCTAGCCATATATAATCACAAAGATGAGGTTGAATTACATTGCGATGCAAGTGCTATGGGTTTCGGTGCGGTTTTAATGCAGAGAAAGGGAGATGGAAAACTCCATCCCGTGTTCTACTTTTCAAAGCGAAGTACAGAGACTGAGGCAAAATATCACAGTTTTGAGCTGGAAACCCTAGCCATTATCTACGCCCTGCGTAGGTTTCGAATCTATCTTCATGGCAAACATTTTAAGATAATAACCGACTGCAATTCGTTAACGCTGACATTAAACAGAGTCGAACTAAATCCTAGAATCGCCCGATGGGCACTTGAACTGCAAAATTATGATTATGAACTAATCCACAGATCTGGAACAAAGATGCAACACGTAGATGCCCTGAGTAGATGCTATATTTCAATTGTAGAAACCACTAGCTTTGAGGACAACCTTATAATCTGTCAATCAAAAGATTCAAATATACAGAAAATTAAGCAAGAATTAGAGAGAAATCAACTCAAACATTTCGAAATGAGAAACGGCGTTGTTTACAGAAAAACGAATGACGATCGTTTACTATTTTTTGTCCCTGAGGACATGGAAAGTCACGTCTTGCACAAATATCATAATGAACTTAGTCACGTTGGTAGGGATAAGATGATAGAAGCAATTTCGAAAAGTTACTGGTTTAAAAATATTAAGGAAAAATGCATGAACCACATTGAAAATTGTTTGAAATGCGTAGCATTCTCTCCTAATACCGGAAAATCAGAAGGCTTCCTTCACAGTATCCCTAAAGGAGACAGGCCGTTTGAATTGTTGCATATAGATCATTACGGACCAGTGGCAGCAGGAAGGGCAAACAAACACATATTTTTAATCATAGATGGTTTTACGAAATTTGTTAGACTTTATACAACAAAGACAACAAACACAAAAGAAGTTATAAAAGCTTTGACCGATTATTTCAGGGCATACAGCAAACCAAAATGTATAGTTTCAGATAGAGGCAGTTGCTTTACATCTAACGAGTTTGCAGAATTTTTAACTGAAACAAACATCAAACACTTAAAAATAGCGACAGGTTCTCCACAAGCAAATGGACAAGTGGAACGCATCAACAGGAGCATAGGGCCTATGATAGCAAAATTAACGGAGCCTGAAAATAATGTACATTGGGATAATGTAATCGAGCAAGTTGAACATGCACTTAATAACACCGTACACAGGAGTATAAAACAAGTTCCTAGCAAAATGCTGTTTGGTGTAGAGCAGAAAGGTCAGATTATTGATGAACTTAGGGACAAGTTAGAAGAAATTAACAACATAGCTCAAACAGAGAATTTGGACGAGATCCGGAAGTTGGCAGTGGAAAAACAAAAACAAGCGCAGGAATACAATGAAACACATTATGATAAGAAGAAGAAAAGGCCAAAGGACTATGCGAAAGGAGATTACGTAATGGTTAAAAATTTTGACAGCACTGCGGGAGTTGCTAGGAAGTTGATCCCTAAGAACAAAGGTCCATACATAATTGCTAAAGTTCTTCGCAATGACCGGTTCCTACTAAAGGACGTTGAAGGCTTCCAAGTATCTCGAAATCCTTACAAGGGTGTATGGAGTGTTCAAAACATAAGACCTTGGATAGGGAGCCGGAAAAGTAAATGAAGAGAATACATGTAATTAAACACTGTCTTAGAATAAGTTAGACATAAGAGTAATTTGTTAAAATTGTTCTCAAAAGAAAGCAGGATCAGGGGATCCGTATTACAGGATGGCCGAATTGTAGTAGGCTGGTAGAGGGTCACACTAAGATACCGACAATTGTACAACACCAATACTATGTATATCCTATGTTAAGCCAATGTAAATTAGCATTAAGACGAACAGAATGTTAACGGATCGCTCAAAGAGGCATTCGATTGTGAAAGAGAGAATAAAGAAGACGTGTTCGGACAATTCATCCTTCGATTTAAACACCTACCACAATACGTACCAGATATAACCGAAGAAGTGCTTTGGCAACACTCCGGGCCAAGAAAGGGCACTCGATCTCGGTCTTCTTGCAGAAAAACACTTAACTATATAGTGTTTTTTTTTCTCTCTACGATTTTTTGCTAGCAGAGCCCTGGCCGCTTTATCAATTTGACACATTGACGTTGAGCGCTGAAAGTGCATTAAAGTAGCTGGCAGGATGCATAAGATACAAAGTGTAACTCGAAAGCAAGTTTTCCACTTTTTCTAGATTTTTCCTCGCGGCGTTTTTTTTTATTGACACCTGACCCGATTCATGGTCAAAACCGATGACAAATTGTGGAAAAGAGGGGAGGCAGGGTAAGAGAGATCTGAGATCTGCTTGTTAGCGCTTTTGGCATTGTTTGTACACTATTCTTGTGCCTTTTTCCTAGCCTTATTTTTCTTCTTTCCTTATACCATGCTTGTTTCCCTTTTTCCCCACTTTTCTCACTCTGTTCCCTCCTGTCCCCCCTTTGCATACCCCTGGTTTAGTTGGCTTTTTTGCTTTTGCACGCTTTTTCGGTTTTTAGCCAAGTCATGGAGCCGCATTTCTCACATCAAAAGTGGGGATCCAGGGCGAGGGGTTACTCCGAACTCAGGCCCAGACTAAGAGCCCCCAGACAGGATATGAAAAAGTGTCGGTGTATAATGGGCAAAAGTCTAAGATATACACACAGCACACAGCACAACAAAACAAATACCAGAGTGCAAATAAAGATGGTAAAATGCACTTAAACTCAAGTGAACTCTGTTTGTTGGCACAGAGAAAAAAGTGGTAACTGAAAACTAAGAAGTTACCTGGAATAAAATTGAAATTAATTGAATTTGAATTTTATTTGTATTTTTTCGGTATATTTTTTATATTCCCTGAACTCATGGTTAGCAGGAATTTGTACTTTCAACTCATTGAGGAGCTAATTGGCCGTGACTCACTCTTATTCGTGGGTAATTTTTATGAGTTTTTACTCCTTTATAAAGACTAGTTTATCGTCTATGCTATCTAAGAGATAAAGAATATTTCCTTATCTGATTTATTGGTTCTGGCAATTTAAAAATTGAGCATTACGTAGCTTTTAATAACCAGGAAAGAAAAAGAAAACAGGGTTATCTCTAGAAATTGATTTCGCTTTTTTATCTCTATGGTTTTTAATAAAGATTAGGTTATTTGTATTACTTATTTTTGAATATTTTCTTATCTGATTTATTGGTTCTAATATACCCTTACGAAACTGTTTATTTACTTGATCAAATTATGGTGAAATTAAATAATTTTAAAACTACAAAACTACTTTATCTGGGGTGAATTTCGATTGGACATTAAGACTCTTTTCTAGGAAAGAAAAAACTTTCGAATAAATATAGGAGACTTTTAATTATTTATTTAAGTTTTCTGGCAGACTCTGTGACATTTTTTTAATGGCATGTATTAACCAAGTTTGGCTCTCTTAGCGGAGCATTAAGGCCTGTGTCTGTATAAGGTCCACTGGGCCAAATTGTTGGCCATAATAACCAAAAGGCAGTGTAATAAATTTTAAATAACTACCTATTAAGGCTTTACTTTGCCCGTTGTCTGTTACGTACACATGAATCATCCGCACTTACAGTATATATATACCCTGATATACAGATATACAGATATACAGATATATATATATGCAACTTGGTTTGTGGCCATAATGGTCTCAAAGCAAAGAGGAAGCAACATGGAGAAAATAGTTGCTCGAAATTGCTGTAATTTATGATGATGTCCTAGATTACATTGCAAAATTGTTTTCTTTCGATTACAGTTGCAACAAATAGAGATATATATTTACAGATATATAACTCTATGTTATGGACATTTGTCAGGGCAGAAAGAGAAAAAGTTAAATTAAATGTAAATATAGTAAACGTGTAGCATAAATCCATGCGTGACAGTTTTGAGGCCCCCTCCACGAAAACCTACTGCTAAACTGGTTGCGACAACTTTCTATATAGAGATACTTAGATACATCTGGCCGCGGCTTCCTTGAGCCGAGCGAAAAGCGGACAAAAATTAAATGCAAAACTGAACCTAAATATTTGATCTAAACTATGCCAACCTGGTTTCGTTTCGTCTAAAAAAAAATAAGAGAATAGAAAAAAGTTTCTATTATGTCTTGGGAACTTAAGCAGTTGATTTACGGCCTCGAGTAAGTACTCTCCCCATGTGTGAGTGGGTTTATCTGCCAGAACCTTTATATACACACACTTATAGTATCTTTTTTCTTGTTTTTTCAACTATCGCATTATTTATGAGTTTGTTTGTGTGTGGGTCATGCTCGCCCGTCTCCTCTATCAGCTCATTACAATGATTTATATTCGGCATTAGATAAATGCTATTATATTGTGAAAGTTGTAAGTGCGGCGCATATACTATACTTGAGTATATTTTTGTATTTATCAAATTTCCCCTTTCTAAAATTAGTTTGCGAAAATTGCGCAAATTTCTTTTGCCAAGAAATACATTTTACAATCTGAAAGAGAATTATAATGCGGAATGCAACAATTTCTGTCTCAATAATAGACACAAAAGCCAACATTGTTGGAATTGCTTTTGAATGCTAATTGAATACGCCAATGTCCTAATGAGTATTATTTGAAAGGCTAAATGACTTTGGTCAGCTGTCGTCTGCATACATATTTTCTTGGATTGTTGTCAAAGTGTATTTATAGTTTAAGGTTTTCTGGTATTTATTATACAATTAAATATATAATAAATGAAAGAAAGCTATGAGCAAATTAACAATCAATCACAAAGAATGTCAGGCTTTCAAGGTTTAATTGTTTACTGTGAATGAATATATGACTTGTTTATTATTATGAGTGTTTACATAAGAATAACTATCAATTTAAGAAGAACAATCTCAGGAGGGAGATATACCTTTTAGATGCATATGATTCTACATGTTTAATGTTATTTTTTGTAATCTTTTCCCAACTCTTTGCTACAAGTTGTTCAAAACTCATTTAAAAATATTTCCCCCAATCATTCCCATCTTAACAATTTTTCGAAATTAGTTATTTACAAAATTTCATCAATTTCGTGTGCATTTCCTGCATTTTCTTTTAGCCCAGACATGCAACAGCATTTTTTCTTGTTACTTGTTAGCTGCGACTGCCACATGCAGCTGCCTTTCTCACATTGGGTTATTTTTGTTTTTATTTCTCAGTGGTGTTGGTGCTGCTGCCTCTAATGATCTGCACGATGTTAACTTTAATTTATGTATAAATTTAATTTAATGCCGGAAAAAATGCATAAAAAATGGGTATTTTGTAATGAAAATTTGGCAACAAGAAAAAGGAGAAAGGCGGAGGCGAAAAAATAAAAACTTTTGCTCGTCTCCTCAAATGTCAGGCATTGTCATTGTTGGAGTTTTCCTTTTGGTTTTATTTTCCTCTACCATCTTTTCATTGATTGCCACTCTTAACTTTTTCGTTATTTAGTTTATGTAATTTTCTTTGAGTTTCGTTTCATATTTGTTTGATCAATTTCGGTTTTTTTTTTGTGCGACTGTGTTAACTTTTTGTGGTATTCAATTTGTTGATCAAACAACTTATTGTTTGTAAAAGTATTTATTTTGTTTTCTTTCCCTCGAATTTCACTCATTTAATTTGGATTTTTGTGTGTGTGTGTATTTGTTGAATGAAATTGTTTGGTCAGAGCTTGTTAATGCTTTATTGTTTGTCATTATTGTTTGCTTAATTTCCCTTTATTTACGTTGCCTAATTCGGGCTAGGAACTTAAATATTTAGCTCACTTTGGAGAGAGTATAGTAAAACTTATTCAAATCACTTGTTAGCTTTTCTAAACCCAAACCATTTATAATTCCAACATTTTAAGGCTGTGGGAATGCATCCGTAACCGTAATAATCGCCCATTAATTCTACTCGGACTGTGTATAATGAAGTCATTAAAATTAAAATTAAAATTGGGAATGAGCACACCTATTTA
Organism: Drosophila jambulina; assembly: GCA_018152175.1. NCBI lineage: Eukaryota > Metazoa > Arthropoda > Insecta > Diptera > Drosophilidae > Drosophila > Drosophila jambulina. The sequence continues at coordinate 24,181,569 of JAECXH010000027.1, forward strand.
TCCCGCAGCCAATCAATTTAGATTACACACAACATCCCAAAGACTCTTGCACTCAACTAGGGATTTATGGACCGTGGCCCCGGGGAAGGGGAATAAAAGAGATATTCCCTTCTCTCGAAGCAGCTGCAATACCTGAGATTAATGAGGGTAGAGGGGCCCCGAAGACAGTTGTCGGTATATATAAAAAAAAGGGTTGATAAGGAATTTCGATTAGAACAAAAAACACCACTGCCCGAGGGGTTAGATAACCTTGGATCTCTCATACTTTGAAATTCCTTCAAGAAATATATATATATATATATATTAATGAGAGAATTCTTGGGAAGACATGTGATTCTTGATTGCCAAAATTTGTTTTTGCCCTCATAATTGTTTGCAGCTATGTATATTTTTGCGTACAACGTACAAAAGTTGAGAAATTGCGTGTGTATGCAAAACTTTTACATGGATTTATAAGCTGGCTAAAGTTTTCCCCACTCAAAAGTTTCTTATGTGGAAAAAAAAAATTTATGACAGTTTGGGAAAAGTTTTTTGTTCCTTCTTTTTCCTCGAAGAACAAAAAAAAATTACTTAAAAAATGACAACGAATTGTGCCTGGGAGAAGAGAAGAAAGCATCACAAATTGAAGGCGTTTCGGGGCGTGGCAGGCAAAGTACAAATGCGGAATGGTAGAAAAAACTAAGGTAGAGAGAAAGCAACTTTTATGAATTGAATTGCATAAATCATGTGGGGGAAAAGTTTTGTTCTCTCTTCGGAGAGATGAGAGAGAGCAGAGGTGGTCTTGAGGATGCTCAAGGTAGCGCCTATTTCAGGCAAATAAATTCACAGAGACACGCGGAAATGCAAGGGAGGCGACCCGGGCGTATACTTGATATGGTAATTTATTATGTTTTTATTGCCTTTTGTTGTTGTCGGTGTGTGTGTGTGTCTGAGTGTGTGCGATGAGCCAAAGCTGCAGCCCTTGCCTTTGCCTGGTCATTAATCTTTGTTATGCCACACACACACATGTGAGCCGCACATTTCCCCTTTTTGCAAATAAAAAGAAAACCACTCACTATAAGTTATCCTTTTGCTTTTGTTCGCAACTTGAGTCGCGGCCAAAAATGCCGCCACGCATAAATACGAGTCTATTTAAGTTGTTTTTTTTTTGTGAGCCATTAAAAGAGAGGCATATCAGACCCCATCAAGCGTCTCGGACAGCTGATAAGGGTTTTGAAATAAATGGCAAGAATATTTTAATTTTCTTCACGAAAATTTTGAAATTTAATTTGATAAGCCTATAACTTTTTATAAGGTAAATAGTTAAGGGAAAAACACAAAATAAAAGCATTTTAAAAGTATATCATAAACAATTCTAGAGTAAGAAGAACATAAAATAGGTAAAATCAAGTTTTAAATTGAAGTTCTTTTTCTATAATTGCCAAAAGACTCTTTTTTCTTTAAATAATATTTGTAAAATAAAAAGTATTTACATTATCTGAAAAAGAAACGAGTTTCTAATTAAATCCTCTAATTCTTAAAATGTAAATTTTTTTATAAAGCTCTTTTGGCAGTAATTCAATGAATATTTAAAAATGTATGATTTTAATAAAGGAATACTTCAATGTTCTTTGCAAACTCTGTCAAATATATATAAATATTTATATTTTTATTAATTTACATATTTTTTTAATTTCATTAAATATTATTATAATCCACTCCCTAAAAGTCTTATAAAATTTTCAATAATGTCACATAAAACAGGGCATCACTTCGTCGACATAATAAATACAAACATTACTTTCTTCCTGCTTTTGTTGTTGTGTGTGTGTGCGTATGAGTGTAGCGCAAAAAAATTAAATTGCGCAGATAAATTTGCGCAACGCTAATAAATTAATATTTATGGTTGCCTGCCCTGCATAATTGTAATTCTGGCTTTTCTATCTCTCTTCCTCGCTCAGCTCCATATAAACGAGTATATGGTGTAATTTTCACCATTTGAAAGCCTGTTTATTTCTGTTTTTAAGTTATTTCGTATCTTGTACTTTGTATCTTGTAGTTTTTTGGGGGATTTTGTAAACTTTCTTTGGTATCTTTGAGGTTTGCTTTTGTTTATATAGGTGAATATACCTAGTTTATATTTAGATTTGTTTGTTTGTAAACTTTCTTTAGCTCTTTCGGAATTTAATAGTTATTACTAATATTATTCGTTTAAATTTAAGACTTTTTACTATTTTGTTTTGGAATAGAATTGTGGCCTCGCTGTGATTTATTAACCCATTATATCACATAATTTGTAGTCTAAAATTCCTCTTTCTATGTGAAACTTGTAATGTTGGGGATCTTAGTATTTTTCTAGATTTATTTCATGTTACTTTTTGCACATTTGGCTCTCGGCCATCGCGAAATTAGTGCAATCCAACATAGTAAATGTATCGCGACGATGCACATCATATAAATCTATATATAAACCACGCGATCTCGTTATTTTATCTCTTACGTTTGTTGCTTGCTTTTTTGTTGCCTCTTTCTTCCTCCTTTTTTTTCGTAGTGTTTTTTATGTCGTGCCATTTCAGCGAAGCTCGGCAACAAAGCATAATAAAACTAATTGTCTGCGCTTCGCTCTCACACACAGATACTCGAACACACACACACATGCGGCCGTATATTTGCAGATAGTTTCGCGAAAAAAGCGAGCGAGAGAGAAAGATGGAATGGGAGAAAAGGAGAGACCACATGTTTGCCATTCTGAGTGTTTCCTTCGTCTGGAGAATTCGCCAAAAGACATAAGAACGGAACGGAACGTAAAAAAAGAAAGAAACTGAGGAGGAAAAATTCACATCTCTGGCACAATATTTCTTTGCTTTCCCTTTGTTGTCGCACTTTATTTCCCTCTTTCTCTGCGGGTTCTGTTTTCCTTTTCGGCCATTTTGCATTAGTCTTGTACCCCTTTTTACGTCCCCAAAAAGGCGCACACAAAGTTTATTTGTACTTGCAACTCCAACTTTGTTGCAATTTCTCTTCTTTGCTTTGGGAAATCTGATCTTCCACAACAAAAGTTCCTCTTTCACGAATTTATCAGATTTAAATCATTAAAACAACAGGAGATTGAAGAAATTCCAAAGAGATCTAAAGGATTTTCGAACAAAGAACAAATAAACCCTCATTTCAGTTTCTTACTCTTAAATAAACTATAGAGCAAGGTGAACTACACTCTTAATTCAAGTTTCATATTTAAAACAAGAAAACTTTATTAGAGAACGTTTCAGATACTTTGCCTGATAATCTCTAAAAGTTTTTCCACTTGTTAATAAAATATAACCATATAACAATAATCTTTATTGTTTACGGAAACTTTTCAACGTTTATAACTTATAAAGTTTATAACTTGTAAACTTTGAGTGGTTTTTCCATATAATTTCAGGTTATTCGTTTTATCTTACGTTTATAATTATATATTGGAGGTAACAAAGACCTCAAGGTTAGGAATTTAATGAGCAATTAAATTAATGGAAGTGAATAAAGTGGATTTCTTTACTTATTGAAGCGGAGATTTTATTAAAGATATATTTTATTAATAATATTTTCGATTGAAGTATTATAATTATAGAAGAAAAAATAATTTACTGCAAGCACTATCTACTTTACGAAATATTTCCCCACCATGTAATCCCCATTCCCCAACTCGTCTTTCGCCTCTCCCCTCTGCCCTTAGAAAATCCAATTTCCCGCTCTGTTGCGGCTATGTTGCAGCATTGCGCATTTTCGCGCGGTGCATGCCTCATCGACGTCATGCGATGTGCAGATACAAAGCTTCAAAGTAACACAAAGTGTATCTGGCGGGATCTGTGCCGCTCTTTTTTTTTTGGCCACTCGCTTTGCGAGCGGGAAACTTAATTAATTCATTAAAAATGTAGGAATTGCATGCTTTGGTCCGCTTTAAGTAAATGAATTATTAATGGCAAAGCCAGAAGGATGGGGCTAACGCTTCTCTATACGATATATATAGATATATTTCTAGTATATATTTATTCTTCAAAAAGGTTCTCCCGGATGTCAGCACTCTTTTGTGGCGATTTTTGCAAGTGTAATCAATGCCGGAGAACGTTTTATTTTTTATTTTCTATTTTCTCGATTTCTTTTGTCATTTATCTCTTGTCTTCGATTCGATTTCGTTTCGTTACGCTTTGATTTTAATGCAAAAAAGCTGTTGTTATTTTACTTCTTTGATTTGTTTGTTCACTCGAGTACATTTATTGATTATATCGTGGACGTCGTCGTCTCTGAGTGATTGAAGTTGCCCCATTCAGCGAGTCTGCCATGACAGACAGAATGTTATTTCCCAGATGATGGTTAGTCAGCAGCAGCTAAAAATCCGAGAAATCAAATATCGAAATTCAGAAATCTGAGTTTCTGCTGGGATCACAACCTTCGACATCCCAGAAGAGCCGGGCTTTCGTTCGGGATTCGGTTCGATCATCCACAAAATAAGAAAAAAACCATTGTCACGACCTGCCATGACTTTTGATATTCTCAGGTCAATGAATTTTGGGTTTATTTTCTTGATTTTTTATTAGTTTTAATTGGGTAACTTTAAGTACATGCTGCTGAATAACATGTTCCAAATTTATTGAATTTCATAAATATATTTCAGATGAAATTTAGAAAGAAGTAAATACTTCAGTAAGCCTTTAAGTTTCCTATTCTCCCAGCTATCTATAAAGGTAATTTTCCTAACTACCTTCACCTTACTCTCTGCCAACATTAAATAAATGTTTTCCTTTCATTCCAAAGCTAGAAGTTTTTCCTCACTTCTTTTCTTATTTTTCTGGTTATTATTATAATTTCAAGTTTTAATTAAAAAAGTTAAAATTAAATTCTTTGCTTCCATTCGATTCGAATTTCTCAACTATTTTCAAGGGTTGTTTGCCCTCGTTCCCTGCCCTTCGTCTCTTTGTTATTTCCCCTGCTGCCTTCTAAGGGGTGGGAAATTCGATCAATAATAATCTACATAAGTTCACTTAAGTCCCAGAGAGGTAAAAAAAGAATAATAATAATAAACCAAGGCAAATCCCACCATGATTGATGTGAGTGTCGTATTCTGAATCCGATTTTAATAACCTAAAATCGCAGGCAAAGATCACTTACTTTTTATCACGTTTTCTGTTTGTTAAAGCTGCTGGAGTATCATATATCTTGGTAGGGATATACGTACATCTAGTAAGTATGGTATATGGCAAGTCTAGGTTGGATTTAACGATTTGGATTTGCGTTTTGCGCTTGAGTTTTGCGATTCAATTTGATTCTTTTGCTCTTATCGGGTTTGCGTTCTTGAGTTATTAATATACTTTATTTTTATGGCTCTTGTTGTTGTGGTTGTTATTGTGTTTTGTTATTTTAGAAATAGATTGCACGGAATTATCAGATTTGTTGTTATTATTATAATTATTATCCTACTACGTATTCATTGAATATTTATATGTACGGTATAATTAAATTTTATTTATTGATCTTTCTGCTGCTGCAAAAAACACACAATTAAACAATTAAATTGTTTATGTTTGAATGCTATTTACACAATAATTCGTATTAACTTTAGTGTGTATTGTTGAACAATTTTCTTGTTGTTTTTATTTTCCTTCATTTATTTATTGCTGCTGCTGTTGTCGCTGTTGTGGCCGCTGATGTTGTTGTGGTTTTTTCGTGCACTTGGAATGACATTTTGAATACGATTTCGAAGCGCGCGCAAATTAATTTGTATTTATTTCGATCTTCCCAGTGTGTGTGTTGCTTAAATTATTTATTCCTACCTCTCTTTCTTTTTCCTATTTTTATTATTTTTTGTTGTTGCTGCTGTTGTGTTGTTGTTGATAACGAAATCACATTTTTCAATTGGCAACTGCCCCAAATTTCATTTAGTTGCTTGTGTTTGTTATCTCCCTTGATTCGTGCTCGAAACGGAAATAAACAATCAATTTTAGTTAAAGAATTTACGCGCACACACACTACACTGCGATTAAATATGCATTATTTTCGGGCAGCCGGAATTTCCAATTTCCTTGAATTTATTTATTTTTTAAAATTTTTAAATTTATTTTGTTGTAATTTCTAAGCCCTCGTTTCTTGTATTTATCTTGCAGATACTGTCGTATCTTGTAGCTTGTTGTATCTTTGAGATGCACACACACAATGCACGCGGGGTGGCGAGGGGCGGCCGCTTACGGGGGGTGGTGGTAACCGTTTGAGTAGCTGCTCTGCTCTGCTCTGAACCGGGGCGAGAAAAACACCGGGCAAAAACCGACGTTTCACGTTACGTCCTCGAGGAATCGCGTTTACAGAATGAATCTGAATCTGAACGTGGAGTGTAAGCAGCGTAAAAGATACAGATACGACGGCGACGGCGGCAGCGACGTTCGTCTTGCGCGACTGTGTGCGTTTGTGTGTGTGTGTGGGGTCTGTGGGAGAGCGCGGCGCGCGAGTGTGAGTGTGGAGAGAGCGCATGCGAGAGAGAAAGCCGAAGAGGGCAGCAACAAAAAACGTGTTTGCCGCCATTGTGGAGCTCTCTGCTGTCGCCCGCTCTCGCCGGCTTGCCACGACTGCGCTGCCGGCGTCAGCGTCAGCGTTAGCGTCTTCGTATTTCCCTATGTGTGCGTGTGTGTTTGTGTTGCTACGGAAAAAAGGCAGTAAAAAATAACTGCGGTAAACCGAAAAAGGCACAAAAAAGAGAGAGAAGGAGGAGTACGAAGAAGCCGAGCGGGGAACGACCGAAAAGAAAACAAAAACTGAAAACGAAAATGGGGAGAAAATCCCAACACCCCCTACGAAAAATTCTTTTTAATTTGTTTCCCAAAAAAATACTTCTTAAGATTAGTGATCTTTGCACCTTTGTTGCATATTTTTAGGCCACTTACTGCGCGTATTTCCCGTACTTTTTTGGCAAAACATCGCGATAAAAACTGATTACTCACCTGAAACGAAACGAAAGAAAAGCAGGAAAATTAGATCGATTAGATAAAGCCAGGGGAGGTAAATGGAAGGAAAATCAGGAGGTAATAAAGTAAATAAAATACGGGGGGAAATTTAAATCAAGATAGGCTGGAAACTTCCTTTGATGATGATTGGATTTCGGGGCTACAAATTGCCAAGGAATCGGGTTTCAAAGATATATATTCCTATTTCACTTGGATAATAAATTAGTAATAATTTTTACTTCAATATAAGATATATGTTATATACTTCCTAAACACCAATGCATATATTATATTTAAAAAATCCCCTATCTTCTAAATCGTGAAAATTCAAGGAGTCTTGATTTTGACCAGCTCTTATATGTCTAATTAATTTAAAGCTTACACTTCCCAGAAAAATCTCTCCTTAAAAATAAATTGAAATAAATTAAGTTAAGATAGAAAATTCATAGAAATTGCCGAACTAACGTTCAATCCAATTGGCAAACTTTTAGGTTCCCGCCCGGAATCAAGATCGAGTGAGTTTGAATTAACGATGGAACTCCGAATTGGTTGAGTGTTTATCTGCTGCCATTTATATTGATTTTGGTTTGGGATATACCATATACTATATATAGCGTTATGGCAGCTGGGACGACAACGACGACGATGATCAAACTCAATTTAAATTGGTTTCCTTGAATTGCCATTCCCCTTAACAGCTTGCAACTTCCCAGTTGCTCTTTGTCCCTTTCGTTTCTATCTCTACTTTTGTTTTGCTTTTGCTCTTTTGCCACGCAACTCGACTCATTTTGAAAAAAAAAGAGAAAAACTTTAGCCGGCAATATTTCATGCCACCCATTAAGCCATGCCACCCACCACAGCCCCCTCTATGCTCTTCCTGGCAATTTCCGCCCCCTCGCACAGATACAACTACAGCTGGGTTCAGAATAATAGTACTTTCGTGGGATTGTACACAATATTATGAGATAAAATTTACTTATCCGTAATGAAAATACATAAATATACATATCTATATTAGGTATTATCAGCAATTTAAAAGTATTTATAAAGAGATGCATGTCATCGGAAGTATAGCCTTTTTTTTGCATGCTTTCGATTACACTTTAATTGGTTATAAATCCTACACAATATAATAAAGGGTTTTAAACCAGTAGACATAAAATATTAAACGTGTGAACTAATTGAATATAGAAAAATAAAATAATGTATGATGAATAATTATAAATAATTGAATAAATTAGCACATCCTATTCTATTCATACGAAAATATTTCCTATTTTTATATAATTTTTATTTTATTTTGTAAGACCTAACAATATGTTCCATACTGTCAGTTCCTTTATGTGCGTGGGGTAAAAAAGTGGCTTCATTACAAATTTCAATTTTGTTTTATTATTTTCTTTTTTGCCTGCCTTTTTGCACATTATATTTTTTATCATTATTATTATTATTATTATTATTTTGCAAAGTTAAACGGAAAAAGTTGAGGGCCTGGAAAATGCTTTCCTAGCCAGCACAACAACACAGTCACAAAAGGCAGCTGTTGTCTTGCATTTATTTATTTTGACTTGGATTTTGTTTTTCCTCTTGCTGCCTTTGCATTTTCCTATTCGGTTTGTGCATTTATTTTTCTTCATTTTTTTCTTGATGCTCTCCTTTGTGGTATTTTTGTGCTTTGTTTTTTTTTTTTTGTTCGATTTTTCCTTTGTTATCCTCGCTGACGCTGCCTCATAAGTATTTTAGTTTTTCCTAGCTAGCTTTTCCTTTTTTCAGAGTCTAAATTTTAGCTGGGCTGCGTTCTAGCAAACTCCCCCTATATTCTCCTCAAACCGCCCTAAAATCCCTTTTTTAAACCCCCTCAAACCTCTCGTTTTGGTCCATCTCCTCTTTTTGGCCTGTGTCTACGCCTTTTACGAGCCGAGACTGTCAGAAATATCCACACAGGGAAAAACTATTTATAAAAATTTTTAAGATAAAGTACGATTTTTGTTAGTATTCCATTGATTAACTTCAAAGGATCAACGAGTCGATAAAGTATAAAAAACAAATAAATTCGCGAGTTCTTCAACTTGATAATATAAAGACCCTAAATGAATTTTCCTCTCAGTGCTGGCCACCATCATCGACCTCTTTTCTGCAGTTGCAGGCAAAGAGTGGTGAAAGGGGGGTTAGTTGGGCGCTGAGGGGGTGGCAATTGAGGGGGAGTGGGTGTGTTTTGGGGTGTCCGCGTGTGTGTGTGTGTTTTCAGCCGCAGCATATGCCGGCTTCTTCTGCTTCTTCCGCTCGCTGTCGCTGCGACTGCTTCTTCTTATTCTCACTGCTGCTGCCTTGCTCTGCTGCCAGCAATAACAACAACAAAACTGCAACACTCACACAGAGAGAGAAAGAGAGACCGAGCTGGAGAGCGAAAATAGCAATAAAAGCAGCAAAAGCAATAGCAACAGCAAGGGGGCAACAACAATCGACAAGCCTTTGGGGTCATTATTCTCTTCGAGTCGCTGTCGCGTCGCTGCAATATCTGCTGCTCGGTGTCTGTGTGTGCGTGTATAGCCTTGGTGGTTGCTGTTGCACACACAAGCACAAGTTGGGGCGACTGCACACACACACTCACAAAGCTCTTTTACACTCTGGCCCTCTCTGTTGCTCTTGCAGCTTTTGTTGTTTTTGTTATTGTTGTGCCTCTCCAAACAATGTAATAAAATTCAATTATTCTCGTGTGCGTCTTGCACTTTGTTTCGTCTTTTGTCTGCCCATGTGTTGTAGTCTCTCTGCACGTGTGTAAGTGTGCGCGCATTTCGCGAATATCGCCGCAAAATGCCAAAAGCGAAAAGTACAGGCAGCAAGGCTCTTCTGGCTTTTCGGGGGAGCAGCAGCAACAACAACAGCAACATGTCGCCTCTGCCTCCTGCGCCGCCAACGCACCCACACATGAGAGCAAATTGCACAAATACTACTGCAGGCCGTGCTCTTGCACTTTCTTAGCTTGCACTGTGGGATTCGTAGGCGATCAATTAATGAAAGTTTGAGATCAATAAAGATGAAGTAAAGTACATTTGATATAAAAAATAGTAGTGATCTCAAAAAATATTCTTAATAAACATAACAAAAAAAGATATTGGGTTCATATTCTTCGTGTAAACGCATGGAAGTTTTACCAAAAACTAGTTTAAAGGATAGATGATCACTAGATTGTGGCACCCCTGTTTTTGCAGAATATTTAAGATATTTGCTAAAAAGTAGGCAACGAATTGCGAAAGGAAAATACCGGTTTTCATAAAGTTTCAGGTTTGCATTTTTCTTCTATAAGTTTATAAAGTTTTGTCTTTTGTCCTTGTTTTATTATTTTTATTTTTTTTTGTCATTACTACTTAAACAATTAAATTTAATGCACATTGCCCCACCGTGCATTGTCGCCGAGCAGCTGCTTTTGCCTCATCTGCTCCTTCACCTCCCTTTGCCAGTGCTGGCCCAGCTACTGCGCTGTCGCTGTCGTCGCAGTCGCTGCATTTTGGCGTTGGCGTTCTTTTTGCGCTTTGCCTTTTGGCTTTTCCTTCATATGCCTCATACGCCCCGTCGCCTCTTCTTCATGCATTGTCTACTCCTGGTTCGACCGCTCCTTGTACTTCTCCTTATCTACGTTCGTCTTCTCCACCTTCTTCTCAACCTCCTCCTCCTTATCCCACCTTTCTATGTTTCTGTCTCTGTTGGTCTTCTTTGTTGTCTCGTCTGCATTCTGTATTTGTTGTTGTTATCGTTGCGCATTTTGCATAAGCAGCATCATTTCTTGTTCGTCCTTTTCATTCTTCGCCGCCTACTCATCCTTCGCCTCCTTACTTGGGCCCTTTATTTTTGTGTTCTTCCTCGCCCTCATCTTCTTCTTTGCATTGCCAATTTTCTTATTTTGTTAATTTTGCCATGCCCTTTTTGTTGTTGTTTTCGCTATTTGGGGACTTGCTTGCACTTACCGCGTCCCCCCTTCTTTCCCCACAGCAGAAGAGTTAATGCAGCTGCTCTCTCTGAAGGGGGGCCGCCACACTCTCTCTCTTGAGGTCTCTTGATGACCTGCGCATGCGTTGCATTGATTGTTTGTGTAATGTAAAAGCGCTGTAAGCCGCCGTCTCACTTCTTCTTAATCGCCGCCCCCTTCTTTCAACCCGGCGATCCTTACTTTTTTGATTTTCCATCTCTTCCTTAAATTTCAAGGCTCTCTTTTAGTTTTTGCTCTTTCTTTTGTGATTTGTTGGCCAACCTCAACATTCATCACTCCAAAAAGTTTAAATGACAAAACTAAAATAAAAGTCAAAAAAAGAAGAGAGGGAAAAAGAAAGGAAAACAAAGCAAATGCAAAACAGCTTGCAAGGCGTCGCTGCCGGCGCCGCTGTCGAAGTCAACGTCGCTGTCGCTGGTTTCCATTTTGCCTGCAGCGTATTTTGTAAATTACATTTCCGGCAATAAATTTGCATACCTCTGGCATCTTCTAAATTGCTATCGTTTGTTAAAAGCGCCACCCGAATTTTCACTCAGTCACCCCCTTTTTTTTGGTCGACCAAAGGAAGAGGGTGGGGGGCGAAGGCGGTGGAGGGGTGCACCTTGCCACCCCCACACAACAAACATTCCTTGGAAAATTCCTAACCTGAGCCGCACCTTCTTTTCATTGCGGAAAACGACAAGGGATGAGTATACACACAGAGCGTAAAAGTTGATATGATAATCGATTTAGTCTTATTAATTGATTTTCTTCAACCTTTTAACTATTAAATTTAATTTAAAAATTAGTGGGGAGGTATGACAAAATATAATTTAAGACTCTCTTAAGTAATAATAATTATAACTAGTCATTAATTTTAGTCTTTAGGGTCCCAAATTAATTGTTTGGCTTTCTCATATTTAATAATTGGTTTGAAAAGGTCATGGTTCTAAAAAAATAATAACTGCTTTAAACTTTTTTAGAATATTTCTTACTGAAAAAGCTACGAGTAAAATATATCACTGCCTACTTTTAAGTGCTAAGATTAATGTTTTCCTGTTTGTAGCGATTTCTTGAAGTATTGGAAGCATTTTTGATGTGTTATTACACCAGCATTTTTAAATTGAAAATATATTTTCCTCTGTGCACAAGTAATTGTACAAATGAACAGAAAATAAAGTAAGCAGGGTGAAAAGGAAGGCGAGAGGGTGGCAAATTGGGGTATGGGGTGCACAAGAAGGCCTCTAGGGGTTGACTTCTTATGGCTGCTCTTCCCCCCCTTTGTTCTGCCAAAATTCAATATTGATTGTCCTGCAATTAGAAAAGTTCTCGTAGCCGTGTCTCAGCGACTTCGACTTTCACTGCTCAAGGATTTCGCTTTGGATATTGCAGCAGGATAACAAGAATGAGCTGCCAGAGAACTTTTGCTGCAAAACTACCCCGGCTACCGAAAGTCTGGCACTGACTCTGACTCTGGATTTTTCCCAACAACAGGTTGTTGCATTTCGAATACGTGACGACCCCAAATAGTTGGAGTTGCTGCCTGCTGCTGCTGGTGTTGCTGCTTTGAACTTGCATTACACGTATCCTGGCACTGCCACAGCACGGCGAGAGGGAGAGGAGCAGGATCCAGAGGGTATTCGGATTCCAGCGCTTATATAGGTCGACAAACTTTTGCGGCACGCTCTCCTTGTTGTTGCTCTTGTTGCTCTGCCGCTGCATAAAAATTCAAATTTCGCGTCTGGCCAAAGCCAAAGCCAAAGCAACAATGAGCCAAATGCAGCTAGCTGTAGTCGACTTGCCCAATATCCAGGGAAAGTTATTGGAATACAAACTAAATAAATAGTTTATCCTTCATCACAAAGTAAGGTAAATTTTTGAAGAATTATTAAAAAGAATCTTGTATACTTAAGGGATTAAATAAGGATAGAATTTATAACGCTAAATAACCCAAAAGGACATTGCATTTTCCCTTCAAGTGCCGGACAACCCTTTGCTGCTGCCTTGCACATCCCTTTCGACGCACTGGGCACCGACGAGACTGCCCCATGGTGTGACTGAAAATAAAAGTGCAAATGTCCTCGCCAGCCGGGAAATTGGACAAGGTTTTAGCGCGCGGGACAGACCCAGCGACGCCGGCAAAGAGCACTCGCACCACCACCAGTCGAGAGGAGTACGCCAGTTCCAGGTCAGGCAGTCAGGGAGTCAGGCATCCACACAGCCGAAGAGCCGGTTGCATTTCCAGAGCAGCGCAACATAAAAAAAGCAAGAAAAAAAAAACGCGTTGGCCCAAAAAACGTTTCTCTTTCGATGGCCGAACTTCTTTTTTATGGCCTGCACCACGCGGCGTATGAGTGATGCTCTCTGCCTCCGCGTATATACGTATGTGTGAATGAATCTGTGGCACTGCACGCGTTGCATGCGAGTCTGTCTGTTCATTCATCGCTGGCCAGGCGAAATCAATCGGCAGGTGCTTTGTTTTGTGATTTCGCGGCCTTTCCACACTCCACGCCTACTCTAACCGCGCTTTTCCCGCCCCCTTCGGCGAATTTTTGTTTGCTGATAGTTTTGACCTGGTTTCAACCCGCGAGTTTGGTTGTTTTCATACCCGTTAGTCGTACCTATCGGGGGTATATCTTTACGCTACATTTCGTAATCCAATTTTGAACAATTCTTATGAAAATAAGTTAACACATCATACTTTTAGCCAGCTTTTGAATTGTTTTAAAATATCCAGCAAAACAACAGTGAATCAGCATCATATTTTAAATATTATTCAACAGTAGGGACCAATAAGTATCAGGTATGACATAGTCGTGGCGTTGTTTTCCTGTTTTTGTGGCTATGCCGATTGCATGCGTAATTGATGGCCGGCCCAACAGCTGACATTTGTTTATGCCCGTCCGGCCGAAAGCAAACCAAAAAAAAAAAAAGGGAAAAAATAAAACGAAATATGGAAAATGGGGGAAAACGGGGGAAAAAGGGAGCGTCAACCGCTTGGCGGGCGTCATGGAAACGGAGAGTACATGTGGCCAGGACACCTGGCGTGGCTGCGCCACCGCATTGCCGCACCGCCCACATGCATTCATTCATAACAATTTTGCCGCTGTCGCTTTTTTTTATGTACAACTTTCAAGTTCATAATGTCAACCTTCGTACAAACACATACACACCACACACAGACAGACAGGGACACACAGGGACAACGCACAGGGGAAACACGCCCGGGAAAAGCGGCTAACACAGACAGCGGAAAACGTTTAGCTGACGGAGTTTGAGGTCCCAGAGTCCCAGACACGGGATCCCCGAGATTTCTTTGTGCCAAGGAGGGTTTCCCTTTTTTCCCAGCTCCATTCCTTGCTCGCGCTGCGAGTCCTTTTTACTTTCGCACGCGCTGCCATGACGTTGCATCCACATCCTGGGCCCGTCTCCACTTTTCCTCTGATGAGAAACTTTATTATTTTTCTTTTCATTCTTTTTTCGTTGTATTTTTCCTCCTCATTTGTGTGTTGCAACAATTGTGTTCCTGACTCTGCCCTGGATTTCGCCACTTTTCCTCGCTGTTTTCCCTTTGTTATGCAATTTCTTTTGGCGGGGCGACAAAATGGAAAACTTCTTGTCTACAACGGAAGCTGCCACTTAAAGACAAAAGTGACTAAGTTTTTTGATACTTCTGTGGAGTTTTTTCTCATTTTTTCTTGCAGCTATTGTGGTTTTTTTCTTATTTATATTTTCTCTTTTTTGTGGTCTAATTTAAATGTGCTTTTGAGGCTGCTATTGTGTTTGTTAAGTTCTCTAAAAAGTTGTTATTTAAATATATTTTCTTTATATATCTAAAAACTGTTGGTTTAATTTATATTTTGAGCAATTAATTACTCGAAACCCTGTACTAAAATCTTGTATTAATTATTTGCTTAATTAATTACAATTTATAATTGTTTGCTGTTGTTCCTCTGACATCTTTTAAAGTTTTTTTCTGTGTTTTTAAGCTCCTTTAATACCTTTATTTTCCCCTCCGATTTTCCACTTTCCTTTCTGACTGTGAAAAGACTTGCAAAGGTAATTAAACCACGCTGATTAACAAATTGCAATCGTTGAGGTTCATTGACATGGGCGCCCCGCTAAAAATAGAAATCAAAACAAGGCAACTTTTCGACGCGAATGAAAAGCGTTTCCTGGGAGACGCGCCCAGAAGGAAAAGCGCACGGGTGAAAAAAAAATAATAGTAAAAAGGAGCAGTGAGGAAAATAACGAGGAAACCCCGTGGAAGGCGAAAAAATCGATATGCCTCAGACATAGACAGCAGCAGCAGCAGCCGCGTTGAAAGTTGGGGGTTGGAGTTCGCAACCAAGGGTAGCAAAATGTTGTGCAAACTCACGCGGTAGACACACACATACATACACACAGTCGAAGCTCGTCATGTCATCGTCCCTTTTTGGCACTTACTTTCATCGGCATTTGCGCTTTGGCTTCCTCTTTTCGGCGTTACTTCCGCTTTCGGTTCTCTTCCGCTTTCCTTTCGGCTGGAATTTCCTTTGAGTTTGCGCTCAATTTTCGCTACTTTTGCGCTTCTTACACTGGGCAAAATAATTGGTTGTTGGAGTTGTGTTATAAGATTTTATTCTTCTTATAAGCAGCAAAGCCTTTCATTAAGGAATTATATATTTAGCAATGAAATTTTTAGAATATATATTATTAATTTATATATATTTTAATGAGGACATTAGGTTCTTAATATTTTTTCTTTGATTTATTTAAATGAAGAATGTTTTCAAAGTGCTCGCTGATTTTGCGCCTTTGTCTCTTGTACTTCCGCTCTTGCCAATTTTTTTGCCCATTGATTTTCGTAGTAATTATTTTCGGGGGGGTTGGGCTTACAAGGGGGGATCTCTGTGTATGTGTGTGTGAGAGCCTTGTTTTTGGGTTTTTGTTTTTATCTGGGGGTCCCTTTTATTGCGCCTCAGTTCCTTCCTCTGCCTGTGCTCTCACCTCTTCCTCTTCCGGCATTTCCCCCGCACATTCCTGCGGCTTAAATTGCTCTTATTGTTAGGTCTTTTTTTTTTTTGATCCTTTGGGGGTGGATTTCTCCACATTTGAACTTCCTTCACCGCCGCCACTGCCGCCATGGCGTATACGTTATTTTATTACATCAAATGTTTTACAGGCACTTCTGCCTGCGCTCTTCTTCTCGTCTCGCCCTCTCTCTTCTCGCCTGTTCTCTCTCTCTCTCTCTCTCTCCGATGGGCTTTCCTCAGCTCGCCTTTCTCTCTCGCAGTTGATGCCGCTGCCGCCGTTGACGTTGGCGTCGCGACGTTGCTGCCTCTGCCGGCGCCGATGTCCTGTCTGCTTCTTCTTCCTGTTCTTAATTGAAATTTGCGGCTTGCATCAATATTTGCTTTTTCCTTGTGTTTTCCACGTTATTAAAAACCTTGTGCAAGTTTTCTTTTTTTTTTGTTTCCTCTGTTGTTGCTGTCTTTGTTTTGCCGTACAATATTATATTGCAAGGATGGGAGAATATATGCGAGAAAGAGGTCCTTTTCCTTGCCCCCGGAATTTCCCCCATCGTTCGCTTTGCGGCTTTGCCGATGTTCTCACTAATTTATTTCGCTTGCGAAGGAAACTGTTTTATTCATTGAATATATCTCATTAAAGATTTAAGGATTTTGGTGGGAAATTGATTAAGAATTTCGAGTTTTCTATTTAAAGGGATTTAAGTCGGAGGATTTTGTATTTAAGAGATTAGGGATGTTATTTAAATATAGGAGAAAGACTATCTTTGCATAAGAAATGTCTTTTCTGTATGGTTTCTGTGGGTGCCCAACAGATATTATTCCCTTTAAGGCTTACAAAGACAATTTGGAACATATCCTCCAACCAATAAGTATTTCATAGTCTGCTCTTAGGTAATGAAATTATTGATTTGTTGGAAAATATTAAAATGTAAATATTAAATGTAATTTAATTATAGTTCTATGCGTTTTATACGACATAAATTACTTTTGATTTATTTTTATGAGAAATAGTACTCATTGCAAATATAATTTTCCACGTATTCGCTTTTATATTCAAGACACCAAATCCTTTTCGAAATGATTTCCAAAACCCCTAGTCAATTATGGAAAAAATTTTATGTAGCCATTCCGAACATAATATGCATTCGGGGCCTTAACTAATGCCGATATGAGCCCAATCAAAGCCCTTGGCTTCATCGTACATCACGTTCAAATTGGTTATGTTTTCACACGTCACTGGATGGGAGGCGGTGTTGCAGGGGTAAATATATACGGAGCTGTCTGAAATTATGCCTAATTGAAAATGCATTTTAAAGCAGTTGCCGGGCGAGTGCATCGCCTCCTCATTCGGGGGCACCCCGACAATGCCACGGCCAACGGAACTTCAGCTTCAGCTTCCTTCTGCAATAATTGCCAGTCGCCAGGACCTCGCCAGCTACCCACTCTCTCTCTCTCTCTCGTCTCCTGCAGACTCCAGTGCCGCCCTAGCTCCCCCGTTCGCCTGTCTGGCACTCGAGAGGAGCCGAAGGCTGAAAGCTGCAGGCTGAAGGCTGCCACTGAAGGCCGACTTCTGCACACTCCAACTTTACTAGCACACAGAGGAAAATAATGGGAACTTGGCTTGAAATATAATGAGTTTAAAGAAAATAAAATCTTACAAGCACACAGAAGAAAATAATGAGAACTTGACAGACAATTTAATGAGAAGTGTAAAGAAAATTGATAATTATATTCCTGACCCAGACAGAAATCAAGTATTAACTACCAAGTCCGAAAGTGGCATCTGCTACCCCATTAATAAATAATATTCAGAATTCATCAACAACACCAGGCGAGTTGATTTAGCTCACACAAATTATAGAAAACCCATTTTAAAATCACAATAAAAATTATGAAAAACTTTCCTAAACTTTTCCAAAGTGCAGTTTCAGCTTTTAGCATCAGCTCTCGCATATGGCTGCTGCTGCATTCTGCATGGGGGAATTTGCAACTGAAATGCATTAATCAATCATTCATTAAATCAATCAATCAATTTATGTATTCCTCGCGGTTTTTTTTTTCGTATTTTATTTCCCCCGTTCTCTTTGTCCTTTGGCCGCCGCTTTGTTGTTTAGCTTGAGAGCGTTTTGCCAGTTTTTGATTGATTGCCATTAATAACTCATTTTTTTCCTCGTGGCTTAGCTTTGTTTTCCCTTATGCATCTTTTGTTTTTTTTTCTGCTCTTTGAAAATTTATTTGTTTTGCTTTGGAGCTGAGTTGGTTTTGATGTGCGGTGCTTGGCTGATGGAAAACTATGGAGTTTGTATGGGATTCGTAATTGGACAGGGACCTTGGGGATGTGAGTGGAATTCGATTCAAAGTACTACACTATTTTCTTTTAATTTTAAAAAGATTGTTAAACTGAAAGTACCTTTTACAAAATATTTGAAAAAATTACATACTTTTCTTGCTAGTATTTTCAGAATTTTCTCCTTTACGAAAATGTAAATTATCCTTTGGTAATTCTACCAATATTGTCTGTCTCTGATTACCAATAAATTACTTATTGCCATAACAACACTGCACCTTTTCTTTACATTATATTTATGTTTAATATATATATGTAAGGATATATATGCATAGCAATTTGCAACACTGTTCGATGGTTCAGAAATCGGTAAATGCATTTTGCTACTTATTTGCATATTTGAGTGAACATTTTCTCTCGAACTCCTACCATCTCTCTCTCTCTGCCGCCTGATTGTGCTCTGTATGCTCTCCAGTGTTAAGGATGCGCAGAATATCCTGCGGCAACTTGGCACAAAAGGAGGTGGGTGGGAGAGTAGGAGTAGTGCCCAGAATTGCATGTAATAAAATTCATGGCAAATTGCATGCAACATGCGAAAGGAGCTGCCTTACACAACATTTTAAAGGTTTATAATGAGAAATATATATCTTTAATTTAAAGGATATATCAATTATGCCAGAATAAATTTTGAGGACTTATTAGGATTAAATAAAACCTTTTTTTAAAGAAGATTTTATTTATATAAACTAGGAAACACTTTTTAAAATGTTTCCCCAAGAAAAATCTATTGGAATTTCTTGTTCAAGGTCAGTAAGATATTTTCTAAAAATTTTAAAATATTAGAAGTCTTTAGAGGCACAACATTTTCCATGCAATTTTGAAAATAACTCCTTAATAAAATATATATATTAAAATTTCTGTTCAAGGTCAGTTAAATATTTTCTTTTGTAACTTAAAGGTTAAATAAATTATATAAATTTTCTACCATTCATTTTATAGATTCACAAGTGCGTTCAATTAGCCAGAAGCAAGAACTCCTTGGCAATTATCCTGCATTTACTTACGCCTCTCCTGCAATTGTTCAATTCGCATTTCGGAAAACGGAAAGGAAACTCACCTGGAAAGAGAAGAAGCAATTAAGATAATGATTAGTCAAATGTAAGATATGCGAAGGCAGATGAAACTAATTTCGAACCGAGGGGGAAATCGATGCCGGAGAGGGAAAACAGCTCGCTGGAGCGACAGGTAGTTTAATTTATGTGAATGCCCGATGTGCCACCCCACTCCACCCCACCCACTCCTTTTTCATCTCCTTATATATATGTATATTCTTTTTTTTCCTTGTGCATTTTCGCTTTTTGTTTCGCCCGCGCGCCTTGCCTGTTCCCTGCCATTATGCTGCGTCGTTTTAATGGCCAGAAAAAAAAAACACAGCAAATAAAAAATAAGAGGAAAAAATAAAAGAAAAAACGAGCAAGTCACGAGCTTCAACAATGGCGATGCCGTCGGCAGCGGCAGAAGAACAAAAAAAAGGATAAAAGGCAAATAAATAAATAAATAAACATTTTGCCAGAGAGCCCGAGAGCGGCACAAAAACAATTTCGTCTGCGAAGTTGCCCCAAAAGAAGAACAACAAAAATTATGCGCTCTAAAAATAAAACGCAACGAAATCAAACCAAACCAAAGACTCAACTAAAAAAAAGTACAAAAAAAATGAAGGAAAAATAAGCGAAAAAAAGACACAAAAAATAAGGCAAAAAACGTGACCGCGCATTTTTCAATGTCAGACGAAAAGGTTTTTCATTGCTCCGCTGATACTTCAATTTTCAGGCTTTTTTAAGGGTCAGATCTTCTGTTATACAAGAGCCCCCATATAGTTGGATTTCCCTATTATATATATATATATATTATATATATCATATATATATAACCCCACCGAAAATGGGCTAAAATCCTTTTTTCAAATTTCTCATGTGTAAGGAAATTGTTGTTTGCGCTCGCTTCAATATTATTTTTTATATTTCTTGTTTCTTTTTTCGCTTCTGCTTGCCATAAAGAATTTACGCTACATAAAATTTAATAATTTCATTTTTTATAGTCGCTTGGATCCTTGTCTGCATGTGTGTGCGTGTGTGTGTGAATTATAGCATACTTTTAGGCGTGTGCCAGGGCAGGCGCATTATTTCAGCTTTTATGGCTTACATAACGAGCCAAGCGGAAATAGAGAAAGAAAGGCCAAAAATATGTGTGTGTGTTTGAGCGGAGAAAAACACAGCGAACACAAGATGATATTTTTGGGGCTGTGTTGGGGGAGAATAAAGAAAGAAAACTGTACGGAAAATAGGGGAAAATTGGTTGCTGCGCGAAGCCGTGAATAGCCACTAAGGAAAGCTCTGAAATAGCCCATTAAAATAATGAAGGTAAAGCTATATGAATATTAAAATTATTCGAAAATACAAAAGTGTTCTTGAAAAGTTTCTAAGGAAACCTTAAATTACCTTTTCCTTGTAACCATGAACATAATGGAGGTAAGGAAAATTACTGAAGTATTAAAATGTTTGTATAAAAAAGGTAATTTAAAGGCTTTACTATGGGATTTTTCGTAATCTCTTGAATTGCCTTTTCTTTTAATTTATAAATTTAATAAAGGAAACTGGTAAGCCCTTTAAAATAATAAAAGTTGTGAATTTTACCTTGAGAATGGAATAGTAAAATTATTAAACACAGTAAAAATTTAGTTTTTATATAGGAAGGGAATTATGAAAAGGGTAGATCGTCATTTTGGTATGTAAACACTTGTTTAAATACTTTAATTAATGGATTAAAATAAATAATAAAAATAAATAAAATAATCTTAATATCCCATAATAATACCAGCTTCCTTAATAACTTAATTATAACTCGCTCACTTGCTCTTTAAATATTTTAATATCACGATGGTAGTAATATATTTGCTATGATATTTAATAAATAAATTAATAAATAAATATCATAATGGCTTCTTTAAACCCCGTTTCCAAAGCAAATAAGTGCAGTAAATGTTTTCTGATTTCACCATAATTCCCATGAAATCCAATTGCAACATTGCCAATATTTGCCATATTTTTCCCCCAGAGCCCTTTCTGCTTCAATCATAATTTATCCAGCGCCTTTTCGAATCGATTCTGTGGATATTTCTCATCTCGCGCTTGGCGTTCTCTTATATTTTTTCGTGTTGCTCTTTTCGCGTTAATATTTCACTAATGGCATTGGCTGGCGAAATTGCATTACGCTCAAGTTGACTCATTTTAATTGAATTTTAACTTCAGTTCGAAATTGAATTACGTGCCATGGGGCCAAGATGAGGTGCGGGCGGGGGCGGGGTGGGGCGGTTCATGGGTGGTATTTTCCCCGGGTTTTGTGAGTGTGCTCATGTGTGTGTGTGTGTGTGGGGAAATGTTCGCTGTTGCTAGTAATGAAAATTCATGGCGCGATCTGAGCGAGAACGAAAAGCGAGAAATTGCATTAAGTCAGTTGCCATCATTTTGGGGCCAAAATGAAAGCTGTTTCGGGGTCCCTCGGAATGGTTAAATGCAGCTAGCCAAAAATGTAGCAAAGTATTCTGCAGTCATTTACCATTTACCCCGATGGCAACCATTTTCCACACATATTTCCCCAGCTCGCCCACAAGAGCTTAGCCCGGACTAAATGGCGTGCCAGAAAGTGACCAAATTCACTTTCCTTTCATTCTTGCGAAAAAAATTTCATTATATTGCACTTAATTAAAAACACGCCCGTACACTCGAAAAATCAACTGCAGTGTTTGCAAAAGAATATACTTTTTTGGGAAAGAATTTCTGAAAAGAAAAAAGAGTTAGGACTTTACACCACTTTGTATATTTTCCGCAAAATCCTGGCAAAAAAAAAATTTTTAATTTATTCCGCGTGTAATCATAAAAAAAGCCCCGCACAAATATCAGACTTTAAGCCATGGTCCAGACCACACCAGACTGCCCTCGCCTCTGGCTCCCTATACCCTTTATTCGCTCTACCCTCTTTTTCGCGCTTTTAGCCTTTTTATTGTTTCCCCCCACTTTTTTTTTTTGTGCCGCGAGCCTGGTCAACTGGAAAAAAGGCAACAGCAATAACAACAGCAACGCGGACTGGTTCGTCGTCGTCGTCGTCTGGTTGGCCATATAACAACCTACCCATCTCCTGGCCCGGTTTGTCCCTCTTGTTTTCGCATTGCCGCGTCGCTAAAAAAATTTTTGCTGTTTGATTTTGGACTTTGGCAAAATCCTTTCGCTTTCATCCATTTAAATAAGCGAGTGTGTGAGTGTGGGATGCGGAAGCCGGTGGAGTACTGAAAGCGGTAGAGTGGTAACTACGACCAGACACACAGTTTTTGGCCAAAAGCCACACGGCGAAGGACACTAAAAATATTAAAAAAAAATGCAAAACCGAAATATTGCAGGCGGCGGCGGGAAATCATATAAAAAATGGCAGACTAGAGTTTTCTTTTAGTTATTTTTTATATTTTGTACCATAATTTGCACAAGAAATATTGGTTGTACTTCATTTTGAGACATTTGTTAAATCCAAACTGTGTGAAAAGAGGCAATAATGTTGCCATTTTATTAGGAAGAAAAATATTTAAAAAGTATAAATTGTTTGCCATAATATCTAATATTTTTTCAGGCATATATTAGTCTTTTTTCCCCTCTAAAAATACAATTAATCCCCGGGGCTAATAACTCCACCATTCCGCCTCTGTCACCCCATTTTTTAATTGCCTGTCTCGGCTGAGTTTCTGCATTAATTTTCATATCAAAAAGAGCACGAAGACAGACAAAAACAAAAACCTAAAATAAAAAAAAATGAAGAAACTAATTTTCCATTTCGTTTCTGACACCGACTGAGCCTGAAGATGGGAATCTTTGGCGGCGGAGGCTTTTGCCACTATTTTATTTATATGCCTCAAAATGCAAAAAGGGCAACGAGACGAGACGAGAAATGGCAACAAAAACGAAGCAAAATGCGGCCATAAACAACAAATCATGCCAAGAAACAAAGCGGTGAGGGGCGAGGGACGGGGATTACCAGACGGTCTAAAAATTCAACATAACCTCGAATGATTTATGGATGCCTGCGAATATTTAAAAGGTACAAGGCGAAATCCTCGCACACACACAGACGCAGGGAAAACAAAAAAGGCAACACAAAATTGAGCTGGATTCTGCAAAAAACAAAGGGAATACACAAGAGCCGGCAGGGAGGACGAGGGGAGAAGGGGTGGAGGATCTGCAGCATCTTTTTGCCTGTGGAGCTTAAGTGCATTTTGCAGCGAGCAGAACAGAAAGGACATAAAAGCTCAAAAAGGGCATGCTACAACACCAACAGAAACGCAGCTAAGAAATGTGCGAAAAATTGAGAAAAAAAAGGGAGGGAATGTGAGGAACAGTGGTTAAAAAAATAGTGTAAAATATGTTTAGTGAGAGAAAAATAATGGTATTAATTAAATCAAGTATTTTACACATAAATATGTAAGAATTACATATTGAAACTTTATTATTGAAACGGGTTTACTAATATTAAATGGTAGTTATAATTACTCTTCAATTAAGAGTTCGTGAATTTTTAAATAGTTTCAAATGTTTTAAGATAGATAAGCTAATATTTTAAATTTAGTAAAGTATTTTGTACTTGAATTATTAATATATTTCGAAATATTATATACGTTTGGTAGTTGTTTATGAGTATTAACTGGTTACAATAAATCTTTTTTTATTTTTATTAATATTATATACGTTTGGTAGTTGTTTATGAGTATTAACTGGTTACAATAAATCTTTTTTTATTTTTAAGTTTATATTTTTAAATTTTTTGAAGAAAAACTATATCACTTTAAAAAATACTTCCAAACATGGTTGGTTTTTTCAGCAAATAATACGTTATCATAGAAAAACTACCTATTAAAATATTAATTTAAAAAATTATTGAACACTGATTATTATTATTTAATTTATTTATCTTGGTTCGTATTTGAAAACTTCAAATGAAAAACAAGCACACCTTTAAAATACTTTCATTCATTGTCTTCTCAGCAAAAACTACTACTTTATCATAGGAAAACTTCCTACTAAGAAATCTTTAAAAATAGTTATCGAGCACAGTTTAATATTATTTAATAAATTGAATTAAATATATATATAACTAAATAAAATCCATAATTTTTTTGACCCTCTATCGTATCCTCTAAAAACCACTGTATCCACAGGCGCAAAACTTCATAAAGGAATTCTGTAAAAATTTACGACAAAAAGGCGTTAAGCTTGTTGTTGTGACTGTTGCTCTCCAGCTGCCAGAGGAGACAATGAACACATAAATTGAATTTTCACTTTTAATATTTTCCCAAACCAAACCAAACAAAACCAAGGCTTTAATAAACAGAGAAAAAACAACAATTTTGTTTAGGAACGTTTTTAAATGAAATTAAAAATCCTGCAACACCATTTTCCTATCGGATTGCCCATAATTTGGCCTAAAATCGCAACTAGTTTCGTGTCTATCGATCGTATCCCCCTCGATTTTTCACCTTTTACAATATTTTCCGCCAACAAAAGGCGAAAAGAACAAGTCAAACGAGTGCTGGGGGTCAGCCAGAGCTAGAGCCAGCCTATCTCGTGAGTCTGCTGCTGCAGTAACCCCAAGGCGCATTCTTTTTCCTTTATTTAATATGCATGCAATTGTTGTCTGTCTGTGCGAGTGCGAGTGCCACGAGAGGCTAAAAATATGTTTAAATCGCGCCCCGAGAGAGCCAAAAAGGCGAAAAAGGCCAGAAATGCTTGAAAACGGGTTTCTTTAGTTTGTTGCTGTTGCTGTGTTGCTGTGTTGCTGTGGCATTGTTGCCAGTTTCAAGGCAAGTTGCAGCTGGCCAACTTGCTCTTAGCTCTCTTGCTAGCTGGTTCTTGGCTCGCTTACATTTTGGCCGTGACCTTTGGCGCTGCCAGCGTTACCCTGGCCTGGCATCGGCTTCATTAAAACGCGCATAAATATTAATTAAATGATAATCCCGCGATGCGCTGCATACTTTGTGGCGCCTAATGATCACAAAGCCAGGTAAAAACTGGCTACAACGAAGGGGCGGCAACTGTTGATAATAATATTAAGCATGTTTATCTTTTTCACACACACACCAGCAGTCGCGAAAATCTTCTTTCTGGGGGGAAAATCGGAGCCAAAATCGAGAGGGAAATCCACACAAAAGCGAACAATTTATCAGGGTTTCTATGGAGCTCCGCGAGAAGCTTTCTTCGTCCTCGAAAAGCTCTCAAAAAAAAAAAAAAAAAGAAATAAAGAGAAAACACACGCAGGACTTGAAAAATAAAAGAAACGAAGGCGAAGGCACAAGCAAATTGAATTTTCCCTGAGCAAAATTAAATTTTCCAAGGAAATTGAATTTTTTGATTAGTTTGCTTTTTGCATCTCCCTCCGACCCACACACACACACACACAGTGGGGAAAACAAAAGTAAAAACTGAAAAGCGTAAAGAAAACGTCAGAAGACGAAGGAGCTGCCGACAAGCTTTTGATTTAAAAGTAAAATGAAATTAAAAATACGTTTTTTGGCCCAGGAAGAGCGAGCGGAAAGTCTTGCTCTAAATTTACAACATAAATTGTAATGAATTTTTTGAGAATTATGTACGCCACTTTGTGTGAAGTATTTTAGAAAGTAATGAAAAGTATGGCTAGTTTTTTTAAGAATAAATATATCACGTGGAAGAAAATATATACAGTATTTTCTGGGAACATTGTAATAACTGATTCTATGAGAAAATCTTTACATCTTTACATCTTTACATTTTCTTGCCTTGATTTTTGGCACAGAAATAAGTTTAACTAGAAATATAAGCGATGAGATTTTAGATTTTATGATAAATTTTATATTTCCATTCTCTATTACATTACCATCTAAATTTTATATACTTTTCCTTTGGCATAGATATAATTTAGCAAATAGCAGGATTAAACTTTAAATTAACAAAATTAATTTTCATTTTTTAGCCATTTAAATGTGAACCTTTTCTGTGCCACATTTGTTGCCCTTCTTTGGGTGACAAAAAATAATCAAACTCGTGGAATGCAAAAGAGTTTTTTAGTTTGTTTGCTTGTCTTTATCGTCTCAATGTTGATCTTTTGTGCTTTGTTCTTGCTTTTGCTTGGTTTGTTTGCTTATTGAATAATTTGATTGCAAACGTTGATTGCATTTGGAAATTGTGTTTTTTAGCCAAATAAAACTTGGCGGCGGGGCAAATAAATCAAGCTGCGATAATAAAAAAGGGCCCCTCACAGCGGGTGAAAAGGTGGACCGCAGTTTCTTATTCTTTTTCTTTTTCTTTATTATTTTATTTTGTGTTTTGCTCCCATTCTCTTTTTTAATGACGTTACGCCCGCTTCCTCTTTGGGGCCACGAAGATGGAGAATATTTTTATTTAAACTCCTCGATCCATTTCAATTGAATTCGCCTCCGTTGTTTCGTTTTCTTTGGCTTGAGTTTCACGTTTTTATACCCGGTAATTGGGTGGGTTCAAAGGGGTATATTGTATTACCGGAAAGGGAAATATACAAAGCTATTATTTTTATAATTAGTATTATAATACATATAGTTATATTATTATACATACTTCCTAAAACTAAGCACAGCCCTCTGAGGTATGCAATACTTTTCACCAGCTACCACCCGGTATTCAATAGTCGTGGCTCGCCATAATGGTTATTCCCTCTTCTTGTTTCAATTTCTCGTGTGTTGTTCCTCTTTATTTTTTTATTTTTTATTATTTTCGTTGGTTGTGCGCATCGAAGAAGTATTTTTAATTTTCTGCCTTTTGCACTTTTCTCAGCGTTTTTACCGGGCCATAAAAATCATAAAAATAAAACTTAAACTCGAATGAGCCAACGAACAGAAATGAAAAGAAAAGCAAGGCAAAAGGAGCAGGAAAACGAAAATGGAAACGTGTACGAAATTTTGCGATTTTAATTAAATGATATGAAAATTGCAAGCATTCGAAAAGGATGAAGAACAAAAGCAAAAAGCTTAAAAAAGGCGGTTTGAAGAGTGGGTTTTATTTCGGGCTGTATCTATATATGTGGGCGTAGGTGTGGCCGCGCCCAGTTCCTTCCTTCCTCCGGGGGGGAGTGGCTCCTTTGAGCGTGTTTCGTGTTTGGCAATTATCCCGAACTTTGTTTCTTTGGCTCTTGGCCCTTTGCGACACTTGAACTGCATCGCGCGGCCTTAAAGCGAGCACAGAGAGAGGCTGCGGCATAATGGAACCCAGCATTGAATTATATGATGTACATATTGAAACCCATAAAAACAACCGACAATTTTGCAGCACAAAAAAAAAAATAATAAAAAATAAAAAACGAAGAAGAAATCGTGGGGACGGCGGAGGTAAAGAGCTACATGCACAAGGAAAAACAAACAGACTCAGACACACAAACAGTTGGCAATATTAAAAATGTTGCTGTCTCTGTGGGTGTACACAGAGAAAAATGCAGTAATAACTTAAGTTATTATAATATAAGAAAAATGTAGTAATAATTTAAGATATTATAATATTTTTGAAAAATATTAAGATGTCATAGAAGTTTTCCTTAGGTTTCCAGTTTCAGGGAGAGCTTGAAAGTAAGGAAATAACGCAAAAGCATAATTTACACTTCAACTGCGAAAATCATTCTTTAGGTAATACGTACAAAAGCAAAATATATAAAATTTTTAGTATTAGATTGCGGATTTTAATTTTAATTTCAATTTCAGGTTGAAAATGGTTCAAAGTTTTAATTGTCAGGCTTTAATCTTGACTAAGAGTGTCAAAACATGGCTTGAAAAATGCTTTGAATATCAAATGTTTATGCTTTTTTCTTTCCCAAATAAATGTTAATAATATTCTTTTAATTTAGTAACCTTTTTACGATTGGTACCTATAATTATTTTTTCATCTGTGCCTTTGAGAAAACCCACAAAAATAAAAATAATAATAATAATAATATAAAATGCCGGGCAATGTGTGCAGTTTGTGCTTTTTTTTGTTCGCCCATTTTTTGTTTGCTTTTCTCTTTGCTCTTCAGCTTCAATTCTGACTTTTCTCGAATGCAATATATATTCTGCGTGGCGTTGATGTTGTTGCTGCTGTCGCTTTTATGGCTTTAGTTTCTTGTTGTTGCAATAACAACCAGCAGCAGCGGCAACAGCAAGAACAGCAACAATATGTGGCAGCAACGTTTGCCACGTTTTAATGGAACATTAAAAGCAGCTTGCGCTGGCTGCTTAACTGCCCGCCCCCCTTGGAAATAACCCCATCTATAACCCCTGCGTAGAAACCCCATAAAGCCGCTCTAGAAGCCTCCCTTAAAGAACCCACAAAATGTTCAGCAGCTCGACAAAAGTTTGAAATTAAAAGCGAAAACTGTTTTATATCTGCTTTGTGCTTGTGTCTGCCATCCCACGTTTTGTGCAACAAGATGTTGCATTTAGCTGGGGATATTCATACAACAAAAATGCTGAATATTCCACTTGATGGTTAATTGTCTGAACAGCAAAGAGGAACTTGAAATACTGCTCGTGGTTACTTCCAACTAAGGGAAAGCACTCTAAGCGGTTTCATGGCGTGTTAAGGTTCTTAAATGGGGTTAATAAAAGGGGTAAAATATATAAAATAATCATGGGGAGGTTTGTCTATTTAAAATATGAATCTTTAATTAGTTGAAACTTGGCTCTTAATAGCTTAAAAAGAAATAGTGTAGCTAAATCACAAAAAAGGGAATCTTCAAAATTGTTGAAATCATTTTAAAGCCCACTTAAAAGTATGCAATGTGGTGGGAAAGCAATTAAATACGTTTCCTATGTCTACTAATTAGGAATAATTAAAAAAAAAACAGATTTATTAGAGATGAAACCCTATATAAATTTTAAAATCTACATTCATGTTCAATTGTTCGCTTATTGAAGTCAAACATTTCTAACTTTTTCTCTTATTTTCTCCTTTTCAATGAAATCCCTCAAGTTGTAAGCTTGCGATTGACAGAAAAATGTAAGTAATCATTTTGCATCATTATTTGACTACTTCCGACATCCGGTTCTAATCAGAGACAGGGAAATTGCGGCTAAAGTAACGCAAAGTAAAGTACGGAGAACCTAAATAAACATAAACTATGCCAGTTTTTATCAACGTTGTTCGGGACAAACATTATTTACTCGTAATATCTTTCTGCCTTGCCCTTCTCCCTCTCTTTCTACCCAATATTGCTGTCTTTATTTGGCCTGAGCTCTTGTTAGTTTTGTGGCTGTCGTTGTGGACATTGTTGTTGTAGCTGCTGCTGCTGTTATTGTTGTAAACTTTATGCATTAATTTTACATTTTCCTGGACCAACATTGCCTTCTCGGTCCGCATTTCCCCCCGAAAAAAAAGACCCCATCCAGAGGTTGTATCTGTGTGTATATCTTGTGTGTGTCTGTGTTTGCATTAACTCGCCACATGCAAAATTTACGTTTATTTATTATGACCCCCTCTGAAAGTCCCTGTCCCCCGCCCCTGCCAGCCTGCTATGACATCACGCCCCCTTGAACTGCATCCTGCACTTGCAATAAAAAATTGTCCTGGAAACTAATAAAGCCGTGGAAAGTGTGGTAATCACATTAAAAATCAAAATCAATTTATAGTTTTTTGGGGAAAAAGTTGTACAAAAATTATATTACCGAATTAGGAAAAAAATCTTTGGGATCAGAATTTAATGTAAAATATTTTTTTATTTTTTCTCCAAACATAAAAAATTTTATGTGACTTTCAACTTTCTCTTTAGAATTTCAACTTCTCTTTAGAATTTACCTAGTATGCGGCGCCTAAAAATATGCTATGATCATGTGGACAATATTCTTTATCTACTATTAGGCCGAATATTTATATTTCTACCTTAAAGTATTAAAACCAAATATAAAGAAAATTATGTTAATTTCCCAAATCTTCTACTAAAACCAAGTAAGTTTTTCGGTTCAGTGTCCAAGCCTGCGGCAAAAACATTTTGCGAGATTTCATATACATAAAAGTTATGTAATTATCAAAGTTTTAATGCACCTACAGCCGGAGATCTAAAAGGATGTGGAACCGTGAGGGGTGGCTGGCGATGGGGCGGAGAGCTTGTGCACTCTGGAACACATATATCACTTAACTTATATCACATGTTTCATATTCCCTGGTTTTTTTTTTATGCTGAGAATGGGTTTATGGTTCTGACCCTTTCTTTACTTCTTTTATGGATATTTTTCTTTGGTCGAGAAAAAGTTTTTCGGGAATTAGCTTTTGGGAATAGTTTTGGGAGAGGAAATTGAAGTTGTCTAGGGAATGGGAAATAAAAAGGGAGATTTTGATTGAAGGTAAAACTTTGGGTGTTTATTTAGGAATAATTTATATAATGAGAAAGAAATATTTCAGATAATTTTTGTGTATCAGAAAATTTAGCAAACGTTTGTAAGACACTCAAAACTTAATTTAACTCAATGAAAATATAAAGATTTTTAAAGATATTTCCTATTTAATTACTATAGCTGATTGTTTCATGTATTTATCCCACAAAATACAGTTTTTACAACCATTTAAATTCAAAATATAGGCGTTTAATTGGAATCATCAATGGAGAGAATTGCATAAAATATTCAGACTCCTTTGAGAGTACATAATTAGCCGCTCAATTTCCTCGACTTCGATTGCAGTTGGCATTTTCCTCAGCCTCAGCCTGGTGCTGCTTTTGATGCTTCCCGATGTTTTTCCCGTCTTATCTCGTCTATAAATACATCTCATTTGCATAAAATTCTAATTTAACTGCTGCTGTAGCTGGCGCTTCTTCCTCTTGTATTTTCCTTCTTATTCTTGCTATTTATTTTCTGCCAGGCAGCTTTTCCCCTCCCCCTGGCCAGTGGCTCCTACTTTCGGCCCGTTTTTATGATGCAATTTATTTTATTTTCTCTTCGGTTCGCTTTCCAGCAGAAATGTTCCTTTTTCTTCTTGTTATTTTTCTTGATTTCAACATGGTTAAGGGGGGCTGGGAGGGTTGCGAGGGGGGTTCAGGAGAAGTAGAAACAATTTTCGTTTATTTATTTTTGTTTTTCCTACTTCGTCTTATTGTTTTTCTTCTCTGAAGCTTCGCTTCGATTATTTTTCCTTCATTTCTTTTTGTTTATTTTGTTGTGAAGTTCCCCTGATGGTTGTTGCTGTTCTTGCTTTTGTTTTTTTATTATTATAACCGACGTTATTGCTTTTGTTGTGGCTGCCACACACACGCTGGCATTACTTATATTTATATGTTTATTTTATAGTTTATTCATGCAAATTGCAATAAAAATTGCCTTTATTTTTACATTTTTATCTGCCTCAATTTTTAAAGCAATCATCGGGGGTTGCATGCATATAGATATATCTATGGAGGCACGTAAGAAAATCAATAAACTTCCTCCGAGTTTTTCAGTTGTCTTCGCCGCTTGTTTTCTTCTCTTTTTAATTTCTTGTACGCGCAATTCGTATGAATTATTTATAAGCCTTGCGGAAAAAAATAACGAAGGAAAACCCCCTCCATCGACATAAGCAACAATTTTTATGGCCCTGCCATACAGCATTATTTTCTTTTTTTTTCGCCTTTTTATTTATATTTTTTATTATTAGCCGCCGCTGGAATTTCTGGCACAAAAAAGCGGCCAGCAATTTTCTTTAATGCAAAATGCAGAAACCAGAAATAAAATAAACAGCTAAAAAATGTTCCACACACACACAAACACACACAGAAATAAAATATGCAAAATATTCAAATTTTCGTTTTTTGAAGTGAATGGGAATTTTAAGCAAATGAAATGCGGCATATTCTTTTTTATTTTCACTTATTGGGGTGGCTAAAAGGGTTGTTTGAAGGTTTTTCCGTTTGTTGTTGTTAATGTTAATGACAAAACGTTGGGCCGAAGTTGGCTTCCTTGGAAAATACAAAAAGCATTTGTTTATTCAGAGTGCGGTTGGAGGGCTTCACCCTCCATAAAGTAAATGATTAGAATCTTTACCAGGAACTCAGTCATGTATTAAAGCACATTTTAAATGGAGCAAATTCGCTGGCAAACTTTCAATATTTATGAGTCAGAAAATGCGAAGGAAATGGGGTGTCTTCATAGCGTCATGCAATTCTTAAAAAAATATATTTGAGTGGATTTCTCTAGAAGAATTTTAAATATTTAGGTTTGAATTTCAGGTTAAAAATATTACGTGAGAAAATAGAATGCTAATGAAATTTATTTTGAATTTGAACACAATAAGAAGGGGAACGAAAAATCACATTTAAGAAAAAATTTGAAAAATTTCTATTTGAAGAATATAATTTTGTGTAAGACCTTCAAAGGTAAAATATTTTTTCAGGAGACTTTTGAAATAATTCAGGGGAATTTGTACTGAATTCCTAGACAAAAAAATTAAAATGGAACAAAGGGAAATATTCTTCCAAAACTTCTTACAAAAATAATAAAATATTCCCTTAAATTCATCACTTATTAAAATGAAATCTTTGTCTAAGTTAATAAGTTCAGACTTAATGTAAGATATTTCCGTAAAATACCTGTAGAGAGGGATTGCAATCCATAAAACACCTAGGGCTCCCTTTAATTAACTTTAATGCTGTAATTTAATTTAAAATGTTAGTAATTTCCTGACTAAAAATGTACAAAAACCCACTCCGAAACACCCATCAATTGAGTAATAATTTTTAAGTAAACAGATTTATTTAACTGCCGCCTTTGGATGTTTTCTTAAAGAACTTGTCAATCTGGCGACCAGCGCTGGGGTTCCACCTCCCTGGGCACGCCCCCTTTTTGCGTTATGGCCCCGTAATTTACTGCAATTTACTGAACGTTTTTCCTTGCACTCAACTCCACCCCGAAGTCCCCTCCCTGTCCGTCGACGCCCTTATTTGGACTGAAAAAGGACAGCTGCCTGCCAGCTTTCCTGCCGGTCGCCTTTTGCCGCTGCTCAATTATGAAAAATAATTTTTTAATTTGTTTGTTTTCTGTTTTCTGTTGGTTCGGTGCTGTGGCATTTTTATTTTTATTTTTAGTGGGATTTTCGTTTAATGAATTTACTTTTGGCCTTTCATTTGTTGTGGCATTTTTGTTGTGTATTTATTTTTATTTTTACACATATATATTTGTATTTATTTGCGTGCATCGACGTCTTGTGTCTGCTGGGGCTTCTCCTTTTCGTGTTGTTAAGCATATAAATTATTAATTTTAATTTTCTGCATGCATACTTCAGTGCACAGTCAGGACTTTCCAGCGAACACACTCGCAACTACTTCCTCCCACTTTTCCACGCCCATTCTCTCTCTCTCTCTCACACACAGACACACACACCCATTTTCCTCGCCCATTTTCCCCCCCGCTTACTTCTCCCTTGTCATCAGCATTTTGCCAGTGTTCTTTTGTGTGTCTGGCAATTAATTTTAAATTGGGCGTGCATACGAAAAATATTCGTAGTTTTCTTTCCATTTTACCAACACTTTCCACTTGTGTGTGGATGCGTAGCGGATAAAGTAGAAATAATTCAGCATTAAATGAATTTCTGTGGTGTTTTTATGCATTAATGCGATTTCGCCAGGAAGACTTTACATTTGGCCTCCATTGACTGTGAATAATGTTGGACACATTTTATGTTTCTTTTTTTCATTTTTATTACTGTTGAAATGTAATTTAATTTTTGAGAACTTCAGTGGAAAAAAAGGGGAATATTTGGAAGTTTTTTGAAATTTATTTGGGAAAGCTTAAACTCAATTAATAACTTCAGTATATTTTTCAAGCCATTTCTTATGTAAAATTATGCTTAAAATTTTTGGGTTCATTATTTTAAAGCTTGAAAATTGTTTAAAAATTTATAAAATACATTTAAGAACTCCAAAAATATTTTTAGAGTATTAGGACACCTTTAACTAGTTCAAATAAATTATTAAAAACCCTTCTCCTGATTTTAAAAGAACCTAAAAAACTTTAAAAAATGTCTGCCTATCTTTTTCAATTTAAAATATTTTCCCCCAATGAACCTTGTGCCACTTTTTTAATTAGCCTTGCATTTATTTTAAAGTTTTCCGTTAGGTTCCCGCAATTCATCCGCTGAAAATAGATTTCTTGTGGGGCAGAGAAAAAGTTTTCCATTTTTTTCCGCAGGACTGGCTTACATTTGGTACAGACCGCAATACAAAAAACATCAGTGGTAAAACAATTGGCAAAGTCCAGTAAGTTTCGTTGTTGCTCCCTTATTTATGCGGATTTTCCTTGCTCTCTTTGTTGTTGTAAACTATTTTCCTGGTTTTTAATTTTTTGTTTGCCACAAGTTCTCGAAGCAGCCCAGCCCCGGCAATAAAAATAATAACAACGACAGCGAAGAGGAATGTGTACAACGTACAACTACACAACGTCGAACTTTAATTGCATAATTATGTGCAGTTTGCAATTTATCATTTTCATTTTCCATGTTGTGCCTGGCTTTTTTCATCTTCCTCAACTTCAGCTTCAGCTTTTCCCCCTTTTCCCTTTTCTGGTTGCAGCTCGCTTGTCTGTAATTTATGTGTTCACTTCTCAGCTTTTTCTTCGTCTACTTTTTGCCTCGAATGCTGGGTTTTCTTGTTTTTTGTTTTTAAGTTGCTTTATGGAAGAAAAAAAAGTTAAAGAAAAAAAATGTAGAAGAATCGGAGATCGGAGCTGGAAGCAGCTGAAGTAAAATGCAATTTACTTCTTAAATGGGGAACACTTTTTGTTTAGTTTACTGATCAAGATCTTGGGTTTCAGTTACATTTTTCTTGGTAATATTTTAAGAGCTTCTGAATTATCTGAAAAATTCCAGAAGCAGAGGATTTTCTTTCGGTTTTTAACTTGTATAGATTTAGGATTGTGTTTCCTTATCCTTATCCTTTATTTACAATTGTTTTTAATGTTGATACTTCTTCCTTTCCCTTTAATTTCGCCTTTTTTAATTGTTTCTTTTTGTCTGGCTTTAGTATTTCTCCATATTTGCAGATCATGCAGATATTGGCCTTGATGTTTAATTTATTTTTTACGGCTCCACACCCCTGCCTCGCCTTGCCTTGCCTTTCCCTTCCGATATTGCCTCGTTTTTTCGCAGTCACGCCCTCGGGTCGTGATCTCGGGGCGTGCATCTTTATCCTCATCTCCGACCGATTCCTGCGTGTGTTCGTGTTCGTTCCCTTTATTAATTATAATTTATGTTCGACTCGGGCCGGGGATTATCATCGCTGAACGTTTGAAGTTGCCAGCGGAGCAGCAACCCTTCGAATGGAGAGAGGGTGTGAGGGCGTGGGAACCGCATTGCTAATCAAGCAATTAGCGAATGCCATCAAATGTGCATTAGACAGCAGACGGGCAGGGACCAGACTAGACAGATTTCAGCCCCCTGCCTTCCTTCCGGAATTTTCAATGATGTCTATGACCGTTTTGGCAGCTTCGTCGAATTTTCGGGGGTAAGACCCAGCGAGCCAGCGAGCGACCGAGCGCCGCAGGACAAAGAGAGAGTTGAGGGAAAATTGAAAAACAAAGGAAATTAGTTGCAGTATGTATGCCTGGTGTGGTGTGCAAAAAGTTGACTTCGCCACAAGACGCAGACGGGGCAAAAACAAAGCTCGGCAAAATGGCGAGGCGAGGCGGAATGGCCGGCAAAAACGTACCACGTTCAACGGGTCGTATGAGCAATGCAGCCATTTTAGGGGTTGCAACTAATCGCAGACAAAAGCCAGTTTTCCTCTGTGAGTGTGTGTGTGTGTGTGTGTGTGTGAGTGAGTTGAGTGTCTGTCTGGCAGACTTCACATGTGAGTAGAAGGCTAGATCCTGCACTCAACAAAAAAGGGGTATCTAAATAGGTAGAAATCATAGAAAATCCAAGAGAACATATTACTCTACATTTCATTTTAAATAAATATAAGACAAGGAGATATATAATATATAATTTGTATACGTTTGAAATTTTCTTTTCAGAAACTTTTCCCTCAAAAGAGATTATTCTGCCTCATAAAAATACGTCTATAGCATTGATAACATCCCTAAAAAATGTTTTTCTGCAATCAAAAATTCCTTTAAAATTCTTAGAACCTTCTACTTCTAATTCTTCCCATAAAAAATACCTAATCCTAGTGTATACATGTGTCTACATATAGATATTAACAAAGACAGACCCCGGCACTTATTGGCCAACATCAAATGTGGTCAAGCAATTAGCCAAATGCCCGCCTAAGTAGGCAATGAAAAATTTAAAGCCACGCGTCAAATTCAAGGCGAGCGCGCAGAGTCCAAAATAAATAAAAACAAAAGCAATGAAATACGGAGAAAAGTAAAAATATCCATGGAATAATAACGGGGAAACAACCCCCAGGAGCGTACTTAATGCATGCCAAAATTAAAGCGAGCGCCCGCCTGCCCCAACTCCCCCACCTCGCAAAAAACCACCCAACCTCAACACCACCAAAGCACCGAGCACTCAGACAGACACACACAGATGCACACACACACACACACATGGGAGTGGGAGTGGGTGGAAGGGGTGGCTCAGAGAGAGAGAAAGAGAGAGTTGGTTTATATAAGGCATTATAGACGCGCATTTGTGTTGGGGGTGGCAATTGAAAAGCTTTACTGCTCTGGCATTGCCATCGCCACCTCCATTTCCATCTACAACTTGCGGAATACCCTTTTGGAAATTGGTTGGAAGAAGAAGGGTATGCTGAAATAATACTTAATGTTTTCTATGTTTTATAAACTAGAATTGATCAAGCTAGGATGTTTATATGGGACTTTACAAAGATCTAATCATAAAGCTCTCTCTCCTAAAATAAATATTTTAAAACTCTGAAAATACTATAAAATAAGAAGTATCTAATATTTATTCCACCTCAAAGGTAAAAGTACACATTCAAATATATTCTTTTAAGTTCTGCATCTAAAAACATATTTTTCCCTAACTCCATTAACACCCACTATGAAACCCATCCACATTCGGTTTCACAATGTCTGCTGGGTATCAATTGAGTTCAATTTTCTTGCCAGTGTTTTGCCTTCATTTTCTTTGCTTACTTTTTGTCCAATATAGCTATGTAGGTACATATACATGTACAAAATATATACGCATTCGCATGTATATATGTATATCTTGAACTGTACGTAGTGCTATGTATTCGGTTTTGTGTGTGCGAATATAGCTGCCATGCACATTTATCAAGTGTATATATATAGGAGGAGGAAGCTGAATCCGAAGCAGCCATTATGTACGGGCCATGAAGTTGGTGGAAAGCCATGCGAAATGTGGGGGGAAAATGGGGTGTGGCTGGCTCTGGTGGGGGTTGGCGTAAGACACAAGAAGGCAGTAAACAAAAACAAAAACAAAAACAAAAAAATAGAAAACAAAAAAGAAGAAGAACAACAGCGCACACACACAGACAGAAGAAATTAACGAGCAAACGATTTTTATGGCAGCATTTTGTGCCTTAAAGCGCTTAATGCGATTTATGTGTGTGTGCGCGCCAGTGTTAGTTGAAAAATGTTTTTTAAAAATGACAAGCTTCGAAAGTTGAAGCAATTTATGTTCATTTTAAATTGAATTTCAAATTTATTGCAGCAATTTAGCCTTTGTAAGTCTCCTGCCTCTGTGTGTGTGTGTGTGTGCAGGAAACGGAAGTGCTCGGCTTTGCTGGCAACTGCCTCTGTGTATCTGCGTGCGCTTCTGTGTGCGTTAAAAGTTGTAAATTTCATTGTTGCCGGCAAAGAAAATTAATTACGCAAAAAGACAAGTCAAACAGAAAAATTAACGAAAATTGAACTTGCAAATTGAGTTGAAGTTTTTCCCTGGCAAAAAGCGCAAACACAGACTGGCATTTAAACTGTGGGAAATAAATCTAGAGAGCACGAAGGACATTGCAAAAAATAGTTACGAAAATAATACAAAGGTTTTTAAGTCCATTTTGAAATAAGGAATAAATGTAGGAAGTTTTTAAGGACGTTATATATATGGAAAAATTATTGATATATATTTTAAATAATTTTGTTGGTGGATAAATGCACTATGGCTCACAACTATTGACCTAAGGATCTAAACATGGCTCATAGAATATATATTTACTTATTATTGATATCTATCTTTAAAATATATATCTAAATTTAAGCAGGAATATAATTTCCTAACATTTTCTAGTTTCAAGAATAACGTTTATATTTTATTTCTTGTAAATTGAAACCTGAATTTGTTCCAATTTTAATTTAGAAAAATACTCAACACCAAAAAACTTCGTTTAACTTTCGCAGCAACTTTTGTGGCTCACTTTTCCGGGTGCTGAAATTTTCCTCAACTAATTAAAAAGAAAATACAGGCGGCAAAAGGAAGCTAAGAAGCAAGGGAAAATGTAAAGCAAAATTCCGTTGAACTTCTTCTTTGCCGGCCCGGCCAGCAGGTCAATCAACTGTGCAGCCAAAAAGGAAACCTTTTCTCCGGAGGAAGACTTGTCAGACGCTCGGCAGACTTGTCTGGCCCGAAAAAGGGGATATCCCGGGGAAGCCAAAAAAAGGACATGCAAATGCCGCCCTCGAGCAACAGTTGATAAAAGGGCAACGGCAACGGCAAAAGCGGAGAGAACACAAAGTTACGAGTCACAAAAGGTTGACGACACCGACACCAAAAAGGATGCGGATACGGATGCGGATGGCAAGGACCCTTTTTTTAGGTTGACTGACTCAAGGATGTTTGTGTGCCCGGCAACGAAAACAGCAACAGTGTCGGCAAAAGGGTCAAGTGGCAGCGCGTGGCGTGAAGGACGACGCAGGACGACGAAAAGGGTTAAATTAAGCCCATTGACCTTTTTATTATTATTAGACGAAGGCGTTTCGTATCCCTTTTCGAGGGCGTTTTTTATGGCCAAGCAAGGCGACCTTGACCCACAGGCAGCCACAGCAGCGGCGGCGACCTTGACATTGAACTGCCTGTCGTTGGTCTTCCCTGCTTTCCCAGCTCCCTGGCCTCTCTCTTTTTTTATTTATTTCCATTTTTTGTTGTTGCCGTTTTTTTTTCCCTTGGCTTGGGTTTCAATGAAGGTGCCGCAGGCGTGTCCCGTTCGGTGGCAGCAACTGTTGCAGGTTGCGTGGCCGCTTTCAGCGCTTTCATTGTTCGACTTAAGACCCACACGGGCGGGGATGGGACTGGGACTGGGACTGGGTATGGCCATGGGTCTGGCAATGGTATCCGTATCCCGATCCCATCCGCCGTCTCTCATAAGCGGGGAAAATATATATAAGAAATAAAGACAGCCAAGTGGCAGAAGCGGCAGCAACCGCAGACAGGTTGCCTTTACTCTGCGGACGCCGGACGACGACGGGCGACGACTGCCTCACGTGCTGCGTGTGCCAAAAGTCGCCCTGTCGCCGGGGCTCCTCTTACAGTTTGGGACATCAGGCCCAGGGACACTGGGAGGAATTTTCACAAGCTTATAAAGTTAAATTTTAGTGGGAGAAAATATGTTTTCTCAGGGAGCATAGATTACTTCGAGGAGGCTTGCTTTCATTTATATTTTCCGCTGAATCTTGGTATATTTTCTTTCCCTGCCTTGTTAAAAATTCTGTTTTTAATAAATGCAGCATATTCATGGCAATTTTTTGCTCAGTGGAGCAAGTGTTGCTGCTGCTGTGTCTGTTGCTGGTGTTGCTCGTTGCTCGTTGCTCGCAGCTCGTGGTGCCTCCAATGCGGACAGTTGGACGACAAATTGTCTGACTGCCGCCTGCTGCTGCTGCTGTTGCTCGTGGGTCTGTTTTTTACGAGCTGTTTTGTAAGCTCTCTTGTATCGCCATAGCACGTAGGAGTCCCAGTCCCAGTCCCAGCCGCAGTCCCAGTCCCAGTCCGGATCCCAGTCCCCTTCGTGTGGAGCTGCCTGTTGCTGCTGCTGCTGTCACGGTTGGTGGTACTGTGTGCCACTGAGGTAGCACTCGCCCAGCCGACTTGGCGCCGACATCTTGGCATTTACGATTATGTCTGCCGGCTGCAGTGCAACTTCTGTCCCGTCTTTTGGCCTTTTTTGAGCGATGGCCAGGCCGAGAGGCGGAGGTGTGGCCAGAGTCAAAGTCAAAGTCAAAGTCTTTAAGAGTCTTAAAGGGGAACAAGTCGTTGAGCGGCTTTTCAGCAGGCGCCGCCTAATTAGACGCTAAGTGAAGTGAAGTGGCTCTGGAAGTGGCTCCCTGGCCCCCTCTTGCGTGCCACAACCATGTCCAAACATTGTGACAGGCTGATTGCATCGCCGGCTTGCTGCTGCCTCGCTGCCTTGCTGCCTCGCTGCCTTGCTGCCTCGCTGCCTTGCTGCCTCGCTGCCATGTGTTGACTAATTGCCACCGGCTATGGTCGTTGTACCGAGTACTCTGGTGGCCAGAGGATGGCCCCATTCCCAGCGAAACCAGAGTCGTGGGTGGCGGAGGTGGTTCATTCATAGGCAACGGGGTTGTGTGTTTGCAACAAAAAATGCAGCTGCGATGTGCCAAGACACCAGGCAACAGGGTTTAGGAAAGTTTTGAGATTATTAATAATTAAAAGTGTAGATTTAGTTATGAGGAAATTGGATAATTGAGCCACAAAGATTGATTTGTAAAACAAGGAATTTTCAAAGTATCTTCTCGAAGGCTTTGTAATAAAATACAAATACTATTATAAACTTTTGAAATATGTAGAATGTATGTATAACTAAAATACTTAAAAAGTATAAATATAAGTCCCATAGATACCTTTCTATATATTTCCTTTTATATCTCAAGTGAAAATCCCAAGCCAGCAGGCTAGTGTTTGGCTTTTGGATGACAAACTCCAGCCGCATTCCGTGTAAAACCAATGTATATGCAGATTTGCAGCCAAAAGTGGAAAAAGGAGAAAAACAAAAAAAAAAAAAGGAACAAGGAAAGCGGAGAGAGGGCGACCGGAGAAGGGAAAGTGCAACAAGTTGTTGTCCCTGTCATTGCCTTTTGGCCAAAGGACAGAGCCGCCGCCAACTGCGACCCGGACTACAGTCCCTGTCATAGACTGCGGACACGGGTCTGTGGACTGCGGACTGTGGCCTGGAGCTGCGACTGCAACTGCGACTAGGCGAGGCGAGGCCATCAAAGCCAAAAACCCGACTCGACTCAATGCGACCCAATCCGACCCGGCCAGAACTGAGGCGCACCAAAAACGGAGCTGAACAATGGCCAACTGGCTGGCTGCCCTGGCCCAAAAAATGTTGGTAACTGCATGCAAACATGAACATGAAGGCCAACAGGTGCACAGGAAACAAAGGGGATCAAACAATTAAAAGGTGAAGTATAAAAAAATTATTTATAAATATTTTTTAGAAATATTTATAGAGTTACAAGGACGTCTTAATAATATATTCCTGATTAAATATTAGAGGTTGTATACTGCCCAATATGTATACCTTTTATCACATATATTTGGTTCTAGGAAATCAGAAACTAATGCCAAATTATTTCCAGTGCATGGATGCGATGCCCCTGGCCGCGATGCAGGCGTCAAAGTGTGCCGCCAGGGGAGTTTTCATCGGGAAAAGCGCGGATGGCGACGAGGCTCGTGGGGAATTGGAGGGCAGAGAGAGAGGGTCATGGAGTATGGAGTGGATGCCAGGGATATGCCCCTGACCGTGGCAAAGCTCGTCCTTGGCAAATCCCGTGCCGCAATGCCAATGGATTTGCCTTTCCCGGCTCCGCTGTTAATTTCTCTACTCTCCTCCTTTTTTTTTTTAGTTCCTGGCAATGCAACGCGACCTGAATTTTCCGCCCAAAAACAACAGCAACAAATAGAGCAGTAGCCGTGTCCTGGGGTCTGCGTCCTCCGTGTCACTGGGCCACCAAATACCATCGGAAAAAAGGAAAGAAAGAACCAACTTCAGTGCACTTCACTTTCCCCGCCGAAGGGAAAACTTTGCAAGTGTTGCAAGCCGAAAGCCGGAAAACTTGAGGGAAATTTCCCACAGCCAAGGATTGGGCTCCTGTGGAGCCTGCAACTCGAGGGGTTTTCCTCCTCCTCCATCATCCTGCCAGCCAGGAATCAGACACCCAGACAGTCAGCCAGCCAGCCAACCTGTTGCGTGGCTGATTTTATGGCCAAAAGGAGCCACGCGTGATGCAGCTGGCTAAGAGGATGTGTCTTTTTATGTGTCGACAAGGAGTCCTCGAGACCTCTGTGTGTGGCACAACAGGGAGTCGCCCTGCCAGTCGCTGTGACAACATAATCAACGCCTCATTTGGCGTGGCAAGTACCTCCTCGAGAGTCGCAGATGTTGCCACAAGTTTCGCTTTGCCAAACAAATCGCTGGCAACTGATGAGAGATGTGAGTGTGGGATGGCAGGCAGCATGAATTGACTTGAGTGATGAGCTGGATGGAGCAGCTACCACAGGAGAAAGTGGAGTTTATGCCATTATTGAAGCTGTCACAGACTCTGCATAAAATATATGTAATTAAATATTGTTGTGGGGTTTTCTCATAAAGAATCTTAAATATTTTAAATAAGAGTTAGAAACTTCCTTTAATAGGATATTCTCTCCCTTAATCTTTAAGAAATATCTAAATAAATTCATTAAATAATGACTAAGCATTCCAAACTCAGGCTTTAACTGGCATTAATAGGAAATCCCTGTCATATTTGTGGTTTTTGGGGTACAAGGGTCCCCAAACAAAACCGTAGACCCTTTTGCCTGTGTCATTCACTCTATTAAGTGGCCTTCATTCACATTCACATTGAGTGTATTAGCTTGTGTCAAGTTTTTACGATGTCCCGACCTTGAAATCCCAATGACATCGAGCTGGATGCGGAGACTTGGCCCTGACACGGAGCTGGGATGGCCTGCGTGCTACTGGTGCTGAAGCTGTTACTGAAAGGGAAACCCCCTCTGGCCGCATCCGCAAAAGGTCAAAGTCACTGGCAGCCGGTGGCAATTTCCCGGGTTTCCTCGGGTTTCCCCTGGCTTTCCCAGACCCAAAACGCAAGACTCAAAAGGGCGGCGCGGAGACCGAGACCCAGTCTCTTGGCAACAATAAGTAGCTGCTGCTGCTGCTGCTGCTGGTCCCTGGCTCCTGGCTTTGACTCTGACTATGGGTCTGGCTCTGGCTCTGGCTCTGGCTCTGACTCTGTCTCTGGGTCTGGGTCTGGGTCTGGGTCTGTTTCGCTTTGGCTCGGGTATCTGGCGCTGCTACGTGCGGCTTGTGGCTGCCACATCCTCTGGCACAACACAAGTGGCCTGGCCTGGCCTTCCTTTGAGCAAGTCAACACGGCACCAGGCAGCAGGCAGCCGGCAGCCGGCACCAGTCACCAGTCAGTGAGCAGGCACAACTTTGTCTGTTATTTTTCTCGTTTCGCTTTTTTTTTTGTGCTGGCAGATTTTTATGGTGGTGACCCCCAGCTACGTGCGGTTGGTGGCCTGCGGCGGAGATTATGTCTGGATGTCTGGATGCCCTGGGTCTGGGGATGGGACTGGGACTGGGTCTGGGATTGCCTCTCGGGGAAGCCGATGACGAACACTGCACAGGGAATAATATTGTGAAGTAAAGATGGGACTTCAACGGTGCTCATTGCTCATGAAAAATATATCTATTCTTATTAAAATAAATGTTTAAGAATTTAAACAAGCTTTTGATATATTTTATATATCCATTTTAAGACGTTTTAAATATTAGAAAAGGCCTGAATGTGTGCTATGATATATTTATGTCCTTGCAGGGTATTATAATCATAGTAAAAAATAATTTTCGAACCTATAAATCAAATATATACTTGATATTAAGTTTAAAAAACCCTCATAGCACAAAATTCCTTTAAAAAAAGTTATATTAATATATAATAATAATAAATATATCCCCATTCTCCCCAGAATTTCCCCACAGTGCACCCTCTGCCTTGGCAAAA
This sequence comes from Drosophila jambulina, assembly GCA_018152175.1. Taxonomy (NCBI): domain Eukaryota; kingdom Metazoa; phylum Arthropoda; class Insecta; order Diptera; family Drosophilidae; genus Drosophila; species Drosophila jambulina. Next base: position 24,225,760 of record JAECXH010000027.1, read on the forward strand.
CAAAGCGAGTGGCGACGGGCGTGATGACGTGGAAAATGTGGCTCTGGCATGCCGCGAAAAAAAAAACGGCAGGCGGGCCATGGGGTCCCTGTCGTTGGGCGCCTGGTCTTGGGGATACGGAATCCGGAATACGGAATCTGGGGTTTGGGTTTCGCTTTCTGTAGCTGTTCGGGGTCTGGTCTTGGGGCTTGGGGAATCCCTCTCGGCCGCAGACAGACTGTCTGCGCGGGTCCTCGCGTGACTTAATTATTTCCCATGAATAAAATAAAGTGCGGAGAGGGACAAGGGGACGAGGACGAGGACGAGGACATTAAAGTCAAGTGGACGAGCGTCACTTACCCCAGTTGTTGGTGTCCCATTGCCGGCGGCGACGATACCTGTGGCGCTTCCCGCTCCATTGCCGGCGGCAGAGGACTTTCCCTTGCCCCGGCCACGCTTCGAGTCCGGTCGAACGGGCTGGCCATCGGCTCCATAAACAATCTGAAAGGATAACGGATATGTTAACATTATTTAAAGTTGATAGAATTCATTAAAACTATTGCCTTTTTTAATTTGTATCACAAGAAGTGCGAACGCGGTCCTTATTGTTTACGTTTTTAAAACAGTGTGACCGTAGACGCATTACAGAAAAACACCAAGCCAAACAACATATATAGTTGTCTCCTTCTAATGGATCGTGGTGCACGGTATCCAAACAATAAAACTCTGTGCCTGAGCAGTGAGAGAGAAAGAGAGGCAAATAGTTTAGATCCGCTGTCCTCTCGCTCTGCCCTTCACATATTTCAAAGTATAAATCCCGCCATGAACAATAATGTGAAGAATAAACGAATCCAGGAGTTAATAGAGCAAATACAGTTCTTCAAATTGATTTGAGAGAGGCGAATATAATATTTAGGGAATTGGGCAAATAATGAATTATTAATTAATAATTACAGATAGCTGGAATGAAAAAGTAATATAAAAAATAAGACTTGCCGATCTCGTCTTGCAAGTGGCACTTCTCTGTCTCTCGCTAACTCTAGCGCCATTTCTCTATTTATCTCGCTCTCCCTCTCTCTCCCTCTCAAGTCTCTCTAATTGTCTCTAAGTTGCCGTCGCTTCGAGAGACTCTCGATCTATCTCTCTCGCTCTCTCTCTCTATCCCTCTCAGACCTATAAATAGAGGCGGCTCGCCGCAGGTGCCTCAGTCTCCGCGCGGCCTTCAACCCGTTCACCCGACAACCCGCCGCGCCCCCTTCCGACGGAAAAGGGTTAATAATCGTGTGTTTAAAACTGTGTTAATAACTTATGCACTGGAAAGGACTTAATTATCGATAAATCTCGGCCAATTCTGCAGTGTGGCGATGAACAGTTAATGAGTCTCCTCTGTTGCGGGTAAGTCCGAACCAAGTCTTTTATCCTATATCCTATATATAAAGCTGATATTTATTGATATTAAGCTAACCATTGGTTATAAACAATAAGCATAATTATTAATTAAGAGCATTTGCTGCTATGGCTTACCTCTCGACTGGGTGGTTACCGATTAACATAATTGAACTTAGGGACTACATTTTGGGTATTGGGAATTGGTTTTGTGGAAGAAGGATAGGATTTATTTTAAGTTTGCTGTTGGATGGGCTACGTGTATGATTGGGTTTTCATGGCGAAGTTTCTAGGCATGTATTGGATGCTATCCAAGGCAGGCACAGCCGCCAGAAGGCACACCAATGGAATAGGGAGAATTATTATTCTAGGACGAAGCTTCAATGGGTTAAGGAATATTGTGTTTTCACAATTCAAAACAATCTGATTTCGCGCGCTACTGCACAGTCTGGCAGCGCTAGTTTCTTGCGACCGCACAGTCTGGCAGCGCTGGCAGCACACGCATAGATTCTCAAAAGTCTGGCAGCGCTAGGTTCTCGAGCTATCAGCGTTGCCAGACTGTGCCAAGACACAATCCAAATCAAATTAGTCTCTCAATAAACCGCTAGCGGGCGTATTTTGATTTTTCGGTCGAGACTCAAAACTCTAACAGTGCAGGTATTTCTACATGTATTTTGACATTCATTTTACTTGTAGAGAGGTCTTGTAGGAAAGCAGCGCAAGTGGCAAATAACGCATATAAAGCAGTGTAAGCAGTTTTAAAAGCAAGCAGTTGGTTTTTGGGAAAATTTTAAATATACACAAATTTTGATTTAAATAAATTAATAATAAAACAGTATAATTTTTAATTTAAATGATACTGAAAATGCGTAAAAATTACCTTATTTTTAAGAATAATTTTTAATTGGCGTTATTCACATTATATATAAGAATTAAACGCGAGTTTATAACTTTACTTAAGAATCAATAAGGAGCTTCTTAAGAATTAATTATTATTTTAAAATTTATAAGAAGATTTACTAATAAGAAAAAATACTTCACACTAGTAGATATATTGCTAAAATATGTTTTTATTAAAAAATTCACATTCCATAGCTTTTCTCCCTTGAATTTATTTAACAAGAAATCATTTTCCATCTAAAATCTTTTTAAAATCTCCCTACTAACACAAACTAAGAATAATGACATTTAACCTCTACGAGGAACTGGCTGCCATATTAAATTACTCTTCCTCCATATGCTTGTCTATTTGGATCGAAATGAAATCCAAACCATAGATAATTCCAATAACCATGAAAAACGCTGCCTCGAATCGAGTCTCAACTCTCCTTGCTTGTAAACCCAAAATCCCAGTCTATTTCCGGCGCAGAGTCATAAATATCATCTGAGCCGAAGCTAAAGAGGAGCCTGAGACTCGGTCTTGGGTCTCTCCAGAAGAACCATTAATGCCAAGTGCTGGGAAAGTGAGTGAACGAACGGTAAAGTTGGAAAACTAAATGTGAAAATGTGGAAATCAAGGGAAAAATCAAGGGTGGATGCGTGTGTGTGCGTGTGTGCGCAGGCGTACAATGCCTTGCCCCAACGGTTTTCGCTAAATATAGATCAAAATGCTGGGAATGACGGGGGGCGTGGGGCGAGGGAGGCTGAGGGGCGACATATGGGCCCCAGTTCAAGATCGAGAAAATGCATCCAGACAGCTTCGCAGGAGTGCCTGTGGAATGCCCTTGTCTGCCTGGTGGCTGAGTCTTTTTGGCGGCTGATTGACAGCCGCGGCGACTTAACGGTAAATAAGCGACGCCATCATAGACACGGAGAGAAAATGTGGGTAGGAATTGAGAGATTTTGGGGAAAGTCTTAAGGCTTTACAAGGGTCTTAGGTATAAATATAATATTTATTTGAAAAATCAGAAACTTCTCTTGCCAAATATGACTTTTGAAAAGTGAAAATATATATTTTGTATGGAATATATATGAATTCTTCATCTGTAACACCAGGCGATTTAATCTAGACATCAAGACATAAATTGCTGTATAAATAAACTATAAAGAAGCTTTCCTCTTCAGCTTTCCTTGAGAATTTCAGTGAAAATAAACTAAACTGGTTTCTAACACTGATACTTTATATTTTATCGGAAAACGTATACATATTCTTCATCAGCAACTCCAGGCGATTTAATCTAGACAAGTCCTCTCACATAACCCTAAATTTCTGTATGAATAAACTATAAAGAAACACTCCCCTTCAGCTCTGTCCTGAGAGTTACCATTAAATTTAACTGAAAATTTAGATTCAAAAATTTTTAAGAGTGAGTAAACCTCTTTTCTTATTTTTAAATATTTTCCCCAGTGCATGTACTTCTCCCCAAAAGCATTGCCATACCAAAAACCGAGTCATACCACACCATTTCCATTTCCATTTCCATTCCCATTTCCCTTACCATTCCCATTCCCATCTTCATCTCCATCGCCAGGCTGCATTTACATTGTTGGCACGCGCAGGCGCGCACACATGTTGCCAGAACGTCAACCCCTCTCTCTCTCCTGGGGGATGCAGATGCTCTGCTGATGGGGATGCGGATTGAGGATCCCAATCGGCATCGGGATCGGGGAACTGGTAACGAAATGCGTCTGCGTACAGGGCGTACTTTACAATTTTAGCAGCCAGCCAGCAGGCAGCAGCAGTTGTCATTTCGGAAGCAATTATTTTTAAAGGAGAGCCCGAGTAGAAGTCACAGTTGCAGTTGAGAGCGTGCCAGCCCCCCAATGATGAGGCAAGAGACTGGGGGAGAAGATGGAGACAATGTCACTGGGGCCCTGGGATTACGAGTTGGGGTTCTAAATTTAGTTGCAGAGCTCTTGAGGTGTTTTTTCTTCCACTGAAACTGATACAATGACAAGAGTGAACAAGAGCGATTGGGTACAGTTGTGTTTGGTAGGGGCTTTGGTACAGTTGTGCTTAGAAATGGGGAAAACGCACAAGAAGAAGATGCTTTAAATGTATGAGCTAAGAGGAAAAGACATAATTGGGAATAGTTTTAGGACGATTTTTTCAATGGGTGATATATTTTTCTATAATTCGTGACATTTTAAAGAATTTAAGCAAGAAAATTAAACTAAAAATGTATTTAAATTAAATAAAGCTTTAACAGCAGCGCAATTTTTAATTCTATAAAAATTGAATCATCACAATCATAATTAAGTTAATAACTGCAATTTATAATAATAAAAACCCTACGCTGTCTGCATATTAAATCCCCCTGAAATATCCTTCAAGGACCCCCTAGAAAAGCAACAGAAACCCAGACAAACAACTTAAAGATGCCCCCGACAAAACTCAAAGCAGAAGCCGCCAAAAAACAAGGCCAACGACCTATGAAAATGGGGCCAAAAGTAGGCAACCCAGAAAAAAGAGAAAAAACCTCACACACAACAACAAGAAACCAAATAAAAACAGACATGAAAAACCCACAGACACATGCATAAAATCCGGCGATGAAAGCTTCGTCATTTCCTTGGCAACAAAACATAAAAAATCGATGACAGTTTACGAGCCTCTCTGAAGAAGCCTTCTTGAAATCAATTTTTTTGCATTTTGACCAGCTTCCTGTGTTGAAAGGTTCCTCTGCAGCGCTTCTTTAATTCGATTTTACCATTAAGTGCAGTGGCAGGACTCCTTTTTTCCCTGAACTGACTTTATTAGCGAGCTTTAACAATGCAAAACAGAAGAAAACCAGACTAAAGCACGGAGCGAAACACAAAATGTTGAGGAGGCACAAAACGCATGTTGACTTAATTGGGGCTATTAGGTTTTTTTTTTTTTTTTTATTAAAAGGAAGCCCCCAATGATGACTCTGGGGCAGGTGGCAGCTGCTGCGATGCCATAATGAGACGATGGCCGTCGGCTTTCTGCGTTCTGTTGATTATTTATTTTGCGGGAAGGAAGGGCTATCGGAATTGGTAACAACGGGAGCCGAGTGCGAGAGCAACAGGTAGTAGGTAACCGCAGGCCACACGCACATTCAAAGTGAGCCCAAAACGGAGGACTGACCTAGCCCAATTGGTTTTGTGGTAGGATCCGAAGTGGAAGTGGCGGCGGAAAAAGCCAGCGGGGCATTTTCGCTTTTTATGACACAATTTTCGGGGGGGAACGAAGGAGAAGCAAAACAATAACAACAGGGAGCAACCCCTCGGCAGAGGAAGCTCTACCCCTCCTAATGAGCCATAAAAAGTTCCCTGGTTGTGGTCCCCTTGGGTGTGTGTGTTTTTCGGCGAGACTTTGGGCAACCCTTCGTCGTCCTGCTCGTCGAGGCTGATGTATTAGCTGAAGCACCTACATCGAAGCCACTGCTCTACATTAGAGCTTATACTTGGGGAAAATTATGGGATTAAGGTAGGGAATTTGTCAGGGAATAATTTGTATTTTTAGTAGGAATCCATAAGAGTTTTTAGGTTCCAGAAATAAATTAAGATGCTGTTCTGAAATCTTCTGTATTTTCTTTATTTCACCTCTTAAACTGAGCTCAAACCCACAATGGGACTGCTTCAAATTTGATCACTGAGGGTAGCCAACTCAGGATTAAAGTAAGGAATTTGTCAGGGAATAAATAATATTTTTAGTAGGAAATATTAAGAGAATTTAGAGTCTTTGAATTAGTCTGAAATTAAATTAAGATTTTACCCTGAAGTCTCCTTTAGTTCCAGTATTTTCCCCCCCGAAACCAAGTTCATAACTCAATTATTATAGGCCACCACCTTCTATAGTGACTCTTGTACCACTTAATTCTCTCTGAATAACAACCTTGACCTGTGCCAAAATAAAACCCCCCCTGCTCTTAATTACAACCCTTTTTGTGAGGCACTCAGGATTCAGAGCCGGGAAAAGGCAAATCGATTTTCGTAGGCAAAACATTTCAAGGTTACAGCAAAACCCCCAGACCCAGCAGCCCGAAAAATGTTTGCCACCTTAATCTCTGTTTATTTTGATTATCACTTTCGCTGGAGCCGGGGGGGAGCGAGCTTCCGCTTCCTGATTAGCCCCGTCGGCGACCTTGAAGGTTGTCGAAAATACAGTCTGGGGAAGTCGTCCTGTTGATGATTCACAGGAGCCAGAGGGGAGCAACATGGCCGCCGCCGCCGCCGCCGCCTGTAGGATTTGCTTTTTATGGCTTATATCCCATTTTGATTGCGGCTGTCAGACTTTTCTCCCGTCTCTCCTATGGTTCCTTCTTTTTGGGGGTTGACTTCCTTGGCTGTGCGGATGTATGTGTGACATGAGGGTGGGTTTTCGTTTCATTTGGCATTGTAATTGCAGCCACCCCTATGTCGCACACACATAAATCTGTGTGTATATAAATACTCGGGGTATGTGTACCGACACTTTCTCCGGGCAAGGAGATGCGTCATCCAACGATTTGTTACACGTAATTTAGATGCGAAATTTTCAATGTCAATCGAGAGAGTGAGAGAGAGGGGAGGACTTGGTGTGCGCCCCCTTGAGATGTAACCGTTTTGATATGTGCTAAAAAGCTCACTTCACAATTTCCACCAAGGTCAAGTTCAGCGGGGGGAGCAGACCAGGGCAGGGCTCTTCATTGTTTGCATTGAGGTAGCGGAAAAGCGGAAAAGGCAGCGGCAGCATTAGCCCACGAAATGAGTGATAAAAAAAGGGGTAAAGCCGGGCACAAAACAAAGCGCAATTTGTGTTGCCTTGTGACACACTTCGGGGTCTCAATGGGTTTGGCTTTTATTATTATTATAATTCCCCGCTCTGGTTTCGATTCCTAATTCGAAGATGGGGGCGCATCGGAATCTTCACGTTAATTGAGCGGATTTATGGCATTGGGTTGGTCTTGAAAAGGGGGGTATGGAAAGGTTTTCGAAAGCTGAAGGGAGTTTTGAATTTTGTGAGGCCTGTTGGGTTCGAAATTTGAAGAAAATTTAAAGGGAAATGGGTGTATTAGTATGACTATTATTTCTTGGGTTAAAATTGAGAAATAATCAGCCAATCTGATAATAAATAGATTATTTAAGTAAAGTTAAGGAAAGTCAAAGGGAATTGTAAATCTTATTCTTTATTATATTAATGTTCAAAAAATTGCTGCCAGAATGATATTAAAAACTATATTATATAACTCTAGTCTATCTATTTTTGTTTCCCAATGTAGTAAATTTAATAAATATATTAATTTTATTAAATATAATCTATGAAAATATGTGAGTTTAATTTTTTACAAGGTAGATATTAAATAAGCTTTTCTAATTTAAAGATGGTAATCGAATCTCCTATAGTTTATTTCTGCATTGAGGAATAAAGAGCTCACTTAAATATTTTAAACTACTATTAAAAAATAAAATAAAAAATTAAACAGACTTGAAATTATAAAAGGTAATAATAAATGCAATAAAAAAATGTTTAAGTACAATATTCTTGTAATTTTTTCTATTTAAAGCAAGTTTCCACAGAGAGGAGATAACTAATCACAGTTCTTTAGAATTATTTTAGAAAAATTCTATTTCTAAGTCATAATCCCATCGAATTATATATAAATTATACTTTTATTTTCTTGTTAAAGTAGTGAAACGTAATAAACCCCCTTTCGATAACTTAAATAACCCTAAGAATATAATTTTTAAATATTTTGAAAACATTATAAATAATTATAATATACCCATTATATCTCTCCAACTTTTGTCACATATATAACATCTCTTTCCCAGCTTATTAAAAATGTATAGATTCCTAAATTAAATGCGGGCTCTCTCCACTTATTCCAATCAAGAACAGCTGTGTCATTTAACCCAAAAAAAAAAAAAAAACATATATATCCCAGGAGAAAATGGCGAAAAACAGTACTCAATTAGCTTGAATTTGGCTTTCGTGGCACTGCAGATGCATTAGCACAGGGAACAGGATCTGCAGGACCACTAACCGAGGATAATGGACTAGATAGTACAGAACCCAAGGGCTAATAATACAGAAAGTGAGCAAAGGCGAAGCGAAGGAGAAAAGAATTAATTTGAAATTCCATTTCGTAGATTTAATTGAGTTGAAATCAAATTAAAAGCAATTTATTTTCAACCCTCATTGCGAATTTTTTTCGTTGCCTTTCCTTGTGTCTCCCTTTTCGACGCACGCACTATCATGCCACGCTCTCCTCCCACTGCCACTGCCACCCCCACTCCCACTCCCACTCCCGCTCCCTCCACTCGTCACTGCCTTTTTCCTTTTTTCTCAGTTTTTCCATCGTTTCTGGTCTTTTCTAAAAGTGCGTCGTGTGGTCCATGACAAAGCAAGGGATGGAGTTCGGTGCAGGAGTAGAGAAAAGAGAAAAAATGAAAGAATTCCGGACTCGTTTTTGGGGTTGCAAAAATTGTTCAAGCGCCGCCTGCATTTGCCAAAAGGAAAATCAATAAAAATGTGCCGGTGCTGGCCTGAAAGCAGAAAAAACAAATCATCCTTTATACTTTATCCTTTATCCTCCGAGTCCTGCACATAGCAGATCTATGACTCGGCTGCATTTTTTGGCATTGCATTAATTTATAATTCGCCGCGTGGCATCCGCTGAAATGATTTATGCAACTCGAATCGCAAATTAAAAAGCCATTGCCGAGTTGCATATTCAACAGCTAGCGGAGGGAAGGCGGCAAAAATGCGGGCTAGAAACTTTTTGCACCCACTGTGTGGACCAAACAAGAAATGCAAATAATGCGCTCCAGTTGACACAGCGCCGAGAAGTGAGAAGAGGAGCCAGTGCTCCAAATTGCATTTGATGGAGCCACCGAGTTTCCCGTGGAGCCACTCCACTCCCAAATGCTGACCATTAAAATGCATTAAATGGGAGAAGGGAATTATTTTCCTTTTTTGTGATTTAGGAACTTCAAATACCCTTGAAAGGGAATTATTCATTGTTATTGAGGAGGGTTTTGAATTCCGACAATGTTTGAAGGAAGAAATACTAAGGAATATTGCTTGGTTAATGAAAATATTAAGACTATATATAAGAATAAAATTGTAAGAGATGTTAAGGTTTTATAGCTAACTGAAGAATTATAAATAAATAAATTTAAAAGAAGATATTTTTTGTTACACGTCTTATAACTATAATTTAAACAGGACTAAAGTAATTTATTTTCTAGAAGGATAAATTGGCGCCCTATGTTTACTTTATGATTTTTGTTTTAGGCAATCTATATAATTTTAATTCCGTTTTTTTTTTAATAAAAAGAGCACTTTATGTCCCATCAAAAACCCAACAAAATTATAGTCTAATAATTCTAAACAAAGCTCTAAAAATATATATATTTATGACTATTTATGTAATGTATTTTTTAACCCAAAGAAAAACTCTTAGAACCCGCTAAAACTAATTTCAAAATCTCTTAAAATCTATCAGAAATTATATGACATGACTAGCTACCCTGCTTTACATATATTAACCGCATAATTAATGAATTTTTGCAAATAAGTCCCTGGGCTTTATAAATCCTAATAGAATTTAAGGACTCCTAGAGTGCGCAGGCAGGGCAAATAAATTGAAAATAAAATTCAACAACGCGCTTTGGCAGCAGCAGAAATGTTGTTTAATTTGGCAGCATCAGCAGCAGGAGTAGCAGCAGCATCAGCAGCAGTTCGCACAAACTTTCGCAGCAGCAGCAGCAATCGCAGTGGCTGGTGCGCCAAATGGCAGTGGCAGCAGCAGCAGCAGCAGCAGTGGCAGTGGCAGTGGCAGCTGCAGCAGTTGCTGGTGGCGCAGTAAAAGTGGCTTTTGTACGTGCAATGACCTACCAACACATAAAAAATGCAACGCGAAGGCACGAATCGCGCTAAAATATGCAAAGGACGATGACGATGAAGAGGAGATGTGATGCCCAGGATGCCAGCAGGATTCAGCAAAGATGTTGCCTTTGCCGCCGTTCCGAAGCCCCAAGGCAAAAGTTTCCCTACAGCAGGAGCACCAACAACTCCATTTGCAAGGACAAACTTGGGGTTCTGCCAGGGTCCTGGCTGGGTCCTGGCTGGGTCCTGGCTGGGTCCTGGCATCCAACTTCAATAATAGTCAAGTGCAGTGAAGCGTTTTGCCAACTGCAAACCTTCGTTTTCCCCGGTTTTTTCCCCGTTTTCCCCTGCGAGACAAAATCAAAGCCGAGGCTTCCTCCACAATTCTCTTCATTTTATTTGGCGTTTTCCTTCACTTTTTCTTTTCTTCTCTGGTGTTCTTCTTTTTATATTATTTTTTTTTTGCAACATCCTTTTGGCCATCACGCATTTCCCTCACTTTTCTTTACAGCGAAATTTTCGCTTGCCACTTTCACACACAGCAATGCACTTGGAATAAAAAGTTTGATGTATATTTTATTAAAGATAAATAAAAATAAAGCTTGTTTACTTGGGAACAATATTTAAAGGTTTTGACTTTACACAACTTATAATAGAACTTCATTGGAATTTTTAAAAATAATATTATAGGCTCAAATTCCTTCAAATAAAATTTTAAAAGTATCTTTCCAATATTGCTTTGTGTAAGTTTAATCTGTAGAATCATTTTTCTTTGCAATTTTATTATAAGAGTATTGATTTCCCTTTTTTAAACCTCCCTTTATCTTTTGATAATTATTTTTCCAAGTGCTCGAGTGTGTGTGAACTTTGCATTTACCCTTGGCAAGGACTTTCCTTTGCAGCGAGTGGAAAGCCAACGAAAGCAAAAAGTTTTATTTGCACAGTTTTCTTTTTCTTAAACTTTTGTTGTGAGAAAACCCTCCGCCCCCACGTTTTTGCACAGCTCAAACTGCTGGCTTGCAATTTGCTCAAACAAGTCTAAATATATATACTTGTATATATATGTGTGCTTATGTACTTTCGAGTATATATACGTATGTATTTCCCTCGCAACAAAAGCTGCCGCCAAGGCGAAATATGAAGCGGGGGAAAACTGTAGCACGCTTTTGAGCGCTCGCTTAGAAAATTTCCTCCACTTGCTAAAAACGAGGGAAAAATGGAAAATTCTTATAATTAACGGCTACAAAGTAGCACAGCAGATGCAGATGCATCGCCCAGCATCTCAAAAAAAAAAAAAAAGAAAAATGGAAACATGGCGAACATGGCAAACATCGGCTGTGTTTATCAGAGCCAACAATCATCGGCGGCTGCTTGGGGTTAAAATGCCAAGGAACATTGCAACACTGGGGGCATCTCTCACAAGTTTCTTGATTTCCCTCTCCCTATATATGTATTTTTTATTTTTCCTAGAATTTTTTTAGGGTGCCTGCCGCCGACTTTTCCCCACAATTTTCCGCCTGTCAACTACGGGCTCCGCCGGCCTGTGAAATGCAAATATTTATACCCAACTACTTGAAAGCGCCGAGGGAAGAATGGCAAGAGTGCCCGGACTCACGCGCAAAAGTGCGTCATCCTTGGGCCACAGTGAATATCAATTAAGTGCAACGGCAAAAACTCCTTGACACTTCAGCAAATCAAAAAGGGCAAAGGATGTGGACTTAAATTAGCCGGTTTCAAGGGTTCACACCGCTTTGATGTATGTTAAGGATTTTGCAAAGGGAGTTGTGTTTCAAAGAGAAGTGCATTATAAATAGTTGGGGTGAAGTTTTATCCTTATAGAAATGTGATAAAAGGCTGCACTTTGAATTAATTAATGTTATCTTTTGCGGTGATATGTGAAGTAAAAATGTGGGGGATTCTAAAGAACTTAAGAACCTTTTGATGTCTTCAAATTAGCTATAAGTAATCTTACTTAGGAAAGAATTCTAGTTTAAAGGGGATCGGTATGTATCTTCAAAAATATTTAAAAAATAAAGTAGAACCTCTTCTTTTAGCTTGAGTACAATTAATTTTCACATCCCCATTAAAGTTAATTTTAATGCCCCTTCACTGTAACCTCCTGAGTGGTGTATGGTGTATGTGTTCTTCAGAACATTTAGAGAATGGTAAATGGAGTTCAGTGCGTTCAGAGCCAAGAAGCCATTGCAGTGCGTCTTTTCTTCTTTCTTTCATTTTGTTTTTCCTTTTTTTCTTTGCACCCTTAGCTATGCTAGTTGTTGTTGTTGATGTCCTGTACGCAATGTGCGTAAGGAGAAAGCTTGAAAGCAGGAAGAAAGCTAGAAATGTGAAGAGTGAGCAGAGAGGTGAAGTGTATGCTGGGGCTATATATTTGCACATGTTCTGGTGGCTAATACACACAAAAGAAATGTAGGTAGGTATTTAAAAGAGATTTAAATTTAAGTATTTATTAATTAGATTAGAAATTTTAAAGGTTTTTATTGGAGATTTTATGGTTAAGAAAAGTCATCATCTTGAACTTGCTTTTGTTAGAGATTCAAATTTAGGTTATTAAAATTTTAATTCTAAAAAACATCATCATCTTGAGCTTGTTTTTTTTATTAATTTGAAAAATATAAGAATTGTTTCCTTTAAAATTAATTTAACATTTTAGTTTATTTTAGCTCAAAAAACAAAAAAAAAAGGAAACCAAAGTTTGTATATCCTTGAAGTTTTCAATTGGATGAGAAGATCGAATCGTGAATCAATTATAACTTAGACAAAACTAAATTAATTTAAATTGGAAAATCTTTTCTGTTAAAGTTTTAATAACAAATCAGCATATTAAATTTAAAATTTGACAAATTAAATAATTTGTTTTTAATTTTGACAATTTAAACCCACACATTCTGGTGTGTAAGACTACGGATTTGAGCTTCATCTTATTAGTTATTCATCCTCTTGAAGGATACTAGGATTAATTTGTCAGGCTCTAATCCTAAACATCAATTAAATATATATTTCTTTCAACCTAAATTTCCCAATTAAATATTTATTTTAGAAAACCTTTTCCCCTGTGTAGCTGCTGTGCGTGTTGAGTTGGTTATTTTCCTTCCTCTTATTTTTTCGCATTTTTTCCTCACTCCTTTATATTTCTCCATTTTTTTTTGCATAAAAGCATGCGTGAGTGGGTGTAGGTGTAGGTGTGTGCGTGAGTGTGTACAAGTGTGCGTGCATATTTATGCGTATTTGTTTGCATAGCTGATGAACAGCAACAACAACAACACTTTATGAGTGCGTGCCAGCAGCATTTCCCCATAGATTTCACCCCCTTTTTTCGCAACCCCTTGGGCCCCCGCCTCCTGATCTGCACTCCTCCTGATATCCTTTGGGGCGCCATTGCAATTAGAAAACTTGCAATGCAACTTTTTTTCCTCTCCTTTCTTTTTTTTTTTTGCGGCAGCAACTTGTAATGCAATGCGCTAAATTGTTTGATATCACACGGACATACGCACACCAGCGGCGAGTGCTAAGTGCAAAGTCCTGCTAAAAGTTTAGCCAATGCACGGCGAAAATATTAATAAATATACATTTTTGAGAACTAAATGAAGCTGGAAGTTTAAGTTGTTTTCTTAATAAGGAATTGTGACAATGGGATCTATATAAGGTGTAGCATAATGTTAGAAGAACAATGTAAAGAAAGGATATTAATCTGAAAGCCTACAGTATATTGTACTAAGAATAATGTTAAGAAAGGGCATTCAACTAAAAGTTGTAGAACTCGAATTTCTTAATTGTTATTAATTAAAATTTGCATGAATTTAGAACAGCTTGAAGAAGATAATTTGTTCATTAAATTTTTTAGATTTTAATTTCTAACAATTTCTCAATTGTTCTCCCCTCATTTAGGAAACAAAAGTTTCTTTAGGAGTCTTGAAACCGGCATGATACCTTCAATGCGAAGCACATAATATCCTACATTTTATTTATTTGAAATTAGGACCAATATTTCTAGTATCCTTTGGTGTGTTCAAGGACCCTCTCAGCAGCGTTTCTTTCTGTGTACTTGTCAGCTACGTGCTGTGAAATTCTTTTTAGCGCATTTCATGTTGCACGTACCGCTCATTGTTGTTGCTGCTGCTGGTGGCACTGCTGCTCCTGCTGATTCTGTAGAGTTTTTTACTTTATTTTATTTATACATTTTTTTTGTTGTAGTCGTCGTTTTTGTTGTTGGCGTTCAAAAACATTTCTTTAATTTTTTCCTTTTGCGTTTCTTTTGCTTCTCGCTGTCTTGACTGCAAACCACCCCCACACGTTTAGGGGATGTTTATGCGCGGCAGGACTTTCGTACTTTCGTACTTTGGCAAATGACTTGACTTTGGTCAGAGAACTGAGACGAACTTTTTGTTGTTAGCGGCGGAGGCAGCACCAACAATGAGTTGTGGAAAAAAACCTGAAATTAAATTGATTTTTTCCACTCGCTGGCAAGGATAACAGAGAACCCAAAAAATACACACACAATTCTCGCAGAGATCCCTGGCAACTCTTTCGCTCGGAAAACAAGCGAGAAAACAATTTATTGTTTCAATTATATTTTTCAATTTGCGCCGACAAACAAAAGTCCGCCAAATGCAAAAAAGGCTCTCAGCTATAAATAAAATAAATAGCAAACGAACTGAAATTTGTTTTCTCACATTTTTTCCATCTTGTTCCTGTTGCTGTTGTTGTTGTTTGCCAGGTTTATGCGCGGAGTGGAAATTGTCAGGGGAGGGGGACTGGGGGCTTATTTGAAAGTTATTGAAAGTAAACATGATAAAATAAACTCTGCAGAGCGAACAAAAAATTTTATTCCACACTCTCTCGCTGGGTAATGCAGGCGAAATTGTCTCAAATAATATTTAAAGAAAATTAAATTGAATTTACGGCGGTTCCTTGTTGTTTTTTTTTTACAGGATAGGGAGGAGGGTTTTCTGGGAAAAAGAAGGAGCAAACAGAATGATAAGCAAAAATAATCAAAAATCGATTTGGCAAGTGCGTCCTTCTGCCGTTTCTCTCCTTTTCATTTTTGTTGTAACAATATGCCAGGGAGTTTTCCATTTCCCGAATTTGTGTGTGTGTGTGTGTTGTTGTTGTTGTTGTTGTCAAAATGCAATCATTCCGTACTTTTTGTTGTTGTTTCAGCTTGATAGGCACTTTGTAAGCAAAGCACAACAAAATAAGCAAAATAAAGCAAAGCAAAAACGAAAAAGAACATCGAGCAACAACTTTCTCTGTGCGAAACATTTGGAAATTGAAATTGTAAGTCGGGCTTTTTTGGCCTTACTTTTTATATATATTTTGTGATTTTCTTCTGCTTTTTTGTTGTATTTTTTGATTCACTTGACTTAAACGGATTTGGCAGAGCAAAAAATGGAATATCGGCTAACAGGAATGCGGCAGCAGAGAGCAGGAAGCGCCAAAATTGGCAGGCAATGCAGGAAATGTTCTACATTAATATTTTTGGGGATAACCGAAATCGAGAAAGTCGACTGGGACTGAAGATAATTTACTTGCAAGCATTTTTAAAGAGCAATAAAATAATGAGTAATGTTTATACTTTCAAACACAAAACAAACCTTTTACAAACATTTAAATTTCTACCCTCAAAACTGGCTTAAAAAGTCATAACAAAACGTTTTTAATTTTTCAGGTTACTTCTCTCTTAATTATTAAATAAATATATACAATTTCCCTACTCAATCGACTGTGATAATTACGTAAAGCTTCAACCCCGTTTAGTGCCCCATTTAGCTGACTTTTTCTAGCATTTTGTGCCAAAGGCCTTCTAGCAATTAGTAAGTTTTGTAACCTGCTGACCCTCTGAGTTAAATATCCTCGCTCGGTGTGTGTCCGTGTGTATCTGTATCTGTCCTGTGGCCTATGGCTGCATTTAACCCCTCGGAAACTGGACTAAATGACAGCCGCTTCCCCCGACTCCTCCCCCTTTCCGGCACGGCCCTCATTTTCCAGCCAGTTCTTGCCTGCTTGGGGTGCGAATTTGCTTAGTTTGTCGCGCAGTTAGGAATAAGCTGGAAAAAGCTGTGAAAAGGGTCCAACAGCGACGACTACGACGACGACGACGAGTCGGTCAAGCTGAAAAATGCACTGCAATTGCACCTTGCACACACAGATACACATGCACAGCAAAGGTGCACTGAGGGAAAAAATTTACAAATAATTTCTAACTAGAAAATTAAATTTAAAAGGTTTCATCTTCAAAGATATTATAAATTTTGTATGATTTTCCTTAGGATTTCTGTTACGAATTATATAAATTTCTACTTCCTTTTTTATTTAGAAATTATTTCTACATTTCAAAGTAGATTCCCATTTCTTTTCATGTACCATTTACCCCTTTTTGGCCATGCATCGTTGGTATTTAAATTGAGCCAGCGGGCAGTGAAAAGTACGGAGGGGTCTCGGGACCCGGGAAATGCACTTCAAAAATAGAAAAAAAAGGGTTCCGTGGGTTGCACGCTCCTAGGACTCTGCATGTGCAGCCGTATCCTTGATCTATTTGAGCTCTAACTGACTCTCTCTCACTCTTTCTCTCTGTTTTGCTCCTGCTCAGGTTTTATTTTCCCCGTTTTTCCGACTGGTTGCTGTGGCAATTAGCGCCGGAGTTCGGTGTCTCGGTACTTTGTTGTTTGTTTATTAATAAACAATAACAGGAACAAATTGCTTAATTGCTACATTGCACCTGCCCAACCCCGCAAAAGGATCTTGACTTAATGCTTCAACAATCTTTCTCTCCCTGGGCCTCATTACGAAATGGATTTGTTATCTCATTAAAGCGGACTGATTTTGCACTCATTACCAGGGGGAATAAAGGTGTGAAGTAGAGGTGTGTATAAGTGGGGAATAAGTATTATTAAAAATATATCGAAAAAAGATTAAAAATATATCGAAAAGACGAGAATAAAATACCCAATATATCTATATGATTTGGAATTAATATAAAACATTAAAAAAACTGTATCTAAACCTTTGCAAATATTTGTACCCTTTTTATATTAGCATTTATATAAGTCTTAACATATCGATATTTATCACCTATTATCGAAACGATATATTTATATCGTTTTACAAAACCCATCCCTAGTAGGAAAAATCGAGGGGGAAAATGTATTGCTATGCGGTAGTTTTGTCCTTTGACTCTTACAAGGATACTTGTGAAAATTTTTTCCTCGCCTTGTTCGCATGCAAATTGTCATCAAGTATACGCAGCGTGTTCGCTGCGTAATTATATAACATTAATTTGCATGCAACTTGTCTCGTTTACTCTCTCTCCTTCGCTCCGCTCTCACTATTCCGCCTCGTTCTCTGTGCTATAGTGCAATCAATGCAAATGTTCGCCCGCCGCTGGCAAACTTAACAAGGATGTGAACATTTATTTATTAAAATTTAACAACGCTTTACGATCAGCACAGATTTATATAAATGTGTGCACACAGCAACCTCAGCCGCAAGAACCACCACCAACCAGAGGCACTAGTCCAGCATCAGATCAACCCATCCATCCATCCCATACCCATGCCCATGCCCATTCCATCATCATCCATCCACATGAGCAGCAAATCTGTTTCATAAATACACCAACAAAGGCATTCAATTGCGCAGACACAGACACACTCTCGAGCATTTTATTATTTAATTTATGCGGAGACAACAGAACAAACAAAAAAAAAAAGACAAAATGTTGCTGCTGGTGAAAAAAGAGCACCGAAAACTACCACACAAAATCTGCCGGCGCAGAGCCATAGATAAAAAGATACAATTGTATCTGCAGCTCAAACAATGGAAATTGTGCAAGGCTAACATCCTAATGTTCTTTTTAACGATTAAAAAGCACAATTAAAGAGGAAGTTAACCGCAAATCTTAACTGGCAGGGGAATATTTCAAATAAGGAAATGATAATGATGATAATATATATATTTTAATTGGATTTCCAAAGCTTGAATATGCTAAGATTTCTACAAAAATTCTCTTGCTTCTTTTAGAGATTATAAATTATTTCTACAATAATTTTGGCATCTCAAATAAAATCTTTTCAATAAAATTACCATAAAATATTACGTATTTTAATGAGATTTCAAAGCTTTAACATACTAAGGTTTCTATAATAAAATTCCGGCTTAGAGCTTCTCTTGGAGATTATTAAAATAATGTCTTCAATAATTCTTACACCTCAAAAATTAACTTAACTCAAAAACTTGAATTAATATACTCTCTTTTAATGTTCATCTCTTTATAGCTCTAATTAAAACTCTTGAAAGGCTTTGTATATCCCATAAATGTCATTTAAGGAAACCCCCCTTTATTGGACAGATTAAATGTGATAAAATATTTTATTACACACGTATATATGTATTTACCCCATAATTATTAAATAATAATTACTTAATGCCCCCAGCAAATGCAAATATAATTTTATGAAAATGTGAAAATGTATACATACGGTTTTGGCTTTGGGTTCCTGCAAGGAGAAAAAAAAATAGAAAATGAAAATAAATCAGCTGTAAATACAAATAAGCTCTGATGCATAAAATAATTAGCAATAATTACAAATAAAATAAATCTGGGGGAGGTGGTGTGTGCCAACCGAAAATTACTCAATGCAAAAATGGAGGAGGCTGGCGGGGAATAAAACCCTATATGTATATATGAACCCTATGTGTATGTGTACTATGTACACTTATATAGCGACTGGCGCGGGCTATCAAAAAATAAGCCCACTAATTGGCTGTCATGGCGGCAATTTGCGTGCCCAACATCATCACGAGAGAACCCATTAAAATGATAAAAGCAAATGCGAAAAAATTGCCCGAAACAATGCAAAAATGTTAAATTATGGTTTTTAAAGTTATGAATTAAATTCTGGCAATTAAAAGGAGCACACACACACACACCCGCACACGCATAAATCCTAAGCGGCTTAAAATGCGAATTAAATTAATATAGAAAAATCATTTATCAATTCCATTCGTTCGTGCTTGTCCTCTGCCTCAAAAGGACGATGTGCGTGCGTGCATATGTGTGTGGCAGAGGGCTTAAGTTTTACTCCAGGATCTGGCTTAGGATTCGATATATACAATGCGAACAGATGTGCAGGCAACCGAGATGGAGAGAGAGGAGCTGCAGATGTACGGCTGCGAATGCGATTACTAGTTTGTGCTCCCTGCAACAGATGAATATGCAATCCTCCGTGGAGGAAATAAAACAACGGAAGCTGCCAGGAATTTTCAATCCGATTTTGTGGCCAGGCCACAGGACACGAGCCGAGCGATGCACAGAAAGTAATTTGGATATGGTTAATTGAGGGTTCGTCGTGAAAAGAAAAGAAAATGTAACTGGAAATTCAAGTTGTATTTCTTAAGCCATTTAAATTTATTCAAAGATTAGTTAAGAATTATACATTAAGGAAGAACATTATTATTTCTTTCAGTGCTTCTCCTTCTGAAACCTAAAACAAAAACTTTATCTGGCCATCGAGAGCTCACAGAGCATTGAACTCGCAAAACCCGAGCCCAAACTCAAACTGAATTTTGGGTGAGCAAATGGGAGGCATGCCTGGCAGCATCTTTTGGGAATTATCGAATGACAAACGCACGTATTGCTGCCTATAAATTGAATGATTGAAGAAAAGGACGGGCTGAATTCAGAGAGAGAGAGAGAGAGAGAGAGAGGGAGGCAGGACGACAGTCAGTCGTGTGCCTGGCCAAGAGCGACAATTAACCAAAAGACAACATATTTTTCAGTTTCAGTTTTTTGGCCCACAAAAAGAAGAGGAGGAAAAAGCAAGGAAAAGAGATAGCAAAAGGTGAAAGGGGAGGACACTGGCAGGATGAAAGAGGATGCCCAACTGCAACTGGATATCCCAGGAGCACGACCACGACGGCCGAGTATCAGATTGCACAACATAACATGCTCATAATGAAGACCAGCCAAGAGCATTATCGCCAACGTCATCATCATCAGAGTCCTCATCGCCACCATGCGTTGCAGTTGTGGCTCAAGTATTCTGTGTGTGTGTGCCAGCGAGTGTATGTGTGTATTATCCTGTTTTCCTGGAGCTGTAGCTGGAGCTGGAGCTGCCAAGCCAACGTGCCCAAAACGTTGCACCAGGAGAAATCACTAATTAAAAACGGTTTTTAAACTTTTAATAAGAAGTAAACCTTATTAGAACTTCTCAATTCAAAACACATATAATTTATAAAATAATAAAATATATGTCCTTAGTAACAACATTTTTAATAACATTAATTACCCATAGATTATTATTTCCTTCCAGTGCAATAGCCACCTTGGCAAGAGCTCTCGTTTTTCCCACTCTCCCCGCACTTTGGTTTCTGTGTGTTTGCCGAGAGTGTGTCACGAGAGGAGAGAAAGGAGTGGCTTCCCGCAGGAGCAATGCACTCGTCCTGGCCCAAAGAAGGACCCAGGGATAAGGATACGGCGAGTGATTCGGCTTCGCTTATGAACATATGCATTTCGTATGCATGAGGCGAGAAACCTTTAAGTTGTTATGGCTTGGCTGTTGGTTTTTAGTGACTCCAGTGCATTTGGCTCAATGAAGTTGGACCGAGACGTGAAATGAAAACAAGAGCAAGGAGGAGGACTCTCCTCTGAACAGCTTCCCTGGACAACCCGATGAAGTCAATCACTCAAACTCCCGCACGGAAAAAAGCAGACTCCAAATGGACTTTCGGGGTTGATTCCTTTGGCTTTCCCCAACCCAACTTTCCTTTCACTCCCAGACACTTTCAATATTTGCTTCGTCTTGTTGTTGATTTTCTTTTATTTGTGGAAGCCCAAAAAAAAAAACTTATATATATAAAAAAACGTGAAAAAAATGTTCAAATTTTAATGAGAAAATTCCTAAGAAAAACTGCATGTTTAAAGAAAGCCAGCCGAGGCGAAGGAGAAAAAAAAGAAAACCCCCAGACAAATTGAGCGACACAGGAAATATCCTCTTAGATAGGCCTGTCCAGATATTTTTTTCTCTCGTTTTCCCCCTGATTTTTTTTTTACTGAACGAAGGAAAAACTGAGGTGGGAGTGAGCTTGCCCGGCAATTCAAATAGCCAACTTAATGACTGCGCCCGAAGGTCTTTTCAGCTGATTTGTGAAAGTAAAAAACACAGAAAATTACAAAAAAATATTAAAAAACCAAGGGGAGGGCCGGAAAGCAACTTAAAGTTCAGCTTAAATAATGAGATATTTTCTGAAGAGATGAGAACACTCAAAGGTGCATTGATCCGCATTCAATGCGAAACTCAAGAATGAAATAATTCACCTTCGAAATTTATAGCCACCGAGAATGAAGTCGGGAGCTGACTGAATGAATCGGATGGAGGAACAGGACCAGCTGTGAATTTTAGCTGAGGACCAGCAGCAGAACTTCCCAGTTAAAAAAAAAAGAACTAAAAAAAGGAAAGCCCGCCAAAACATTGTCATTATAAAGTCCAGGGACAAAGGCATAAATATATGAGTACATGAGTAATTTCATTTTACACTGGACAGCAGGGGAAATTATAAGGGAAGTACAAAATATTATTAAGAATTTAAAATATGATGTAAGATATATCTGGTTTAATTTTTCTGGAGTTAATTTTGTATAAATGCTCATAATAAATAGTTTTCTATCAAATTTAGTTAAATATATTTTTTGTTCATGTTTAAAAGGGTTTTAAATTAAATCTTTTTTAACAATTAATACAACTTCTTTGAATTTGGAAGTGACTTTAATGCCTCAAACTATCTTATACAATTTTAAAGCTGACATATGATATATATTGTTAAAATATTTTGTGGTTTCATGTAAGATTACCAGGTTTCTTCCTAAATTAAGTACATAACAACTTATATACTTTTAATGTCAATTAAAAAATTAGTCAAATTTCTTGGACTTTAAAAGTGACTTTAATTTCTACAGCTTTCTCATATATAAACCCCATGTTTCTCCTGGCGCTAATGGCCCCTCGATAAAACCCAAACCCAGTGACATAGTGTCCCAGTGGCGCACAGCCAGCATGTGAGGCAGTTGGACAATGAAAACCCTGATAATGATGTTGCGGATGGCGATGATAAAGCGAAGGAAGATATAAAACTAAAGCGTCAATTGTCCAGAAGGAGGAAGAATCGGATAGGGAAGGGGACCGCGAGCGGGAGCGGGAGCTATGCTATCTTGACTCGTATCTTGTAGATACAACCCGTCCATATTGACATGTCAAACTGTTGCTGGCTCTCGTCTCGTGGTGAAACTGCGAAATTTACAACTTTATCTATGTGTGCCGTCTGTATTTTTTTTTTTTCCTGAAGCGGTAGAGCGATCTCTGCGTGCCATTTTCTCGTTTGACGGCCTTTTGTGTGTAGCGCTCCTCTCGCTCCTGTCAACCTTAATTGTCCGCTCGCGTGCCCTCTCTTTCGCTCCTGGCATCTGCCCTCTCTTTCCAGGCTCATATATTCTCTTCTTTTTTTTTTTTTGTTTCCTGTTTGCAGTCCGCTGATCGCGGGAGACAGAGAGACACAACGCGGCGAGCACTCGCACTCGCACTCGCACTCGCTTATTTATTTATCTCTGTCTGTCTGCAGATACAGATACAATATGGCATAGTATCTGTGTGTGCCGTCTTTGTTTGTGGTGTGTGTGTGTGTGTGTGCGATCAAAAGCCGCGTTTGTAACTTGTGAACATCTGCTCCTTTTATTGTTGTTTTCGTTGCCTCGTTTTCGTTATTATCGTTATTTTTATTGTTGTTCTTATTTTATATATATGGCATATTCTGCATTTGGTCCTCTGGTTGTTGTTGTTCTTGGACGCCTGTATTTGTGTTTGAAGAAATAATATTATATCGGAGCAATATGGAAGCGTCTCCGTCAACACGGGAAATACTCCACAAATACCTTAAGTATTTCGAGTGGGTTTTAAGATTTGGCAAACAGGAAAGGTAGAATTGGAACAAGGCCAAGGGAGTTACGTGAAAGCGTAACGTAATAAAAATTTTCAGATAAAAACAAAGCTAGGAATAATAGATAATTGTATCTGTAAAGCATAAAATAGTATTTCAAAGCAACTATTTTTCAAAGTACTCCTTAAAACTGGCCTTAATTTCTACTAACAAAAATTCTTCTATGAGTTTTTTCCTCTCAAAAATTTGTTTAAAAATCTCTAATGCTTAGAACCTTCTTAATTTCTTTTATAAAAAATTTTCAAAAAGGCCTTTCTTCTCCAAACATATTTATAAAATCTATTGCAACAGTTTAAGTTAAAAAATTAATTTTTTATTTATATAAAATATAACTAAAATCTGCATTTTTAAACCTCTTTATTATTAAAATATTTAACCTTATAAAACCTTAGAAATTAATATGCTCTCCTCAAGCATCCTTGCTCGTATCTATGGTTACTGATCACTTGAAACTCCTTAGTGGTCCTTGGGCCATTGAACTTGTACCCGAACTTCCACTTCACTGGGAAACCAAACCAATCCCGCAGATTCGAGTGACGACATGAAGCGCAATTTGAGATGAGAGATGCGGAGTTCGAGGTTCGAGGTCCTCGTGTACTCAGACACACACACACACATGTGCAACCTGATTTCCTTTCCAAAAGGACACGCTCTGCCTGCGGCAGCGGCATCTTAAGTGATTTCGAAAAGGAGCTGTGAGTATCTGGAAGATGAGGATGAGGATGAGGATGCGATGCGCGGATGTCGGATCACTCAGCGCAGATACTCTCGAGTGCACCTCGTACGCAACGCCGGCACTTAGGCACACACACATGCCGCTCCTCTCATTGTAGGTTACTAGTTAAATCGAGGCAGCTGGAGACGGCGACGGGGGACTGGGCTGGGGAGAAGGAGCCTGTCTTGGCACTTGGCTGCGGAACATCTGTTGCGCTGACATAAATCCTGAGTGACTGACCGCTGGTGCGAAAGACCGCGAACGTGAACGTGAACGTGAACGCGAATGTGGATGCGAATTGCCCGCTGGCTCTCTTTTTTCTGTAGAGGAGCTGGAGTAGAAAACCAGTTTCTTAAGATTTCCAGCTGCCCGTTTTGGCACAGTGGTTAAAAAATTGAACAATGTACTTAGAAAATAAGATTTGCAGGTCTTAAATAGGACTAGGCTAGGACTAGAGCATGGATAAGTATGGATATCAAAGGAAAAAGTTTCCCTTTCATATATTAGCATGAAAGTATTTTATAAAGTCTCACAATTCAATATCCTTAAGTAGTATTTGGTAGTTTTTGATCCTTCTATAAGATTTTTATCATCAAAATTCCCTCTTCCAAGCCACAGTACCCTCCAATTTCATTGAGTAACTTCTGGCATTGCCCTGAATGAATCTGTGACTCCACACGGCCGGCCACGCTTTTCGGTGTGAAGTTCTGGGACAAACTTATAGTAAAAAAAAAAAGCTTGAACTCACCTTCTTCTCGGTGAGCTTCTCGCAGCGACGTTGCTTGCAGATCTGGTGGCTCTTGTCGTTCCTGCAGGGAGCACACTCGCCGCAATTGTCCTTGCGCTGGCAGCCCACGCACTCGCCGCAACGCTTGCGCTTCTTCTTCGACTGAAAGAGAGAGCAGGAAGAGGAGTTGTTGTCGTTGGAGTGGTTGTGGTTGTGCGGGTGTTGTTGGTGTTGGTGTTGTTGTTGGTTGGGGTGTTGGTGTAGTGGGTGGTGGGTGCGGTGGTTGTGGACGGTGGTTGGCGGGGGCAGTGTGGGTGGCGGAAGATGGTGGCGACGACCGTAGTCCTGTTAATCGCAGCGGTTGCCAGTTCGCCCCCGGATTCGCTCGTTAATCGGTTGGGGTTGTTGGAAATTAATTGGAATATATCGATAAATATCGGACAGATTGCTCTAAAATTCTCAAGCTGTTCTAGGGATTTATTAGATGAATTTTACATTATATTATCTATTTTAATTAAGTTTTTTAATTCGTTTTTAATATATCTCCTGCAAAATTTCCAACAACCCCACCTGTGAGAGAGACTTTGACACCTACCTGCTTGTCACATCCACTGGCATTGGCATCGTTGCTATCCCCCATTCCCAGAGCACTCATGGGACTCTTGAAGTTGGCCGTGCTGGAGACGGCATCCACTTGGCCAGGATTGCTCGGGTCTACGTCCATGCCGCTGGCCTCGCTCTCGGCACTGGACTCCAGCGAGTTGGGCCGCTGTTTCCGCCGTTCTTTCTTTCTGGCCTCCAGCCTGGCGATCGGCGACTGGAGCAGCTTCTCCGCCTTGACCGGCGTCGTGGTGGTGGGCGTGGGCTGGCTGGTGGTGTGCGGTGTGTGGCTGCCACTGCCACTGCCACTCGCTGCCTGCGGATAGCTGGTGTTGCTATTATTCCCATCGTACGACGTCGGCGTGTGCATGCCCATGGGTATGGGATGGTGTCCTGGCTGCTGCTGCTGCTGGGACACATGCTGCAGCGGATGGTGGATCAGGCCACCGCCAACGCCACTGTGGCTGAGATCAAAGTCCTCCTTCTTCAGCAGCATCTCAAAATCGCTGCCACCTGCTACGGCCTCCTTCTTCACGTTGAGAGGCGTAAAGCCCGGATAGAGCGGTATCTCTCCGTAGGGATACCCAGTGCTGGTCCTGTGATGGTGATGCGGATTGAGGGCATGGTGGTGGGCAAAGGCATTCGGCGGCGGTGGCGCCGGAAAGCTGCCCGCCGAGGGCGGCGTAATGCTGGCCTGCAAGCTCGAGAGCTGGGTCAACGGTGAACCCACACTCATCATGCCCGGCGAGCTCACCGAAATGCTGGCCGGCGACATGGCCACCGTTTGCAGGGAGCTCATAGTAGTGGGTCCAGGTGGGGGTCCAGCTACTGCAGCTGGTCCTCCTGGCAGTGCTCCTGGGAGTGCTCCTGGCACTGCTCCTATGGGCACAGGCATGGGCGTTCCATCTGGCAGCAGCTCATTGAAGCCGTGGAACTGGCTCTGGAACGAGGGCAGCTTGGAGAAGGGTTCAAAGCCGCTCTTCATCTGCTGCTGCTGCTGCTGCTGGGGCTGCTGCTGCTGTGGACCATTATCCTTGGACTCCATTTCCCAGGGACGCGTATAGCTGCCGTTTGAGTTGGAATTGGAGTTGTTGGTATTCGTGTTGTTGTTGGCTTGACTTCCTACTGCGGTGGAGGTGGCGGAAAGGGCATTGGCATCGGTGTGCCGCTGCTGCTGCTGCTGCTGCTGGCCAGGATTGCTGGCGGCCACGCTAGCATGGTTATTATTGCTGCCATTGCTGCTGCTGCCCAAGGGGGCTGGAACCGTAGGGTTGCTGCTGCTGTCGTTACTGTTGCTGCCGCTGTTGTTGCTGGGATTGTTGTTGTTGGAGCTACTGCTGGTGTTGCCGTTGGTGGCGGCCGCTGGCTGTTGCTGCTGCTGCTGCTGTTGCTGCTGCCTGGCATAGTAGTCCCAACGTTGCTGCTGTTCTTGGGAGTATTGCTGCTGCTGCTGCTGGGAGAGTTGATGCTGCTGCTGATGGTACTGCTGCTGTTGCTGTTGCTGTTGCTGCTGCTGTTGCTGCTGCTGCTGGTAATGATGTGTCGGATGATGGTGATATGGCGTCGTGTAGTGCTGACTCAAGCTGCTCAATTGATTCAAGTGCGTGTTGTGCAAACTGGACACAGTGGCCTCCACCGATGTGGCCGTGGCACTGGCTGCTCCGGTTACCAAGTTGCCCACAGAGTCTACGGGAACGCCTGTGCTGCTGGTGCTGCTCTGGGCTAATATTGAAGACGCCATTTAAGCACGAACTTAAGCATGGCTATGCAGTGTCCTTCTGTCTCAGATCCTTAGCAATTTGTACTGTGGAGTCGTCGTCCTTCTCAAATGTTTTGTACACTGTTCGGTTCACTACTTATGTTGAGGTAGTTCTTCTATTAAAATTCTTGTTCTTGTTTTGCTGGCTAAATGTCTCGACTTAATGCGTTTCGTATAACTATGTGTATAAGTTGAAGCTACTCTTGTTTTTGTTTTGAACTCACTGGCTTGCTTGTGTGATGATTAATGCAAAATTTGATTATTACTTTGTAAAGTGCTTTTATTAAATTGGTATTTTTACTTTATTTTACTTTGTTCGTTTTGCTTTTAAAATTTGTAAGTTTGTTTGTTGGTTGGTTTGAAAACTTGTAAGATTTGTTTGGTATTTTGTACTTTATTTTGTTTGTAAAACGGCAGCTATGCAAAAATTTGTATTCTTGATATTTGATTTAAATTTGTTGTTAATTTGTAGCAGACTTTATTTTTTGTTTTGTTTTTGATTATTAAAAATCCTTGTAAATTTGTAATTTGTAAAATTTGTATTTTGTATGCGTTGTTTGTTTGTTTGTTGATCTTCTTGTTGCTGTTGGTATTTAGGTTTATTAATTACTTGCTGTTGATTATTTACTTTGCTTGCTTTTGTATATAAATTGATTAAAGATTTTTGTACTCTGGTTTTTGCTTCGTTTCTCAATTGAATTCGCCGTTTTGCTTAATATGTTTTCGGATATAAAAATAGTTGCAGCTTTTGTTGAAATAATTTATGTATTTTCGTATGTCTAGTAAATTGTACTTAAAGTGTAGGCTTAAAAATCTTTGTCTTCCGTTTGTTTGTTTGTTTTGGGTTCTTGGCTTAAAAATTAATTAAACATTAGCGCGTTTAATAGTAATAATATTTATGTATATGTTTTATATAAGTTTATATTAATTCATTTTATGTTAATTCTTTTTATATTAATTCATTTTATGCTTTTGTTTGTTTTGTTTCAAATTTTGATTGTGGGCCGAAAGGGATTGAAATATTTTCCAAATTATTTTCTGTTGTTTTGTATCCTTAATCCTCAAATCCTTTGACAGAAAGCTGCAAGAGAAAAGTGAGAAAAATTTTGTTAGTTGTATTGAATGAAGGAAGGTGTTTCTGTGAGTTTCCTATAAACAAACATCCTGGCTAAAAAAGTTTCCCATTTCTTGGAGGCTCTGTTTTCCTCTGCTCCTGTTCTCCTTTTTTTGAATTTTTTGTATTTTTGTATTTTCTGTTTCTTTCTGGCTCAGTCGCTTTAAGCATCTACAAACTTCAACACATAATTATGGTCTTTGACTATATAATGAGCGGCCAAGTCAGCGAGGCAGGAAGCGGCAAAAAAACAGAAAATAATAAAAAACGAACAGCACAAAAAATGAGCTAAAGGACACTCACTTCTGGCTTTTTATTGCTGCTGTTTTTGTTGTTGTTTTTTTTTTTTGCTTGTAAGTTATGCTGCCAAGTTGGTTTTGTTGTACACACACACACACACACACACACACACAACACACACTCTTGTGAAAACACACTCGCAGCCGCGTATTTCAGTTGCCTTCAACGCCGTTGTCATTTTCTTGCCTTTTTCGCCATTTTTTAGCCCCGCTGTTCCCTTGTATCTTTTTTTTTCTTATTTTTATTATTATTTTTTTTCTGGCACAGGTGTACTTTTGGTTTCTTTTTTTTGTTGTTTTCCTCTCATTTTTGCCGTGCGCGTCCTTTGGCTTTTGCATTTGGCCAGCGAACCTTTCGTTGCGCTTCAGAAAGTTCATTGGGCTCCGGTCTCTGGGCCTTTTCATCGTCATCGTCATCATCATCGTGATGATTATAGCCAGAAAGATAATGGTGTTATATGCACTGGCTGTGCCGCAAGCTGCACCAGTTTTCTGTTTTTTTTTTGTTTGTGTGCTTTTCAAGAAAAGTTGCATAAATGCAGGGCAATCGAGGTGTTAAAGTGAGTGTAAATTTGTTATTGATAGGCTAAGTTAGGGTTTAGGGATTGTGAGGAAAGGAAGAGGTTCAAGGAAAATTGTTTTAAAAAAATATATTACATTTCAAATCTACATTAAAGCATTTAGGAAAAGTATTTTACCTAAGGAACTATTATTTATAAGAATGAGTTTATATGAATTTATATTTGAAATCATTAAAATAATATTTGATTGTCTTTTTAAGGTCAAAAGTTTAAAGGGAAAGGCAAATGGTTAAAGGGAAATTGTTTAAAAAAATATATTGTATTATTTTATTTGAATTCTAAATTATACCATTTATGAAATATTTTCATCATAGAAATATTGTTTGTAATAATGATGAATTTATAATTAAGAGCATTAAATTAATTTTTTTATAGGGTTAGGCAAGGTTCAAGGATTGTGAGAAAAGAAAAAAGTTCAATGAAAACTTGTAAAAAAACATATAAATTATTTCCGAGTCAAATCATTTAAGGATATTTTTTATTTATAAATAATAGTTCTATAGTTCTGAGTTCTTAAGTTTTAAGAACTAATACTAATACTAACAGTTTCCGCAATTAAATAAGTTTATTCTTTAATTATTTAGGTATTTAAAAATAAATAAATAGTAATAATTATATTATTATAGCAATAGAAATAAGTTATACAGGGAATTTTCTTGCTGAGTCTGATAAATACATCTATTAAGATTACATTTCCGCCACTTTCCTCCAAGAAATAATTGTATATGAAATCCTTGCTCTAAAACAAGGACAGCTTCTCTAATAGATAGTTTTCTCACTGCTTGAAAAATATGATTTCCCCCAAAAGATGGCTCATGGTCAATGGGTACAGTGGGTATAATTGTGGCTAAAATTCCCACCCATTTAAGTCGCAGCCTTCATGATTTCCCACACCCACAAGATAGCAATTTGCTTCAGTTTTTTATATCTTCCGAACATTTCCACCCTCGAGCCCTGGAGATGGACAAACTTTTCGCCCGATTTCGGTTGACAACTTGCAACAGCAGCAGCAGCGGCGAGTCATCTTCGCGTGCATTGCCCGGGGGGCTTCCTTGCCTTGAGCTCCTCCTTGAGTTCCTTGAGGTTCGGTTCCCGGGCTTAGTCTGCACATTGTTGCAGAACGACAATTAAAGTCTGATTATTTTGTCGACTGCAATTTGCGTGCTGCAATTGCCTTCGCTCTCTGCGTCTCTCCCTTGCATTAGTTCCTCTTTTGCTTTGTTGCAAGTTGCAGTGCCTTCGATAAAAAACGGTAAAAGGCCAACGGCCAAGCAAGGCAAAAAAAAAAAAAAAAAAAAAAACAGAAAAAGAGAACCTGCAGCGGAAAAAAATAATAATAAAAAGAGAAAACGAAGAAGAAACACAAAATGTTGCAGCTGCCACAATTTGCTGCACTTTCCGTTTTATGCGATTCCGTTTCGCGTTTCCACTTCTTCTGCTTCTGGCCTTTCATCCTGTCCTGTTCTGCAGCTGTAACTGTTTCCCCTTCAACGTCATCTTCAGCCTCGTCCCCGTCCTCGTCCTCGTCCTC
The DNA here is from genome assembly GCA_018152175.1 of Drosophila jambulina. Taxonomy (NCBI): domain Eukaryota; kingdom Metazoa; phylum Arthropoda; class Insecta; order Diptera; family Drosophilidae; genus Drosophila; species Drosophila jambulina. The sequence continues at coordinate 24,256,232 of JAECXH010000027.1, forward strand.
TCCTTCCTCTTCCTTTTCCTGGGAGAGTTACGAGTCTTACGCTTGACATGGCGCGATAAAGATCCCGATCCCGATCCCGATCCCTATGCCCATCGACCACTCGCGATTTCCCGAAATTGGGCCAAGGAGTTGGGAAAAATAATGGCAACATCTGCAGGCTGCAATTAGCGCTTCCTTTTCCTTGACCCAAGCCAAATCGGGAATGCACCGAGAAAGTTGCAATATCATGTCATATAGGGGTTTGTTTTTAGCAAGTATTATGTATTAGGCATTGTTTAGGCCTTAAAATTAAGCAAATTATCCTTTGGATGTTTTTTTCCTGTGTTCAGGTTCGTACCTGAATTTAATTCACAGAATTTACTAGCCTCAACATTATTGTTAATAAAAATATTCATCATTTTCTTCAATACAATAAATTTAAAGCAAAGAACTTGAACCGATGTGGAATTTTTCTCACTGCTTAATACCGTTTCTCAGGAAGATGGACACTTCCTTCTCCGGAGTTTCGTTTCCGTTAACCCCTTTCGGTGATATAACACCAAAAATTATATAAATTATTTACCCCAGCTACCCGCCAATCGCATTTCAAAATCCTTATCTTATCCAGCCTTATCTGGTCGAAGCTCTCAAAACGAAGTTTCAATGTTATGCATGGTTTCCATAAAATGGATTTTCTATTTCCAACTGCCCCAGTATTCCCATATGTGTGTTCAAATAAAAATAAAACACACAGAGCCGCAGAATAAATAAAAACGCTGAAAACCAGGAACAATGACCGCAATTCACTTAAATTTCTTGTTTGCTGCTTACGCTTAGCACATTTTTGCAACATGTACGGCCATTGTACATACAACATTCTTTATTTTTCGCATTTTGAATTTCGCAAATTAAACACGCAGCCCAGACGCAGCCACTACTGGGTATGTACTATATACGATGTGACCGAACAATGCGTCATTTTGGAGCGAACAAAGTTGCTGGCGAGGAATGGAAATGGTAGCGAAGCAGCAGCTCCAGCAGGCGGCATAGAATCTAGGTGACTGCGAGGGCTGTTTTTTGGGTGTAAATAGCTCTATATACACCATATATATGTGTATATGGCCAGGGGCAGGGAGAGGAGCTGAGCCCGGCAGTTGCATGTGCGAAAAGCGGAGGAACAACAGAAACAAGAGCAGAAATCTGGCACAGGATCAGGGGTCTCAGGTGTTTTCCGAGGGAACAACCGAGCCATCTACCTGGGCGCTGTTTGACTTTGTATTTGTTTGAACTCCAGCCAGAGAGGGAGGAGAGAGAAAGTCGGGGAAATGGTAGAGAAAAGTGGAAAATATGAATGAAATTTAAGAGGAGTGTGTGGAATACCAAGTGCCCTAGGTAGCTGAATAAGTTTTAACTTTAATCATTTAAGAACCAAAGAGATTAAACATATTATTTATAATAAAACAGAACAAATTGAAAATTGTTATATAATTTTTTTAAGCAATTTAGCAACTTAAGTCCATAAAACCCTTTGCATTTCGATACCCCTTAACCCACGGCTAGTGCTCTGATAGCAAGTGCAGCCAACGACTGTTGAGCTGCGGAGCATGTTCCGCAGAATCCTGCTGGCATCCTGCAGGAGTCTCCCTTCCAACTCCTTCCCGCCCGACTGTCTGTCAAGCTGACGCTCCATTTGTGCAAATGAAGGGCCAGGCACCCTCACTCCCTCATCCTGGCCCCAAACTCATTCGCTTCAATGTAATATTTTAATACCTTTTCTGAACATTCTGCGCTTGTTTACAACGTTTGCTGCTCCCATATATGAGAATTGTTCAAAAACAGTTGGACTAAATATTTATTAACATTTTTCCCCAGCATTTACTGCAACTATTTTGGTGCATAATAAGTTTGCATATTTATGCATGTTCTGCAATTGCCAAATGCTCAGCTGCTGCTGCTTATTGCTGCTCCTACTGCCAACTTAATGAACAAAATTCCTCTTCTGATGGGGTGGAATCATTTCGTCGGCTAACATTACCAGAAGAAGCCCTGCAAACCGGTTAGCATGTGCGGGGGAAAATACTTTTATTTTATGTTAATACTTTGAACTTGCCGGCTGAAATTGCATTTCTTGTGAAGGTGGTTGAAGGCACTTGATCAAATTGATATTGCATGGTAAGGGGTTTGTAAGGAAGTATTCCGAGGACACCTGATAACCTGGTTAAGTAAAGTGGAACGGAGGGAGGGTACAAGGAAGTTTGAGAGGGAAATTAAAGGTAAATATGGGTAGCATGTATTAGGAATTTATGAAGAATTATTTACAATAATAAAAGTAGCTATTTTTGGTTAAAATCTTAATTGAGTTTGTAAGATAAAGAAAAATTCCGGACATACATCTCTAGAATTTAATATCAAAGAATTATTTGTAAGAATAAAAATATATCTTTAATTTTACAATTTTATTTAACTTAGCAAGAAGTTTCCTAGCACCCATTTTCTAAGAATTATAGAGATTTCTTTCAAGGGATTTCAGAAAGTATCTTAAATGTGTAATAAATTGACAATTAAACTCAATGAATTAAAATGAATCAATAAATTACAATGTAAAATTTAATTTACTGAATTATTTTTTGGAAACAAAGTGCAGAGGTTTCATGGTATTTAATGGTTTGAAATACTTAAAAATATTTTTGAAATACCTTCAATATATGCAGTATATTTTATATTAAACTCCATATATTAAAACACAACTTACACTTTCATTTACTTAATTATTTCTTGAAACAAGTACAGATATCATGTTTAATATCTTTATAAATACTCTTCCTGCGTTAATTCGCTCCATATCTGTTTTCTGGTGTGTGTCACGTGTAAATTGAGTTGTGCCGAAGGTAGGTGGGTATGACATTTAGGGGACTGGGGCGGCCCAGGGTTGTGGGCTTGAGGGGCAGCAGGTGTGGATGAAATGAAACGTGCTGTGCGGCACAATGAAGCCATGCAAGGAGCCGTGAGCCGAGAGCCGAGTGAGTTGTATGGAGCTGGAAATGGAAGTGGAAGTGGAAGGGAAGTGGAAGTGGCAGCCTGCCTGCCTGCCTGTGCATACCCAGCTGAGTATTAACCGTGTATGCGATGACTACGGTTGAACGTACGGAGAAGGATAGGGCTCCACTCTCACACTCGGCAGGGTACTTAGTTCCCAGCCTACTTTCGCTTCCCGTGAGTGTGTGCTGGTTGAGATTTACGAGTTTGTCATTTGCCTCGCATGCTTTCAGAGTCACGCACGTTACTGTTAACGAGGCGGGAACGTTTTGGGGGCTTCATGTTCGCCTGTTGTTTATTTTTCTCTAGGTCAAAGCCTTAATTTGCCTGCCAGTCCGCGTGTCCTTTACCTTACTCCTACGTGTATATTTCTCTCCTTCTCGTTTTTGGCTTGTATTTCATGAATGAAAATGGTCGGCGAAAATGTAAACAAAAACCGAGGCGCATTCTGTGTTTAGTTCCTTGGATAAATATAGAATGTATCTGCTAAATTCATTGGGGGTAAAAGGCCGCCGCAGCAGCTACTGTAGATGCGCGGCCGAAGTCATAAAATTGCAGGCGTCCGTCGACAAATTGCATCCAGCAGATACAGCTGCAGCCATGCATCCCGAGATCCACAGATACAGATACATTTAGTCGCCGTTGAACTTGAACTTCTTACGCCGGCCTGCGCCTCAATTTGTTTGGTCTTATTATTTATCTTTCTTTAAATTCTCTCTTTATTGCCATGTCAAGGCAGCGCCAAGGAGTGGGCTGTATCTGCAGTTGTACACTGAGCCAAACGAGGGATTAAGTAAAGTGGAGTATAATAATATTTATAATAAATATTTTAAAGTGATTAAATTTATAATTAAATGTAGATCTTGTTCTCTCACTTAACTCTGTTCGTATTCTTTGGTTTACAACCTTATTTCCTATTTATTTTTCTCTCTGCACCCCTTGTATATGTATCTGTATCTGGCGGCCTGCCTTTTAGGTTCTTTTCTTTTCGCTTTCTGTTGTGCTTTGCTTTCTTTTCTTTTTGCTTGTTATGTTGTGTTTTTTTTTTTTTTGAGCTTCTGTTTCTGTTCCGAGCGCGCCAAAAAAGTATCTTGAGGATGTGCACTCGTGTTGCTGCCTTTGGCGTACGCACGTTACTGTTAGTTACGAGTATCTGAAGCCTGGCATCCGTATCTCTCAGCGACTGTATCTCTGTATCCGTATCTGCGGCCTTAGCTTTAGCTGTGCCTGCGCCTGGGACTGTGTGTCGCTGCTGCTGTTTTCATTTGTCGGCACGTTTTCAGGGCCTGGGAATGGCATAACTCAACTCTTCAGATCCAGAACTTTGGCTCCCGCTCCCGCTGCTTTTTAATTTAAGTTGGCGGCAGAACGCGAAATGTATCTAGCAGTTCGAAGGTTCTGACAGCAACAGTTTGCGTTTGTTTTTGCGTTCTGTTGTCATTACTCATTTCGTGAAATGTTTTATGGACATGGAGAAAAACTGACTAACTTGAAAGCCATAAATTATAGCTTGTTGATTTGGGTTGTAGGTTAAAAAAGTAATAAAATATAAATTAAAAGAATTTTAAAAGTTAAGGGAACTTAGGATAAGCATTTTAGACTCCGATATCCAATTTATATAAAAACTTGTAAAGCTGATAACTTTACATTTTAACAAAACTCCTTCCAAACTATAACAAATAAGTACTCAAAAACCGTGAATTAAAATCCCTCTTATCCTTCAAAATCATCCAATTTTTCTTCCAGTGCCCCAGTCCCAAAAAAACAAAGAGATGAGCAAAAGTTTGTCTTGTGGCAGCGGTTTACTTATGCGTCAACTTTATTGTCTTATTTCTGTTTGTTTGGCCTGCACTTCGCCCATCAAATGGCGCACAAATAAAGCTGCTTAGCTGCCGAAATTGCCCGTTTAGATGGCTGTGAGACTTCGAGATTTTCACCGGGGGCTCCCCTTTTGAGCCTGCACTTATTGTAATTTGATCCTCGGATGACCAATAACGAAACGAATCACAGTGGCAGCAAATGTTATCTCGTTGTTTACGTGTTTACGTCTTAAAAGTGTTTCCTGTGGGCCCGAATAAAAACAAAACATAATGCAAATTGCAATTGGAACTTTTGTTTTTCCTTGACAGTGGCCTTAGGTGTGTTGAATTGAGGGATAAGACTTGTATTTACTTCGGTGGAGCTTGGAATGGTTATCTATTTGTTTAATTTGTTTAAATAATTGGTTCTTAGGGTGTTTATTATAAAGGAGAAGTTCTAAGGTATTATAGTCATCCTGTTTGTATATATATTTTATATATTTTTTAACACTCTAATCTGCTGAATGTGATTCAGTAAATTAATATAAAAGTTGTATTTTGTTTTGCTTACATTTTGGAACTATATTTATTAGTTTCACATTTTCTTTTAATAATTTCTAAATTCGTCTTATGAGGCTATAATTTTTAATTTTGTTTCTATAAGTCTTTCTAGCTTTCAATTTACTTATAAATGTGGAAAATGTAGAGATATTTGTACCTGATTTTAAATAAATTGAATGTTTCAGAATAAGATTCGTTTAAAGTCTCCCTTTAAACTGTTATAAATTTTCCAATACAAATATATTTTATTTTATAAATTAAGTCCCTAGCTTACCATTATTTAATTTAACTATAGTTCTATCCTTTCCCCAGTTTCTTATTTATTTATCAAATGAAAAATCCCCCGACAAACCTTTGTTGTTAATCCATATCCTTTTTGCTCTCCTCGAGCTCAACTGCCTTTGGAAAATTCTGGGGCTGAGTATTTCTGGCTATTGGAAATGCAGGCCAGTAGTTTCCTTATCCATGCTTAAAAGACCCGTTACCGTTGGAAAAGCCGCGAAAAACCGCACGAAAACGAAAGTACACAATAACAAGCCGCGTCGCGAAAAACGAAACGAAAGGCGAACGAAAATGCAAAGAAAACTCAAAACTCGAAACTGAATTTTCCGAACCGAGATTGAAATTGAATTTGAAATCGAAATCGAAACTTAGAACTCAGGCAGATGTAACATCTGCGGTAAATCTCGTTTTTATTAAATTATTTTGTTGTGGTTTTCGATCTTGTTTACACTGGTCACATTTGGTAGGTATTATTAAGCGAAACTGGGACAAGTTAGTCGGCGAGTCCTTGAACTCTCTCTCTCTCGATCACATCCGTGGAAAGTGTGTGTGTGTTGAATGGAAATTATAGTTAGTTAGTTTAGCTTAGCTAACTGAAAGACGCGCTCAGCAGTCGCACTCTTCGCACTCTCGCACTCGCTTCTCAGCGCTCGAACATTTTATTTAGCGACGGCAGCGGTGCAAAGTTTTTGTTCGTAGGAAACTTTTCACCCGAAGGATACACAACAACTGACGACGGGCGGCGAGCGGCAACAAACCAACCCCGATGACGCCGCACAGCCGCACGCAACATCGAACGCGGGCGAACGTGAGCAGGCCCAACATGTTGCCAGGCGAGGGTTGTGTGTGTGGGGTTGGATTTGCCATAAATATGAATTTAAATATTATTAAATTACGGAAGGTTTTGGAGAATAATTTCTTTAAAATATTTTAGCATTTTTAATGTGATAATAATATGGAGTTTAAGCCATAAAAATGTGCAATAATTTATAAAAGAGTTTTGATTATTAAATATTATTTGAAGTGTTATTAAATTACTGAGGATTTAAGAGGGAAGAGTGAATTGTTTCTTTGAAATATGATTATTACAAGGCCTTAAACAAGGGCTAGTAAAATGATAAAATAATAAAGAGCTTTAAAATAATTTTGTAAAAGTTTTAGTACCAGTAAACATCGAATATATCTACCGTCCTTACATAATATCCTTTTTATATATAAGCTTGTTAACTTCACACACCGTCTTATTTATGTATTATCTAAAAGAATATTGTTTTCACTTTTTGAGTCTAAATTATTTTTCTAGATTATTTTTTGCAATATTTAAATGTTTAAAAACATGCTAATACATAAAATATTCCCTTTAATAGGCCTCAAAAGATATTACCCTGATCACCCGGTTGTTTGAGGTTCGATCTCCACTTGCAACCTGCGATCGATCCATCGAACCTGGCTTGTTGCTGCCCAGCTGCTGTTTGGTGTTGCAGTTGCAGCCTTTGGCTCGAGTGTCCTGTCGCAACATACTCACACACACACACGGTTGGATATTCACAGCTGCATGTCCTCTCTCTTTCATTAACACACACAAATACAAGGAGCCAGAGACACGGATACGGCCATGCGGCGTTTGAAGTGCGCTTTTGTTGCTGTTGCTTCTCCGGTTGTAGTTGTTGCTGCTGCCGCGGCTGCTGCTGTTGCTGGTGCTGTTGTTGTTGTTGCTGCTGCTGCTGCTGCGTCGCTGTACAGTTGTTGTTCCAATTAAAAAAATTTTTCCCTAGTTTCGCGCTCACAATGCGAACTTGCAATCTAAGTGCACTGAGAGCTTGATTAGGGAAATGTATAAAAAGTAAAGGAATTTCAGGAAGTATAAACCTAGTTTTCTTAGTTAAAAATTATATATTTAATTATATTAATTATACATTTTTAGTTCAAACTAAAAACATTTAAAAACAAATTCAGTTAAAATTTCTTCAAGTGTTCAGATATTTTCTGGTTGCTTTATTTTTTTGCTCAACGGTTGCTGTTGCTGCGGTGCTGTTGCTTTTGCCGTTGCCGCTGCCACCGCTGCTGCTGCTCCTGCTCCTGCTCCTGCTCGCTGCTGCTGTGCTCGTTTTTATTTCGTTGCTGGACGCAGGACATGCAGCAGGACCTTGTGGCTGTGTTGCTGTGGGAGGTTGGGTGAGTGTGCCATATATATCCTGGCATTGCACTGGCTGCTGCTGCTGCTGTTGCGGGATTTTGGTACAATTTGCCTTCTATGCTTTCCCCTCTCCAGTGGAGGTGCCACCATCGTTGCTGTTGGCTCTATATGTCAGTTGATTTCATTTCACTTTTTTCTTTGCGGGCCTTTTGCAACCTCGTTTCATGCCAACTATTAGTCGAGTATCCTTTTTTTTATTCCTGCGAACGGCATTGTTCGAGCGGCGCGTTTGCACGTGGATGCGGGAAAAATGGCAAAAATCCTTAGCGGAAAATGGAAAACCTTGACGGGCTGCATTGTTGCCTGGCGCTGACAGAAAAAATAACAAAACAATAAGAGAAATACGCGCGCTATTTGCGTTTTGCGTAATGGAAATACATCCATCCATCCATCGTGGGCTACGAAAACAAACCCCCATCCCTTATGCGAGACACTGACCTGTCCCATTTGATGAGAAATCCCAGGGAACTCAGAGCTGCAGGCAGGACCATCTGCACAAATAAAGTCGACATAGGTTCCTAGATGGTCTTAAGTTCTGCGATCCATGGTCCTAGATACTCGAAAGCTGCCTTCTCTCAAACTCACATTACTGCGATTTCTCGTGTGCATTCTGCTCTTTTTTCATTTTACTTTTTCACCTCTCTCTCAGTCTCCTTGCTGATTCGCTTTCTGCGTGTCCTTTGTGAGGACAGCAAAGGACATTCACATTGCAAGCAGCCACAATACAAAAGAAGGACGGCAAAGGAAACCAGAAATGTATCTGACAGTTGGTGCCGTTAAAGTATTTGAAAAATGAATAAAATGTGCACCAAAAAAGCACCAAGAAGACAAAAAATACACCAAGAAATTTAATAAAATGAATATTTTAATACAGTAAAAATAAGGAGAGGAATAAGGGACCTGTTAGCCATAGGATAACACAAGAGAGATGGGAAATTTTGCTAAACTAATAAATTAATTCATTTTTTCCACAGCTAGAACCTTCAGAAATACGTTGTAAATTTCAACATCTTATTTATTTATATAGTTCTTATTGAGCGTTTGTTAATTGTGCCTTCAAACTACTTCAAAAAATCCGTTTAAACTTTAAACTTAAAACCATCCTTGTTTAATTTTTGTAAATTTATTTTCGTTCAGTGTAACCAACACTCCGATCGATTAAATTTACCCCTGCCCATTAAAATCAGAGCTCCTCTCCAAGGGCAAGGAGTAGTAACAGAGAGAAAAGTAAAAATCTGGCGCTGAAGTTGAATGCACCAGTGGTGTGTCGATGCATCGCCGCAGAAAAAGCAGAAAGGACCAAGGTATCCTGCGGATGCTGTGGCCGCCGTCGCTGCATCTTCTTCGCTTTGACTTTAATTTATTTCATTCCGCTTAAGATCTGCCAGTTGGCAGCTTCTTTCTTAGTATCCGCAGTCGAGGAGCATCTACGCATCCGAGTATCTCTCGGCATCGAGTATCCGAGCATCCGAGTATCTGCGTATCTGCGTATCTGAAAGCGGCAAATGCACGTAATACGAGTAAAGCAAGCCAAATGCATTAACAGCAACAACAAGCTGCTAAGCACGCACACACAGCGTGCGAAAAAGAGAGGTGTATAGCCATGCACTGAGAGAATTGTTGTATTTTGTTTTGTGAGATTGTATTGCAAAGATTTTCCTGAACTTTGTATTTTGTAGATAAAGATTTCTTTAGAAATATTTGTCATAAAATAATTAAGCTGAAAGCCTAACACTTAAGACTTACTTTTGAAGAACTATTTGTATTTAATTTTAAGATACATAAAATACTTCTATTATTAAGTATATTTTTAAAATAATTAAAAATTAAGATAAAACTATTTCAATAGTAGTTACGCGTATACATTTATATTATACAATTCTTGTAAATCAATTTAAATAATTTTTATATAATATACTCTAACATATAATTTTCTTAACGTTTAATATAGTTAAGAATTGTAAGTTAAGGTTAAAAATATTTGTATTAAACCATAAAAAGAGCTTCAGGAAGCCGAACCTTGTATACCCTAGGAGTCTGCAATTGGGTCAGGAAGTCGTATTTTCAATTTTACATAACTAAGCCAAAAATGCTTTAATTTGAATTCTGAAAGCTTCTCTATGTTAGTTTTTAAAAGGTTAAAAAATCTGTATTTCTAGATCGACTCGCCTGTTAATGCTGATCAAGAATATATGTGATTTATAGGGTCGGAAATGGTTCCTTCACTGAGTTACACACTTCTGACTGAAATTATAATGCCCTTAATTTATTAATTTTTTCTTAAACATTTTCTATTGAAATACAAACCAGAGTTACGTTATGAAATACATATCATAATGCACAAATAAATTACACAAAATTCTTCTCAGTGCAGAATGAGAGGGATAGAGAGACCAATATACTCACATATTTATATATTTGTGCCATTACAGCCCTCGTCGTTGTTGTACGAGTTTTGAGTTTTCCGAAATCATGAAAGGAGCAGATGTTAAATTTTTATACACAACGCAGCGACGCCGGCAGCACTGCTGCTGCTGCTGCTGCTGCATTGTGTGTGTGTGTGTGTTTGCTGTGTGGCTGTTCTTGTTGTTGTTTTTGTGCCTCATTCTGCAGCATGTAGCAAGCCATCTCTTTCACGTCTCTGAGTTGTCAGGCAGCCGCCAAATGCTGCCCTCTCTTTCCATTTGTTGGACTTGGCAGAAAATTTCAGCTGCTCGATTTTTACGGGGGTTTTCAGGGGGTTCAAGGAGCAGAGGAGAGGAATTTTTGGTCAGCAGGGGGCTAAGCAGGAAGGGGGATCGGGATCTGGACATTGACCGTCCTTAGAGGAGCCCGTGGATAGTTGTTGTAACCTGAAAAGTTGCAAGTTTCCCCGGGGAAATGATGATTTTTTGAAACACTTTTTGGGTTTGGTTAATTAATATTTATACATTTGTTTGTTAAATAATTTCAAATATATATATTTTTTATAACATTTTATTAAATTATTTTGAGGTATTTTAAAAATTAGAAATTGTTTTACATATCTGGTGTATTAGTAGTTATTCTTTAAACTTTTCTCTGATATTTGTTAGCATTGATTTTAATTTTTTAATAGGTTATAAAGTCCTTATTGATATAAACTAGCGGTTATATTTAAAAATTGATTTATAGTTAATTAATATATATTTAACTATTTTACATTTAATCTTTGAACTTTTATAAATTTAAATCCATTTTCAATTCTCATTCGGTAACTATTCCTTATTATTATTGCCTTTCAGACCTTAAACTTTAATTGCAACAATTTCTCCTTCTTATTTCCCTTTCCCTCTTTTCCTTGTTTTGTTTTTTTTTCTGATTTCTGTTTTGTGACGGCATTCTTACCTGATTTGTCAATGCCTTTTTACCTGGTTCCTCGACTGCGTATTGGAACAATAGTTTTCCATTTCGTGATGCTAATCATTGCTAAAACTCTGCACAATACATCATAGCCCCTCTCTCTTTCTCGATCTCTCATTCTCTCTCTATCTCTCTCTTTCCCTCTTAAATATATCCTTCGGCAGGACAAATTAACCCTCGACAGAGTCACGGGGTGTGAGATGAGCCTCAATAGAGCTCGGTGGGTGGGTTTCTGGGTTCCGTCCCACTGTGCCAGTTTGAATCGCTGGCAGCTGAATTTCCACAACAGGTACAAGGCGCAGGACACAGGACACAGGACGAGGACGAGAACGAGGCTGTTGCTCCTTCGGCTTAATTGAGATTTTTGGCCAATGCCAACTCGGACTCAAACTCGAACTCTGACTTATCAATACATTTGTTGTTTCTTTGCTTAGCTATGCAATGCGGCGGAATATTGCACAACCTGGCAGCAAATGTTCTCTATTTATTTATCATGTCACCTGGGACGTACGCACAAATACAGGAATATTGCTTATGATATAACCAAACCTGAATTGTGGAGGGTTCTCTCTCTGCAAACCTGAATTTCACGTGGCAACTCCTCCGAAATGGCAAACTAGCAAAGCTATATTTGTTTACGATGTGCACTTATTAAAGTGCAAGTGAATGTGAGGGCGAAGCCATCCACTGACCGGGTTCTAAAAGCATTTATATGAAAAAGTAGAACATATTAAAGAAAGGGGATTGAATTGATGTATCTTAAAGATACAGAGAGCTCTTTAAGAACGAAAATAGAATGTTAGGTATTAATTTCTGAATTTATTTAGATCTTAAAAGCAAAGGCTTCTTTTGAATATAAATGTTTAATTTTTTAATAGATTCTTGAAACCTAGTTTTAAAGAGAGAATATTTTCGAACACATTTCCTTTATTGATTCCATTTTTTGACACTTAAATTGTAACTACATTTAAATCAAGTTCTTCTTTCATTCATCCCAGAACTTCCGCTTCTTTGAAATCTATGTATAAAAACCATAATTATTTGGTATTTCGTTGTCCTCAGCTGTGTCTCCTTATATCCTGTCACCAACTGCGGCCATCTGGAGCAGTTTTAGTGCCACACCAATATACATAAGCCGGGGCATACATCATCGGGTTATAGCATCGGCCATCAATGCATCCTGGCATCCGTTTCCATATCCTCCGAGATCCATCCCCTCACCGAATTCTGGAATCCAGAAGTCCTCGCATGAAGTGGCCCCTTTTTTGAGCCGCGATTCGGTGCGCGTGACACCTGATGTTATTTTACGATTATTGTTTCTGGATTTATGGAACGCAATTGCATTTGCAGCAGGCCTTCGACAGGTGTTGTTGCAGCAGCAGCTCTAGTTATTGATGTTTCTGCCGCTGCTGTGGAAATTCACATTTCGCAATTTCACAATTTCACAATTAAAAGTTGCGAAAGTCCTTTTGGGGCTTTGCCAAACAAAGCGGGCGAAAAAGGAATAACCATATTAATTAAAAACCACAAAATCCGATTTGCACTCTATGCCCGGGGCTCAATTAAATTGTTGTGTACAAAATCTTCCTTGCCGAGTGTCATTATGTGTGTTTACAATACTGCGGGAGATGGAAATGATGGGAGATGAGAGCTGAGAATTGAGATTTATGGAATTATGATTGGCCTGGAATAACTCAATTAATAAATGGCCAAGTTAAGCTTAAATTTATGTATTTAATTTAATTAAATTAAGGGCGATGAAGTGTGATTTTGTGCAAGATAAGAATGTATGATTAATTGTGTGGAATTTTATATAAATTTTAGCAGGATTTTACCACGATTTAGATTGCTTATTTATTTTATGATTAATAGTGTGAGGATATGTATAGGAAGGATCTAACTAAAACTATATTTCTTCCAATTTAAAATTTTAATTCCCATTAATGTTTAATAAACCCACTACTTACCTTTGACAAATACCCATAAATAAAACCAAGCTTCAACTTATTAGTTTTCATGAAAACATCGTCTCTCGAATCATTGTTTATTTGATATCCATTTTAATCGCTCTCACAGGGTAACGATAGTTCCACTAAACAAAACTGAAAGGGATTTGCGGGGCATGAAATCCAATTTAGCATGCCTCACTCGATGTTTTCCGATTTAAATTACATTTTTAAGAAATACATTGTGTGTAACTACATGAGAGAGTGGTGTTTGTGTGGTTTGTTGTGTTTCGTGTCGTGTTTTGTGGTGTGTGTTGTGTGCTTTGTTGTGTGTCGTTTAGTTATCAGAAATGAATTTGCAAAAATCGCAGGCCGCTGCCAGAGATGATGATGTCCTGTCCGGTGCGATAGAGGCTCCGAAAAGATAATATCCTGGACGAGACACATTTAATTGGCGGCTATCGTGCAGACACAGCAACTGGGAAACCAGAACGTGTCCGTGTACAGATTCTGCCCGTTGCCCTGGAGCGCAATTAAGCGTTTTTGCACAAACTTCTGCTCGCATCTCGAGTTGTAGCCGTTGGGCAATTCGCACAGGTTCGAGCAGGTGTTCGAGCTGAAAGAAAGGTAAGAATGCAAACGGAATCGAGTCGAGTCGAATCGAATCGAATTTCGAATTTCAGTAGGGTAAAATCAACAATTGCGGCGAATTTAGTTGTGGGCTGCCAACATAAATAAGGTGTTACGCTCCGCTCCCATCTGCGACTTGAAAAAAAAAAGGACGGGGAAGGGAGCCCAAGATCCCGAGTCGCAGAAGGAGCAGAGTTGAAAGTTTAACGAACTCGTTAAAACGGGAATCGTACGTAATTGATAAGGAGTCGCTGGCCGAGCGGAAGCAACGGTACAATCACTGCACTGCGAGGATATTATTACCAAAAATAAACAAGGGAAAGGATTCCTGAAGCTGCCAAATCTATTTTGTAAGAAGAATATAATATTTTCTTAGCCTCAAAACCATATGAAGGTTTAAGATATCTTTGTTAATGGATCTTTACTAAATAATACTAACCACATATATATTTATATAATTTTGTATTCCTTCCCAAAACTTTCAACTTGCTTTCCATTTTTTTCCCCTGTGTACATCTGCTCCCAGCTGTTCTTCTTGGGCCAAGATTTATGCGCGCCTGCGTAGGTCCTTCATTTGGTTAAACAAATTGCGCCAAGTACCCGACTCAGACCAACAAGTGGCAGCGGCAGGGGAACAGGGGCAAAGGACAATTAGGGCGACGCGTTGACCCAGCCCAAAGGATCAGGAAGCAGAGGAACCAGAAACGGGAACAGAAGCAGAAACCCCTCCCCATATGTGTTTGCTCTTTTTTTGAAGAGTGTGGAAAGGTTTTTCGAGCAGCGCACGCATCGCATAAAAATACAAAAAAAAAGAAGTAAAATAAAAAGGGGAATGACGCGCAAACAGGAGTTGACAAGGACATGGCCTAATGGCATCTCGAGCGCCCTGCTTCGGTATTTTTCTCTCTCATTTTCGGGGTGTGATAATTCGTTTAACCGCAATTATGACACCGAATAAACGGGCCTTAGTTCGACCTGCACTACCCACGTGCCCACGGGAAGGCAAGAAATCCAGGCAGGGGAATTCCCCTAGTCGCAAATATAAAAAAAAATTATATATAATATCGAAGGGGGAAACCTCGCCGTCGCCGTCGAGCGTCCCGCTGCGAATTATTAACGCCGGAATGGGGTTGACGAAACACCTCGCCACTGATTACAAGTGCCGAAAGGCGACCGGTCAGGGGTGTGTTGCAACCGAAGGTTTCGAAATAATGAGTGGGAATGAAGCAACTTCAAGGACGCGCTCGGTAGCCTGCACAAGTCAACCGGCTGGCTTATCCCCCTCTTCTAATGCTGCCAAATAATTAGAGTTATGATTTATGGAACGTGAAGGATAGAGGAAAAAATACAATGGCACACAAATAAGAGAGGACTGCAAGGGGTGCATTAGAGTTGAAAGGTAATAAGATTATTAGAGGCTGCCAAGGATGTACTATATTTAATTTTTTTTTTTGATCCAAATAGTACGATCTTTAAACGTTTTAGTTATGCAATTTTTCATTTAAGGGGAAAATATATATAATTATAATTACTTATTGAAAAAAAAAAAATCACAGTAAGGAACAAAGCAATTCAAATATTTATAAAAATAAATAAAATATGAATATTTATATGAAGATGGAATGAAAAATTATAAAAGCTATGCCTTAAATGTAAAAAATCCTTATAAAAACAATTAAAACCCAAGTTATTATTTGGCATCCGGAAACATATTATAGAAATTCATATTTCTTTACTAAACTTTTTGTGATTTAAGATTTTAATTATTCCCTTACGAGTGCTTTAAATTTAAGGTACATAATTAGTACTCAAAGAAATCATTATGATTTTCTGTTTATGATATTTCAACTTCTAAATATTTGATCTAAATCTAAAAATAATTGAAATGAAATATATGAAAACTCTATTTGAATTGTACATTTTACATTGCTTACACTTTACACAAGGTTTGAGGCCAGACTATGAATTATAGCAAGCAGTTAACTGCTTGAAATCGTGATGTAAAATGTATATATAGTTTATATTTGAAATTTAGAAATAGAAATTCCTTTCCCCTGCCTCCTGGTAACAATTCCACTGTACAAATTGTCTAAAAAAATAGGGAAAATTAAGTATTTTCTAAAAGAGCACCCCCCTCTTACGTTTTTCCCCAATTAATCAGCGTTTCCTTGTTCCCTATACATTTTTTAATTAATCCAAGCACTTGTGGTTGTACTTACGCGCACAGCTCCGCCTTGACCATCTGGCGGGCGGTGTTCTGCTCGTTGACCACGAACATCCAGTTGCCGCGACTGTTGAGGGCTGCCTGCGGCGTGATGAACTGCGACGTGGTCTGGCAGAGCGTGGAGCGGCCGGGACTCTGGCGCTTGGTGCGCCTCTTCTTCTGCTGGTAATGGGGATTGGGGGCCTCCACGCCCACGATATCCAAGAGATCCATGTTGAGCGAGACGTCGCGCTTGCTATGCCCGTGCTCCTCACCCTGATCCTGGCCCTGATCAGGCTCCTCGTCGTACTCCTCCGCTTCTTCAGCTTCCGCCTCCGCCACTTCTTCCTCTACTTCCTCTTGATCCCCGATCTGCCTCTGCTTACGACTGAGATCCCTTACCAAACGCTTGAGCCAAAGAGTGGCATTGTACGGCGTGGATTTGCCACCTTGATTGAAGTACAAGCCACCGGCGACAGATGAGGAGGTGCCTCCTGGCGGGTTGTAGCGACCACCTGGGCGATGACCGCCGCCGGAGGAGGTGTACAGGAGATACCTGAGGGAAAACGGGAGTATCAGTAAATTATTCAATTAATTTGTTTGTTGCGTAGTACTCACGTTGGTGCCTCCGTCGATGGACTGCTGGCGAAGAGGGAGTTGCCACCGCCACTTGGCCGCTGGGGACTGCCTCCGAATGGCGTCTGATAGCTGTAACCATTGAAGTCCTGGCCATTGGGATCGCGTGACGGAAATATGGATTTGGGATCATAAAACACGGGGGTATCGTGCCACGCCACAGCAGCGAAATCCTCCCAGGTCTCGTCCACCAAGAGAGTGGCTGCCTCATAGCCCCACTTGCGAACGAGGCTCTTGATGAGATACCTTATAAAGCAGGAGGGAAGGAAGGAGGGAAATACATGTATAAATTTGAGTATTTAAAACAAAAACAGAGAGAAACAGCCAGGGATTTTTCATTACTACTTTCAATAAGCGATTATAAAATATAAAAGAAATGGTTTCGGCTTTGATTTTATTTTTCTTAGATCCAAAAATTTTGTTTTTAGCTTAGGTAATTTTAAATTTCATTCTAGATCGATTTTTAAAGCTCGAAAAAAAAATATATTGCTGGGGAAATAATCAAATTAGTAGAATAGATGAAGCAAATATTAAAATACTTAAGTACTATTTACTCCTGTGCGTATACGTATTTTTTTGGGAATCAGAATGGTTACTTTTGATGACTTCCTCGGAAGCCATCTAGCGGCCAACAAGCAAATTACTGAATTATACACTGTTTCCGGTCTAAGCTCAGCCTAAAAGTATGCCATGTATTGGCACTTCCGTTTGTTGCTAATTAATTCAGCCTAAAAGATGCACCATTATATGACTCACAGGCGGCTAGCTTTTAATTGCATACTTTTGTGGTGCAGAAAATATTGAAACAGCGCACAATTAATTGCATACTTTCGCGCTGCAGAAAATATTGGAACGGTGTTCAATGAAGCAAACGGACTTGCGGTTATTATAACAGTGTATAATGCTGCTGCTGCTGCTTCCAGTTTACCTGTTACCCGAAATCGGGAAATAAACAATTTGCTCGCCGACTATCGGAAAATTAAAAGGGATAAGAATTGCCATTGTCCGAAAAATGTTTATGTTTAATTAATTATGTTAAAGCTTGAACTATTCAGTTTTATATACAATATACAGGTGGGGCTTAGTTAATATTTAGAAGTAAATTAAATTACAAAAGGGAAGCCGAAGTTGAAACATGGACCTCTTCTCGGATTTTAAATCCTTCATAACTAAGCCAAAAATGCTTTAATTTCAATTCGGAAAGCTTTTCAATGCTAGTTTTCATTGTGTTAACAAATCTGCTTACTGAATCAAGCAACTAAAAAAATTAAAATTTTGGCCAATTTTTGACAATTTTAACGATGTAACCCCTTAAATTTTTTTAAAAAAATTGAAAAATTTTTTTTCTTCCGGAGATGGTCAGATCGATTCGGCTTTTGATGCTGATCAAGAATATATATGATTTATAGGGGCGGAAATGACTCTTTCAATGTGTTTTAAGCTTCCGACTGAAATTGGAATACCTTAAATAGGGTGCAAAAACGTATTCTTATTTTGATTGAAATACGATTTTTAGGATATGATAATCTGATTTAGCAACTTGTTTGGCTTAGACCGGAAACAGTGTATAATTTAGTAATTTGCTTGTTTGCCGCTAGATGGCTTCCGAGGAAGACATCAAAAGTACCCATTCTGATTCCCAAAAAAATGCGTATACGCACAGATGTAAATAGTACTTAAGTATTTTAATATTTGTTTCATCTTTTCTACTAATTTGATTATTTTCCCAGCAATATATTTTCTTTTCGAGCTTTAAAAATCGATCTAGAGGCTTTAAGAGCAGAGACCCAAAAATTACGTTAACGCACAGTTTATGAATATTTAAGAAAAAAAATAGTAAGCTGCGAAAAAGAATTAGTTTTAATATCTGTATTAAATTCGGACTGAAATTGTAATACCCCGCAAGGGTAAGAAACAAATTTCGCAAATAATCAACTGAATATTCATGGCAAAGACATTAAAATGTATATTAAATGTTAATCGAAGAACTAATAATCAAATCAAATAAACAATACAGATCACAATAAATGTTTATGGTCTGGCATTTATATTTTTTTAATCAAAATATAAAGTCGTTAATTTTATTAATTATATTTATCTATATAGTTATATTTATGTTTATGTCGTTAATAATTTAATAAAATTCATTGTTTTAAATAGGTAAAAAAATAAAAATCAAATTATAAATAATATACGTTTGAATACAGTAAATATTTAAGAGGTATCACGTGTATCTTGTATCTCTCTCAGCTTGTAAATCTTAATCAAAGATGGAAAATGAGCTGATTTTCTCTTATCTTTTCTGCGTACAAGAAGGAAACAATGAATGATGCAAGGGACGATGATTAACAAGCTGGGAAAGCGAATATCATGCACTTGTCGACCCATCAGCCGACTTATGCAAGTCACACACGGAGTGCCGGCCTGACTGACTGACTGACAAGTGACTGGAAACCGCCGTCATGGAAATGGTAATTGCGGTGTTGCTCAAGCCAAATCAAATATGAGTATCATAATTAATATGCGGCTTCGGGGCAGGCCAGAAAAATGCCTTCGTACTGGTAGGTGCAGACATCGTAAATAATAAATTGGCAGTGCCGCCGAAATTATATTGTTTCGCTTATCAACGCGAATCGCATGCCCGTCACGTGCCGCCGTGAAAAACACTGGCAGGGAAAGGTGAGGGTTACGAGGAGAGGAGGGCACTCCTATGGTTAAAACCCGCTTTGGGCTTTCCCATATGATATCGTTTTTGTTGTAACTTTTTTTTTGAAAATTATGCAACGCACAGAAATTCCAATGCAAGCCTTGTAATAAAAATGCCTATTTAATTGCCCCGACGGCGCCGAGGGCTTATCACAAGCCCATTCGCATTACCATTACCGCACTAACGCACATTTTATTTAAATAAAAAAAAATATCGAAGAAATTCTCTAAAAATAGCAGCCACCAAAAACATGGCTAACCAGTCCAGCGAAGGCGGATGGTTGATAAACAAACAAACAAAACAACAAATTCGAGTGCCATCTTTGGGAGCACGTAAGACAAAAGATGCAGTTTGGGGCTCACTTTGGGGAACATTGGATGCTCTTCAACTATAACTATAAATTTAAGTTTATTTATTTACAAAAATATATATTTTTAAAAACAGTATAATTGTTTAAAAACAAGTTAGAACTTTAGCATTTAATTTGTGAAAGGGTTAAGGAGTATATTTAAGTTTTGTGATAGCTTAAAGTTTTTATGTCCCAGTTTTGGTTTTATCAAATTTTATTTTTTATAAAGGAAAATTCCTATATTTCAATTTAATAAAGCAAATTCTATAAAAACTCAATTACAATGCTGATAATGTCAGTGACTAAGTCCATACTTTAGCAATTGTTTGCCTTTATTAATTTCTCTTCATGGTTTAATTAATGATTCATTAATCAAATCGCATTCAGCCGAGCCCAGTGCTTTATCATAACCTAGCCATCATAATAATTACTGTTTGGATATAATAATAATGGAATTGGCTAAACTTCTAAATTATATATAATTAGCTAATATAATTTTATAACGTTTCTTTAACAGCACATGATAAAAATAAGTATTTAAAACCTTATATCGAATTATTAAACTTTGAAAAAGGCAAAAATTGCTGTCAGCTAAAATGTATAAATCTGTTCCCGAGGAGTATAGCTCTTAAATTGATTTTAAAAAATTTAAATTGTAGTATTTTCCCAGCTATTTTCACCACACTTTTTATCTAAGAAATATATTTAATATCAATAACTAAATCATGTACAAATTTGTACATGTATTAATATTTAGGAATATCCGCAATACCCTAGCTCACGCGCCAAGTGCCGGTCTGGGCAACTTATGATGCCCCGAAGACACGATTATTCATTGGAGGCATTCATAAATATTCGAGAAGCACGCGGTCAGTCGTCGTCGGATTTCTGAATTTTCGTATCTCGTCGCCAAAGTTTTTTTCTGTCTTGGTAGTGGTGGTGGTAGTGGAGCCGGAGCCAAACACAAAGTGTCTTGAACTGTCAATTCAAGTTTATTGGGTCAAGGAATTCCCCCAGCTGGCAGAGAGTCGAGTGGCGAGAGCCAAGCGTCGAGTATCTCAGTATCTGAGTATCCGAGTATCTCTGAGTAGCTGCGAGCATCCGCAGCGTCGAGTATCGTCGCGGAAGCAGCCACAATAGACACTCACGCTATGCTAATGCGAACAAGTTTCGATTTCGATAGCGAATTCAGATTGAAGCCGAAATAGTCTCGTGGCCGAAACAAACATTTGTTTGAAATGCAGTCGAAGTCGAATGAAGTGGAATTTGATTGGACGGATGATGTTTGATTTTGCAGTGAACTTGGTTTTCTTTTTTTTGGTTTGCTTAAATCCGACACCACAGACATCGGCTAATAATGATGTTGTATTTCGGTTAGATTATCTCTCAAACTTGCGGGTATCTTTTCTTCATTAAATTCGATCATTTATAAATTTTATTTATTGTATTTGGGCAAAACAAAGGTCTTTTAAAATGTGATAATGCCAGGTGAAACAAGACACTCCTATTAGTTGTTTGATATTGATCCGAAAATCCCTAGAAACTATAAACAATCTAAAATCCCGAGAGACTTCTGGTAAGCTCTATAGGGATACCCCTTTGATAAATATTTTTAAAATTATAAGGAGTAATTAGAGACCTCTTAAAATTAATAGTTATGTAGATATATTTTCTACTCACGTGGGATAATTATCCGCATGCTCGCAGTACGTCTTTCCTGGCCGGGCACAGCTGGGAGTTTGGCCCGGGGGCGCCGGTAGAAATTGGCAAGGCGGCGCTCCATATAGGCCGCATGGCGGTGGCGAGCTGTGGGCTGCTACTGTATAAGCTAATATCTGGGGAATACCACCGGCATTATAAGCCACTCAAAATGTGAAAGAATAAGTCGGTTAAAGTACTCACCACATAGGTAAGGAGAACGCGGTTACAACTAGAAGCGGGCGACCATTTAATACTCTTTGTCATTGTCAATTCATTCGCCGTCGATTTGCATTTGCATTCGACTCGATTGCGATTCAACAAATGTCTTTAATCTGAAGCGAAAGAGAAACTGTCATGAATAACACTTATTTGCGAGACTTAAAGTTAAGAATTAAATAAGGTTTAAAGTCCTTAGAATAGGTAAAAAGAGCTTGCTCCTTATCTTGCATTTTTAAGGACGTTTATGACTTAGTTAGGGAACTATTTGATAACTTTTATTTAATTCCTTTCTTATTCTATTTAAAAATTCAAGAAGTGCAAAATGAGCCTGTTATTTAAATTTCCTTAACAAACTTCACTTTACCCTAAAATTGCACAATTATTTTAAATAAACCCCAAGTACTAATCAACTAGGCTAGTGTCATTTTGGCCAAAAGACGTAAAAACATATGGCAAGTGCTTAACACTTTTCACACCATTTCCACAGAGAGGGACACCCCAGAAAACAGACAAACTAATTTTCTTGTTGGCTTTTCCGCGCACAGGAAATGTCCCAAGTGTTTGTTCGCCTGCTTTTATGACCCAAAACTCGACACGGAGTTCACTTGAGCTTATTGTTAAGACAAACAATCGGTAACTAAAACAATAACATAAACACCAACCAGCACGGCACCGACAGACAATACACGAGGCAAACACAACACCGAAAACAGCTCGAACAACTCCCGTAAATAGCGAAAATAAATTGCCAAAAGTGAAAGTGACGAACAGCCGCAAGACAACGACAACGAGATTAAGTATACGTAGATTAAGTATACGCCACCGCAGATAATGGACTGGTCACGCCCACAGCCACAGCCGAGGGCGTTCTCAATTGGCAAACCGAGTTAGCTGTCGGCTAATGACAATATTTATAAACTCTAATGATTTATTAGCGTTCCAAGCCCGGCTATCAACGGCCGTCAATCGGGGGAAAAAAGTGGAACTTTCCCAGACAATTTTATATGGATTTTTCTATATTATTAAAATGTAAAGTACCACCTAAATATAATTTTTAATAAATTATAAGTATCATTTATATAACATACATAAAGGTTGCCTATTTATTATTTTATTTTTAATCGTTAATAAATATACAATAAAATATTTTAAGAAACTGCTCACATTTTCAAACGTTTCCATCACAGTTTTAAAGTGTAGAAAATATATTGTGAAAATGTGTGCTTAATAAAATGAGGCAACAAATTAGCAGCAATTAAAGTAAAACCTTTCTATCATTTTTAATAACTCTAATGACTTATTAGCGTTTCGAGCTGGGCTTTACAATGGATCAATCAACCAATGAGTATTTTATATCAATAAAATGGAACAACTAATTAACAATAATTTAAGTCAGAACTATAAAAACTTACAGACCTAATTTAAGCTTTTAATCAAAATTTAAGCCATTACAATAGGTATTTAAAAATATAATATATAATATTGCCATTAATCAAATACAACAATCTATTAAAAATAATTAAATTAAAATCTTTAACAAAGCTTTGTGGTAAGTCGCACTAAAACATAAATACATTTTGATTTAAATAATGTGTTAAATAAAATTGTAAGGGAACATTAGAGGAAAAAATCCCAAATAATGCTTAATTGTGTTAATGCTGTTCTACTACAAGTGATCAAATCAAACGCCGTCACACTCTCGATGGTAATAACCGGATTTCGTGCCAAGCTTTGCTTTAGTTTCATTATAAAAATGTATAACACAATTATTTATAGAACACACACCGGCGGCAACAACAATTCAACAATTAATAGCATGTCAATGGCGGCCAGTAGAAACAGCAAGTTGTTAAAAGAATTCTTAAGAATTTATGCTCATAGAAAAAAATAAGCACCTGCCACGAGCGGCGATAGGATTTCCGGGATCACAGGCTCTTTTGGCCAGACTCAAGCAAAACAAATCAGTCAACAATCAAGCGCCAATGACAAAGTGTCTGGGTGAAGTACACAGAAAACAATTAAAGAGCTCAGCCACAAACAGAAAATCAAATTGATTGATAGATATGTGCAGATCAATTTATTATGCTGATTATAATAAAGAAATTAGGAGAATATTGTTTGTAAAATCACATTTTAAAATGGAAATATGTATGGATTTTGCTTAAAATAAATATTTAATTTATAAATTGAGTTTCTTTTTTCAATTAATTGTTTTTGATTAAGAAATACAACAATTTCAAATTGTAATATTCTTTAATAATGATAAATAAACCATAAAATATAATTTGTAAAATTATAAAAGGATTCAACTAAGGAATGCTTTTATAGTCAAAGTTTTTGTTAAGGAAATCATAAAGAAGAAATATATTAAGAGGAAGAATGGATATATTCCACGAGATTAAAAGACCACTCTGAAGATGTAAATATATAGATTAAAATAGTTAGTAACAATTTATTTCCCTTTTCTTCTCTGTGCATGAAACCCAGCTTTGTGTTCGGCTTTTGGCGATGCTGCTAATGGAGTCTTGCACATTGGCTACACCCACGTATTAATGGTATTTCCCCGACGGTGCCAATGTTGCGCCAGGCGCGATCACCTCATAAATCATAAAAAGTGGCCGAAAAAGAAGTTGGTAGAGTCAGACAGGCCAAAAGTCTTGGCAATCTTTTAGTGCGAGTGTGTTTTATGGTGTGTTGTGGGCCATTTGCACATCATTAGGCCGTTCGGGCCAAAAAAGTTAATGAAATTGTTAAAGATCTCTAGGTTTGGGCCAACGGCTAATCCATTGGCCGCGGCATCGTTTTGGCCCGGTCTCTTTTTTTTCGGGGCCCCCAAATTGAGTGCTCAAAATCGCCGGGCCCTATTCAATTTGTTTGAATGATTTGGCCACAAAAAAAGTCATCTAGCTATATTTAATTGATTATATGTATGCATCGTCTGAGTAATGATCGATTGTCGGATCTTAATCTTTGTCTCGCCGGGCAGCCAGACATTCTTCTCACTTATTCACGAGAATGGAACTTTTTTTCGGGGAGAGATGAGTCTACGAATCTGTTGTCTAACTGAAATATTTGCGGAATAAAAAGAGCTGAACTTGAAATGCGGTTAATTAATTATGCGGCTAATTAAAATGTGTGCTTATTAACAATTAATAATAGTTAAGTGTCTGAAGTATTTTGTTTCTTGGGAATTTACCTGAAATTTTTGAAGAATTTATTATCCCTGAGGATAAGTTTAGGCTTAAGATCTTTATTTGTTACTAAAAATAAAACCAAAGGCAAAAGAATCTTGCAAATGTAGAAATACATAAAATATTATTTAGATCTATCTTTAACATCTCATTCACTCTTAAAGCCTTTTCATAATGATTTCCTCTTTGTTTCCGTAGGATTTTAGCCTGATAACAATCCAAAGTATCTCAGTTTGATATCAATTTAGTAAGGGAATAAAACAATAGATGCCAAATAGCTAATACAGCTTCATTATAATTTTTTAAACATATATTGAGTGCCTGCTGAGTTTAGCTGAGAAATTAAGCACGACTTTTCAAGGCCACTACCCATTTTGATATGCATTTTGTTTTTATTTTGTACCCAAAAGTGTTGTCTGCATTTTGTGGATTTTGTTTTGTGAGCGCCTTGATTTCATTTATCTTGGTTGGTTTCCTAACACTTCGGTTACAGAAACATACATACGCGAAGGTAGTATATATCGGCGGACAAATAAAGGCAATAAAATGTTATAATAAATCAGACCTGAGCTGGGACCTGCAGCCGCTGCGATGACAGATTAATTAAATTTATTAATTTATGGCAGGGTAGCGAGAGTAGATTAAATTATTCGCTTTATTAATTACTCACCAGCTGTGTGTTTTGTCTGGCTTTTGTTTTAGCTGATTCGGTGCTGGCTCTCGGCTCACCATTAACTGAACTTTTTGTCACTGCACTTGATTGCCTTTTATTTTGGATTTTGTATATTTATTTTGCTGAATTATTTTCTCTTTTCCTGTGTGTTTATTTTGCCACACAATTCACTTGAGAATTCTACTAATTAAAAAACTTAACACGTACCGCAGAGCGACGCGGTGGATTCAATTTCGGTTTCGGTTTTGGTTTTCGACTTCTTTTTTTTGTATTTTTTCTGTGTTCCGTTTCTCGCGTTAGCCAATGCTCACGGCAGCAGCTCGTAGCCAACTGAGCAGCGGTCTAAGCCAGGCTAGCCGCGCCGAGCTCTGGGCCCAGAAGTGAGAGCTCTGCGAGCGTGTGTGCTTAAGTAAAAAATCCAAAATCGAAGCAAAGAGCAATGCCGGCTGAGGGCCCCAGCCCGGACTCCGGCTAATCTCTCAATTTAGACCCCGCTCAACTTTGAACTTTGTGCAGTGGCGACCGCGTGTGATTCATATAGCATAATATCGGATCGGTTTGCCATTTTTCCCCTATTTGGCCTGCCTCTTTTGTGGCCCGAATCAAGACCGGAAGTCGAACGCTGCGGGCCAGACAATGAGCCGGGCCTTATTTATTGACAACCTTTATTGTTTGTTTTACATTGTCGCCAATATGCGAAACTGCAATAAAGTGAATTTATTTAAATTGTTAATTTTGCCCGCGCGGGTTTTGGCCCATAGAAACGATTCATTGTTCGGTGCGATGATTTTGGATTTTTATGGCCAATGAAGGTCATTTAACAGCTTTTATCTGTCTCAGATTTGTATTTTTGTGACGGCTGCCGTTGCTTTTTTGGCCCAGACATTGGCATATTGGCAAGCAAAAGCGAGAAAAAAGGCTTTTAATGGCCAAGACCACGCACAATTGTAGGAGTTACCTACCAGCCTTTGCTGGCCATCTTTTGTCTCTGCTCGGAAGGCATTTAAATCAATTTATGTGCGTTGCCAAAGCTGAAGAAATTCATATTTCAGCAGGGGGTACATTTGTTTAGTGAGAGCTTAAATACATGAAAAGGTGTATAAAAAATATTCTAAGAATGTTTTTTATTTACTTTTGAGTTGAAAAAGGTGTATATATTTATTTTTATTATATTTCTGTGGATTTAACTAATGCTTTGAACAGATATCAGTCAGATGCTGCGTCTCTAAACAAAATAAAGTAATATAATTATAGCATATTAATTTAATAATCCCTTTGTATATTTTTACCATAAGTGTTGCAAACATCAATAACTAATTCTTAAAATATCAGTAAGGCAAAGTTAAATATTAATTGGATAAATTAATGAAATTAGATATGAGCAAAGTTTTATAGATATTTTAGATTATAAACATCAATTTTTAAATGCATAAATTTGATTTAAAAATATACAGGGTATTCCTTGAGTTCATCTCAAAAATCTCTGTCATTATTTATGTTCACAGCTGATTGCCAATAGGCAATGTCCCATAAAGCAAGAGATTTGCACTCTCAAATCTTCCGAGGCGTTTTTTGGAATTTTATTCGTCGCCCTGCTGTCGGTGGTTGGTTTCTTCGTTTAATTTTGGTTTTTTCTGTATTTGTTTTTGTTTGCTGGCCTTTTTGGATTATTATTTTTTATTTTTGCACAACTTTCACAAATACGACCTAGACCACGAGACGGCTAGGAAAGTACGGGAAAACCCTTGGCCGACATCACGCATGGGGAAGGGGAGCTCTTATCGAAAATGGTTTTTAATGCGTTTTTAAGTCAAATTAGTGACTTCATCAGTCGCACAGGCTCGCCAGAGATTCGCTGCGCCGCGACTCGAGATTCACTTAAGCCGCTCATTAATCAAAACCTAAAACTCCCAAGGTGCCCAGGTTAAGTTTGCTTTTTTCCACTTTATAACTAAAATCGAAACGCACACTCCCGCCCCCCGGGCCATTTAAGGGCCTAAGCCGGGCTTTGCAATTGCGAAAGGGTTAATTAGAGGCTGGGCTTTTTTAGGCCCCGATGGATTGGCCAATGAAGGCGAAACCAAAGACATAAGACCGAGAAAACCATCAAAATCTCCGTTACCCTGGGGCCAATTGATGCCTCTCAAACTCTGTAATTTGGCAGTGCGTTTGTCCCATTAAACCGCCAGATATTTATGCATGTTTTGGCATACTTTTGGGCTTTGTTTAGACAAAGCAACAATCGAGAAAATAAAACAAACAAAAAAATGGCTTAAACATATTTCAACTACATTGGGATATTGTAATTCTTTATGATTCAGGATTTTCCGTTTACAGGAATAATTAGTTAACAATTTATGGTTATCATTTCTGAAATTGAAAAATATCACAAAACCAATTTATTGGATTAAGCAAATTGTAATAAAATAAAAATTAAAATTTAAACAGCCCATTCAAGCGACATACCAACCAGCTTTCGTTAGCCAGGGACCTAAGATCACAACCTCTTGAGCATTATTAGCCAAATTTTATTAAGGGAAATACATTATAGTTTCATAGTTTTTCAACATATTTCCATCTACTCCGAGATATACACATTTTTTCTTTTTCAGAATTTCGTTTTGATTGCAGAAAAACAACACATTTTTAAAACAAAATTGTATTTACCTAACAGCGCCAAGATCATAATTTAAAACCTCTTCAATTTATGTAAAGAAACCTTCAAATACCAAATTTAAAACCTCTCTGAATTCACTAGCCCCGAAATCTTTTAACAGTTAATAAAGAAAAGCGTGCTGAATTATGTTTTCATATTTTTTCTCAAACTCTCGCCTGGCCAAAAACTATGTATAAAAGATCTGAAAACAATTCGTGCCGGGTGTTCTTTATGATTGTTTAGCCATAACAACGGCAGCAGCCTCCTCCTGTTACTTAGGGCATAATTTATATTCATGACTGGTCAAGGCGGCGGCAACCAGCGAAGTCCAGACTGAGGAAACAGACCAAGCAGGACACGCGTTGTCCTTCGGCAAAGTACCATACGAAAGAGTCCATATGCTCTGGACTTGAGCTTCATAAACTGTTGTCCTGCCTTTCCCCTAAACCAACTGGCCATAAATAATGAGGATTAAATAAGTTTGAATGGGTGTCAAGCTAAACATCTTTTAAATTCAAAGGGTTCATAAAAAGGGGAGATTTTAGGGAATGGATTAGGGAAACTGTCTGGATAACGTAACTAAAGCTGATTTCGTCATCAAATTTTTACAGTCAAAAAAAAGGTCTTGATATAAGTTAAATAATGTTTAAAGTCGCAAAAAATGTTACTGTATTATATTATATTCTTGATCAGAATCAACAGCGGTGCCGATCTGGCCATGTTTTGGAGACAAAAAAACTTGAGTAAATTTTTTTCAAAATTTTATAAGGGGTTACGTCGTTAAAATTGTCACAAATTGGCAAAATGTGTGATTTTTTTAAATTATAAATCGATCATGATGATGATCATAACTTGGCTAAAACTCAACCGATTTCAGTCTGGTTTGGTTTTTTCTTCTTGGTTTTTAGGTGCGAACAGTTCTACATTTAAAACTCGATCACGAATTTTTTGCCAATTTTTGACAATTTTAACGATGTAACCCCTTACATTTTTTTGAAAAAATGGGTCCATTTTTTTTGGGACAAAAACCTTCATCGGTTTTTTGATCATAACTTGGCTAAAACTCAACCGATTTCAGTCTGGTTTGGTTTTTTCTTCTTGGTTTTTAAGTGCGAACAATTCTGCATTTAAAACTCGATCACGAATTTTTGGTCAATTTTTGACAATTTTAACGATGTAACCCCTTACATTTTTTTGAAAAAATGGGTCCATTTTTTTTGGGACAAAAACCGTCATCGGTTTTTTTATCATAACTTGGCTAAAACTCAACCGATTTCAGTCTGGTTTGGTTTTTTCTTCTTGGTTTTTAAGTGCGAACAATTCTGCATTTAAAACTCGATCACGAATTTTTGGTCAATTTTTGACAATTTTAACGATGTAACCCCTTACATTTTTTTGAAAAAATGGGTCCATTTTTTTGGGACAAAAACCTTCATCGGTTTTTTATCATAACTTGGCTAAAACTCAACCGATTTCAGTCTGGTTTGGTTTTTTCTTCTTGGTTTTTAAGTGCGAACAATTCTGCATTTAAAACTCGATCACGAATTTTTGGTCAATTTTTGACAATTTTAACGATGTAACCCCTTACATTTTTTTGAAAAAATGTGTCCATTTTTTTTGGGACAAAAACCTTCATCGGTTTTTTTATCATAACTTGGCTAAAACTCAACCGATTTCAGTCTGGTTTGGTTTTTTCTTCTTGGTTTTTAAGTGCGAACAATTCTGCATTTAAAACTCGATCACGAATTTTTGGCCAATTTTTGACAATTTTAACGATGTAACCCCTTACATTTTTTTAAAAAAATGGGTCCATTTTTTTTTGGGACAAAAACCTTCTTCGGTTTTTTACATTACATTTTTTTGAAAAAATGGGTCCATTTTTTTTGGGACAAAAACCTTCATCGGTTTTTTTATCATAACTTGGCTAAAACTCAACCGATTTCAGTCTGGTTTGGTTTTTTCTTCTTGTTTTTTAAGTTTTT
Organism: Drosophila jambulina; assembly: GCA_018152175.1. NCBI lineage: Eukaryota > Metazoa > Arthropoda > Insecta > Diptera > Drosophilidae > Drosophila > Drosophila jambulina. The sequence goes on from JAECXH010000027.1 coordinate 24,286,360, forward strand.
TAACGTTTATAAATGTGGAAATTTATTCTTTTGATTAGCGCACTGCTACCGAACTGACAGCTTAATCTAATCGGTTATAATATAAAAAAGTACAAAAATTAGTCTACGTGTAACATAGGGCTAGAAGAATTTCATATAGTTTTTTTTTGAAAGTAATAATGAAGGTGGTAGAAATACTATGTCAAAATCCGGTCTGGTAGGTCTTGAGGGTGGTGTCGCTTCAGTCTTCTTTTGACTCGGTTTCTAGCATTTGCACTGTTTATAGCAGCCGTACCAAGCCTTTTGGCTAGACTATTGGGATGCTCATTTAGCCTTTCCATATATTTCCGAGCCAGTTCTTGCAGTTTATCTCCAATTTTTGGTACATTTAGATCGCGTTCGATGTCTCTCGTCCTCATATACCACGGAGCTCCACAGATCTTTCGGAGCGTTTTCGCTTGTAAGATCCGTATTTTATTGAGGTTCGATTTCGCAGCGATGCCATAAACCTGAAGTCCGTAAAAAAGGCTTGGCGCCAGAATGGACTTATAAATCTTAACCTTACAATCAAGTGCAAGTTTGTTGCGTGGTGTAAGAAGCCATGCCATCCGAGCAGCTTTTTTCTTGAAGGAGTGTTGGACACAAGTAATGTGCCTGCCAAAAGTGAGTCTTTTGTCCAAAGTGACTCCGAGGTATTTGTATGCAGGAAGGGCTCTGATTTGACTATTGTTGAGGCTGACTCCGGGGCAGCTACTTCGGCGATTGGTAAACGTAACATTTGCACATTTTTCAACGTTTACTCGAATATTCCAGTTCATGGCCCATTGATGAAATGCGTCAAGATACTCTTGCAGTGCAAATGTGGCAGCCAAGATACTTTTGCTTCTAGTTAAGATAGCAGTGTCATCAGCATAGGTCGCAATTAGAACGTCTTGTTCTTCAACTTCAGTGATTGGTGTTTGTGTAGGCATATCTGAAGTAAAGATAGAGTATAGAGTAGGACCGAGAACGCTACCTTGGGGAACTCCAGCAGAGATAGGCTTGGTGGACGACTTGAACCCATCAGCAGATACGTGGAATGTGCGTTCTTCTAGGAAGCTTTTCACGAGCTGAAACAGCTGAGGCGAAAAAAGGCTTTTAGCTTTGTATAGAAGACCAGGGTGCCACACTCTGTCAAAAGCCTGCTGAATGTCAAGGAAGGCAGCAACAGCGTACTCCTTCTTCTCCAAGGCTTCTAAAGCGAAGTTGACAACTCTGTGCAGCTGCTCAGGAGTCCCGTGTTGAAGACGAAAGCCGAACTGAAATTCCGGAATCGCACTGGTAATATTCTCGTAAGACAGTAACCTGTTGAGGATCAGCCTCTCCATGATTTTACCCAGGGATGGTAGAAGACTGATCGGCCTGTATGAGTCCACTTCAGTCGGCGATTTTCCTGGTTTAGGAATCATAATTATATTCGCCGATTTCCAAGTTTTCGGGAAGTATCCAATAGTTAACACGCTGTTGAATATCATCACCAAGAATTCCAAGGCTTGATCCGGTAAAAGACGAATTGTCCTGTTGTCCAGAAGATCTTCACCAGGAGATTTCTTAGGTGAAAGTTTACCTACAATGTCTTTCACCTCTGTCAGTGAGATAGGAGCGGCAGGCAGGCTCATTTGAAAAGGAGAATCCAGGAACTCTTCAACTTGTCGACGGATGCTTTCAGGCGAATAGTCGTAAGGCTTGAAACGTTGCTCGAGGTTATTAGCGAACGCTTCAGCTTTCTCTAGGCTCGTGCGGCACCAACCACCAGAGGAGCTTCTAATAGCTGATTTTGGGGTGGGCTGAGCCTTGTACCGTTTTGTAATACGCCACAGCGAATAGTTAGAACTAGCATCCGTGTCCAGGTTTTCCAAAAAGCTGTCTAAAGATTCTTGTTTCCTTCGGGCGAGCGCCTTGCTTAAACAATTAGCCAACCGATTATGTATTCGATGGATTCGGACGTCTCCGGTTCTTGCATATTCTCTTCTTACTCTTCGCTTTAGATTAAGGAGTGCACCAATTCTGGGTGGTAGTTGGAGATGTTTAGAGGTCTCTGTGTTTAGGCGATTCCTGGGTGTAGCTATCTCAGCAGCCTGGTTTATCATGCTCATAAAAAGGCTGATGGCATTGTCAATGTCAGAAGGTTCCTGGATTTGAATGTTAACCTCGCTCAGCTGTTCTAGGTGGGCTTTGAAAGAGCTTAAATTAGCACCTCTGGCAAGGAGTCGTGGACGCTGTGGTTTTTGCACAGGTGTGGCATGCAGTGTGGCCAGGATAGGTGTATGATCCGAGGAGAGTTCATGTAGTGTTCTTACTTGTAGTCTGTCAGTAGCGTAACCATTGCTTATGAAAAAATCAAGCGCTGACGGTGTTATCAGGGGGTTAGATGAGTAAAAAGTGGGTTCACCCGTGGCAAGTACTTGGTAATGCCCATTTGCTATGACTTCTTGCAATTTCTTACCCCTGCTGCAGGCTCGTGAATTGCCCCACCATGCATGTTTGGCATTAAAGTCTCCACCAGCAAGAAATTTCCTTCCAAGACTGGCCAGTAAGGATTCAAATTCTGATTGAGTCCATCTTTCAGCTGGAGGTAGGTATATCGCCGCTAATGTGGCATTCCCTTCGGAAGTCTGTAATTGGACGCTCGCAATCTGTCTGTCGTTGTTAGATGTGGGTGGCAGGGGAATGTGACTTAGAGAATCCCTTATAACGACTGCAGAGCCACCTCTGCTGTTGCCACTAGGGTGATGAGCATGATATATAAGATAGCCTGGAAGGTAGATGCACTGTCCAGCGCGCATGTGAGTTTCTGTAGCAAGCAGTATATCTATGTTATAAGCGCTAAGGAACAATCGAAGCTCTTCAGATGCTCTGACTAATCCACGAGCGTTCCACAATCCGATTTTTAGTGCTGGCGGCATCATTTCGGCAATCGTGCAATGAGAACCTGTACTAGCTCTCTGAAAGCCTTATTGGACTCTGCATTTTCTTGCATCAGCTTGAATAGAGTGTCCAGTTTGGTATTGATGTCGCGGATAGCATTATCTATCGCTGTGAACTTGTGGTTGAGCCTAGGGTCAGAAGGAGAGCTTGCATTACTCTGCAGGGTTGAGTCAGTCCTTGCTTGTATATCCTTGGATTTAACTATATCAGCATACGATATATTCGTTCTTAATGCTTCAGCAGGTATGAAACCACGCGAAGCGAGTCGTGGATCGTTGATTGTCGGGAGACGAGGTCTCGACTTTTGTTTTTTAATTTTATCTAGTCTAACAGGGCAGCTTTTGTCAGACGAGACATGGTTGCCACCGCAATTTATACATAGAGTTACGTCACTTGTACATAAAGCAGATCCAAACATATGAGGACCACTGCATTTACCACAAATAGGGTCCTGGACGCAATAGTTCTTTGAGTGTCCGAATAATTGGCATCTTTGACACTGCAGCAAAACTTTTCTACGAGCAGCACGCTCAACAGTAACTCTATAATTACCCAGTTTTGTAATTTTTAGAGACTCTGCCACATTCGGAACTTGCTTAAGGTTCACGAAGAACAAATTTTGCCTTGTCTTGAAATTAGCTGTGGCCTCATTGTCATCCAAATTAACTTTTATGTTTTTCCAGTCAGGTTTTTTCGGGCAATATATGTTAAGGACCTCAAAGCCAAGGTCACTAAAAGCTTGCTTTAACTGGGAACTAGGAACTCCAGCATGCATTCCCTTAACTACAACTCTGTAGGGCCTGTCCTCTCTAAGTTGGTGATGCCAAAATTGACAGTTCCGAGTTGTAAGTTCCGTTACAACTTTACGGAAAGAGTCAGGATTAGATGTGTAAATTCTAGAGACGCCAAATCTAGAGGTGCGAATATAATAGTTGGAGGAACCAATAACCAAATTAAGGGTCCGTTCCAAGGTTAGCGGATCACTAACATTTGGTACACAGATAGCTGGGGGCTTACTGGATTTTGCAGACTGTCCAAAATTCTCCGGAGCAGATGAGTCGTCAGTGTCAGAAGCAGCATCTAGCATGTCCTGTTCCATAATCTCTGCTTCAGCAGCCAATATCGCAAAACGATTGTTGCTCAATGAAACAGCATCAGAGGGAGAGGCCGCCTTATTTGCTGGCGCATTGGTTTGCCTTTTAGTTTTACGATTTGGAGATGGGGTGAGAACCGGATAAGGGGACTGCGACACATCCTTGCGTTTTCTGTTTACCTTACGAACGTAGGTTTGAAATAAACACTTCTCTTTGACTGGTTTTATTGCCGGAGAAGGCAAAGTTGTCGATGTGGTTGAGCATTTGCTTGACATCATAGTTGTGACACAGGAATATGTAGGAGTACAGGTCAGACTAGCCTTTACATTTGAAATGGTGCAGTTAACAGTGGGGCTGGTGTTACTACTGATTGTTACCAGCGAGTTGGAGACCTTTGATGATGTTGGCAATCCTGCGAGAAAAGCAGATAAATCTTTACCTCTCTCACTGGGTTGGGAGCGTATAACTCCTGGGTCTGCACCAGATATTGTACGCATTTCCGCGTCCTTATCGCATCGAATGTTAGATTGCGATTCTTTAAGTGTATTATCCATTATGTTGATAAGAACCTCTCGCCTGCGCAGAGCGCGAAGCGAGGGGCAGCGTGTAACTTGCTTTTTCTTGATATAATTCAAGGATTTTGGCGGAGTCCAGGTAACAGCTTACCACCTACCAGCTACGGGCGGCTTCTGCCCAGCAGAGGCCACAGGACCGCAGCCGGCAGGGAAAATTATTCACTACGCAATATAAAAACGCGTAGGTGAAAATGAAAAGTTGTCCAAAAAGAAGTCACAATATTTAGAAAAAAATTTTGAAGAAAAATAAAAAAACTTTTTTTTTTTTTTTTTTTTTTGAGCACAGAAAACGAAACCCGTCCGGTCCCTATGTGTTTTTTAAGTGCGAACAATTCTGAATTTAAAACTCGATCACGAATTTTTGGTCAATTTTTGACAATTTTAATGATGTAACCCCTTACATTTTTTTGAAAAAATGGTTCAATTTTTTTTGGGACAAAAACCGTCATCGGTTTTTTATCATAACTTGGCTAAAACTCAACCGATTTCAGTCTGGTTTGGTTTTTTCTTCTTGGTTTTTAAGTGCGAACAATTCTGCATTTAAAACTCGATCACGAATTTTTTGTCAATTTTTGACAATTTTAACGATGTAACCCCTTACATTTTTTTGAAAAAAATGGGTCCATTTTTTTTGGGACAAAAACCTTCATCGGTTTTTTGATCATAACTTGGCTAAAACTCAACCGATTTCAGTCTGGTTTGGTTTTTTCTTCTTGGTTTTTAGGTGCGAACAGTTCTGCATTTAAAACTCGATCACGAATTTTTAGTCAATTTTTGACAATTTTAACGATGTAATGGGTCCATTTTTTTTTGGGACAAAAACCTTCATCGGTTTTTTGATCATAACTTGGCTAAAACTCAACCGATTTCAGTCTGGTTTGGTTTTTTCTTCTTGGTTTTTAAGTGCGAACAATTCTGCATTTAAAACTCGATCACGAATTTTTGGTCAATTTTTGACAATTTTAACGATGTAACCCCTTACATTTTTTTGAAAAAATGGGTCCATTTTTTTTTGGGACAAAACCTTCATCGGTTTTTTTATCATAACTTGGCTAAAACTCAACCGATTTCAGCCTGGTTTGGTTTTTTCTTCTTGTTTTTTAAGTGCGAACAATTCTGAATTTAAAACTCGATCACGAATTTTTGGTCAATTTTTGACAATTTTAATGATGTAACCCCTTACATTTTTTTGAAAAAATGGGTCCATTTTTTTTTTGGGACAAAAACCTTCATCGGTTTTTTTATCATAACTTGGCTAAAACTCAACCGATTTCAGTCTGGTTTGGTTTTTTCTTCTTGGTTTTTAAGTGCGAACAATTCTGCATTTAAAACTCGATCACGAATTTTTGGCCAATTTTTGACAATTTTAACGATGTAACCCCTTACATTTTTTTTAAAAAATGGGTCCATTTTTTTTTGGGACAAAAACCTTCTTCGGTTTTTTACATTACATTTTTTTGAAAAAATGGGTCCATTTTTTTTGGGACAAAAACCTTCATCGGTTTTTTTATCATAACTTGGCTAAAACTCAACCGATTTCAGTCTGGTTTGGTTTTTTCTTCTTGTTTTTTAAGTGCGAACAATTCTGAATTTAAAACTCGATCACGAATTTTTGGTCAATTTTTGACAATTTTAATGATGTAACCCCTTACATTTTTTTGAAAAAATGGTTCAATTTTTTTTGGGACAAAAACCGTCATCGGTTTTTTATCATAACTTGGCTAAAACTCAACCGATTTAAGTCTGGTTTGGTTTTTTCTTCTTGGTTTTTAAGTGCAAACAATTCTGCATTTAAAACTCGATCACGAATTTTTTGTCAATTTTTGACAATTTTAACGATGTAACCCCTTACATTTTTTTGAAAAAAATGGGTCCATTTTTTTTGGGACAAAAACCTTCATCGGTTTTTTGATCATAACTTGGCTAAAACTCAACCGATTTCAGTCTGGTTTGGTTTTTTCTTCTTGGTTTTTAGGTGCGAACAGTTCTGCATTTAAAACTCGATCACGAATTTTTAGTCAATTTTTGACAATTTTAACGATGTAATGGGTCCATTTTTTTTTTGGGACAAAAACCTTCATCGGTTTTTTGATCATAACTTGGCTAAAACTCAACCGATTTCAGTCTGGTTTGGTTTTTTCTTCTTGGTTTTTAAGTGCGAACAATTCTGCATTTAAAACTCGATCACGAATTTTTGGTCAATTTTTGACAATTTTAACGATGTAACCCCTTACATTTTTTTGAAAAAATGGGTCCATTTTTTTTTGGGACAAAAACCTTCATCGGTTTTTTTATCATAACTTGGCTAAAACTCAACCGATTTCAGCCTGGTTTGGTTTTTTCTTCTTGTTTTTTAAGTGCGAACAATTCTGAATTTAAAACTCGATCACGAATTTTTGGTCAATTTTTGACAATTTTAATGATGTAACCCCTTACATTTTTTTGAAAAAATGGGTCCATTTTTTTTTTGGGACAAAAACCTTCATCGGTTTTTTTATCATAACTTGGCTAAAACTCAACCGATTTCAGTCTGGTTTGGTTGTTTCTTCTTTGTTTTTAAGTGCGAACAATTCTGCATTTAAAACTCGATCACGAATTTTTGGTCAATTTTTGACAATTTTAACGATGTAACCCCTTACATTCTTTTGAAAAAATGGGTCCATTTTTTTTTGGGACAAAAACCTTCATCGGTTTTTTTATCATAACTTGACTAAAACTCAACCGATTTCAGTCTGGTTTGGTTTTTTCTTCTTGGTTTTTAAGTGCAACAAATCTTGCTTTTAAAACTCGATCACGAATTTTTGGTCAATTTTTGACAATTTTAACGATGTAACCCCTTACATTTTTTTGAAAAAATGGGTCCATTTTTTTTGGGACAAAAACCTTCATCGGTTTTTTATCATAACTTGGCTAAAACTCAACCGATTTCAGTCTGGTTTGGTTGTTTCTTCTTTGTTTTTAAGTGCGAACAATTCTGCATTTAAAACTCGATCACGAATTTTTGGTCAATTTTTGACAATTTTAACGATGTAACCCCTTACATTTTTTTGAAAAAAATGGGTCCATTTTTTTTGGGACAAAAACCTTCATCGGTTTTTTGATCATAACTTGGCTAAAACTCAACCGATTTCAGTCTGGTTTGGTTTTTTCTTCTTGGTTTTTAAGTGCGAACAATTCTGCATTTAAAACTCGATCACGAATTTTTGGTCAATTTTTGACAATTTTAACGATGTAACCCCTTACATTTTTTTGAAAAAATGGGTCCATTTTTTTTTGGGACAAAAACCTTTATCGGTTTTTTATCATAACTTGGCTAAAACTCAACCGATTTAAGTCTGGTTTGGTTTTTTCTTCTTGGTTTTTAAGTGCGAACAATTCTGCATTTAAAACTAAATCACGAATTTTTGGTCACTTTTTGACAATTTTAACGATGTAACCCCTTACATTCTTTTGAAAAAATGGGTCCATTTTTTTTGGGACAAAAACCTTCATCGGTTTTTTGATCATAACTTGGCTAAAACTCAACCGATTTCAGTCTGGTTTGGTTTTTTCTTCTTGGTTTTTAGGTGCGAACAGTTCTGCATTTAAAACTCGATCACGAATTTTTGGTCAATTTTTGACAATTTTAACGATGTAATGGGTCCATTTTTTTTTGGGACAAAAACCTTCATCGGTTTTTTTATCATAACTTGGCTAAAACTCAACCGATTTCAGTCTGGTTTGGTTTTTTCTTCTTGGTTTTTAAGTGCGAACAATTCTGCATTTAAAACTCGATCACGAATTTTTGGTCAATTTTTGACAATTTTAACGATGTAACCCCTTACATTTTTTTGAAAAAATAGGTCCATTTTTTTTGGGACAAAAACCTTCATCGGTTTTTTATCATAACTTGGCTAAAACTCAACCGATTTCAGTCTGGTTTGGTTGTTTCTTCTTTGTTTTTAAGTGCGAACAATTCTGCATTTAAAACTCGATCACGAATTTTTGGTCAATTTTTGACAATTTTAAGGATGTAACCCCTTACATTTTTTTGAAAAAAATGGGTCCATTTTTTTGGGACAAAAACCTTCATCGGTTTTTTGATCATAACTTGGCTAAAACTCAACCGATTTCAGTCTGGTTTGGTTTTTTCTTCTTGGTTTTTAAGTGCGAACAATTCTGCATTTAAAACTCGATCACGAATTTTTGGTCAATTTTTGACAATTTTAACGATGTAACCCCTTACATTTTTTTGAAAAAATGGGTCCATTTTTTTGGGACAAAAACCTTCGTCGGTTTTTTGATCATAACTTGGCTAAAACTCAACCGATTTCAGTCTGGTTTGGTTGTTTCTTCTTTGTTTTTAAGTGCGAACAATTCTGCATTTAAAACTCGATCACGAATTTTTGGTCAATTTTTGACAATTTTAACGATGTAACCCCTTACATTTTGTTGAAAAAATGGGTCCATTTTTTTTGGGACAAAAACCTTCATCGGTTTTTTATCATAACTTGGCTAAAACTCAACCGATTTCAGTCTGGTTTGGTTGTTTCTTCTTTGTTTTTAAGTGCGAACAATTCTGCATTTAAAACTCGATCACGAATTTTTGGTAAATTTTTGACAATTTTAACGATGTAACCCCTTACATTTTTTTGAAAAAATGGGTCAATTTTTTTGGGACGAAAACCTTCATCGGTTTTTTTATCATAACTTAGCTAAAACTCAACCGATTTCAGTCTGGGTTGGTTTTTTCTTCTTGGTGTTTAAGTGCGAACAATTCTGCATTTCAAACTCGATCACGAATTTTTGGTCAATTTTTGACAATTTTAACATTTTACATTTTTTTGAAAAAATGGGTCAATTTTTTTTGGGACGAAAACCTTCATCGGTTTTTTTATCATAACTTAGCTAAAACTCAACTGATTTCAGTCTGGTTTGGTTTTTTCTTCTTGGTTTTTAAGTGCGAACAATTCTGCATTTAAAACTCGATCACAAATTTTCGGTCAATTTTTGATAATTTTAACGATTTTACATTTTTTCAAAAAAATGGGTCCATTTTTTTTTGGGACAAAAACCTTCATCGGTTTTTTTATCATAACTTGGCTAAAACTCAACCGATTTCAGTCTGGTTTGGTTTTTTCTTCTTGGTTTTTAAGTGCGAACAATTCTGCATTTAAAACTCGATCACGAATTTTTGGTCAATTTTTGACAATTTTAACGATGTAACCCCTTAAATTTTTTTGAAAAAATGGGTCAATTTTTTTGGGACAAAAACCTTCGTCGGTTTTTTGATCATAACTTGGCTAAAACTCAACCGATTTCAGTCTGGTTTGGTTGTTTCTTCTTTGTTTTTAAGTGCGAACAATTCTGCATTTAAAACTCGATCACGAATTTTTGGTCAATTTTTGACAATTTTAACGATGTAACCCCTTACATTTTTTTGAAAAAATGGGCCCATTTTTTTTGGGACAAAAACCTTCGTCGGTTTTTTGATCATAACTTGGCTAAAACTCAACCGATTTCAGTCTGGTTTGGTTGTTTCTTCTTTGTTTTTAAGTGCGAACAATTCTGCATTTAAAACTCGATCACGAATTTTTGGTCAATTTTTGACAATTTTAACGATGTAACCCCTTACATTTTTTTGAAAAAATGGGTCCATTTTTCTTGGGACAAAAACCTTCGTCGGTTTTTTGATCATAACTTGGCTAAAACTCAACCGATTTCAGTCTGGTTTGGTTGTTTCTTCTTTGTTTTTAAGTGCGAACAATTCTGCATTTAAAACTCGATCACGAATTTTTGGTCAATTTTTGACAATTTTAACGATGTAACCCCTTACATTTTTTTGAAAAAAATGGGTCCATTTTTTTTTGGGACAAAAACCTTCATCGGTTTTTTATCATAACTTGGCTAAAACTCAACCGATTTAAGTCTGGTTTGGTTTTTTCTTCTTGGTTTTTAAGTGCGAACAATTCTGCATTTAAAACTAAATCACGAATTTTTGGTCAATTTTTGACAATTTTAACGATGTAACCCCTTACATTTTTTTGAAAAAATGGTTCAATTTTTTTTGGGACAAAAACCGTCATCGGTTTTTTATCATAACTTGGCTAAAACTCAACCGATTTCAGTCTGGTTTGGTTTTTTCTTCTTGGTTTTTAAGTGCGAACAATTCTGCATTTAAAACTCGATCACGAATTTTTTGTCAATTTTTGACAATTTTAACGATGTAACCCCTTACATTTTTTTGAAAAAAATGGGTCCATTTTTTTTGGGACAAAAACCTTCATCGGTTTTTTGATCATAACTTGGCTAAAACTCAACCGATTTCAGTCTGGTTTGGTTTTTTCTTCTTGGTTTTTAGGTGCGAACAGTTCTGCATTTAAAACTCGATCACGAATTTTTGGTCAATTTTTGACAATTTTAACGATGTAATGGGTCCATTTTTTTTTGGGACAAAAACCTTCATCGGTTTTTTGATCATAACTTGGCTAAAACTCAACCGATTTCAGTCTGGTTTGGTTGTTTCTTCTTTGTTTTTAAGTGCGAACAATTCTGCATTTAAAACTCGATCACGAATTTTTGGTCAATTTTTGACAATTTTAACGATGTAACCCCTTACATTCTTTTGAAAAAATGGGTCCATTTTTTTTTGGGACAAAAACCTTCATCGGTTTTTTTATCATAACTTGGCTAAAACTCAACCGATTTCAGTCTGGTTTGGTTTTTTCTTCTTGGTTTTTAAGTGCGAACAATTCTGCATTTAAAACTCGATCACGAATTTTTGGTCAATTTTTGACAATTTTAACGATGTAATGGGTCCATTTTTTTTTGGGACAAAAACCTTCATCGGTTTTTTGATCATAACTTGGCTAAAACTCAACCGATTTCAGTCTGGTTTGGTTGTTTCTTCTTTGTTTTTAAGTGCGAACAATTCTGCATTTAAAACTCGATCACGAATTTTTGGTCAATTTTTGACAATTTTAACGATGTAACCCCTTACATTCTTTTGAAAAAATGGGTCCATTTTTTTTTGGGACAAAAACCTTCATCGGTTTTTTTATCATAACTTGGCTAAAACTCAACCGATTTCAGTCTGGTTTGGTTTTTTCTTCTTGGTTTTTAAGTGCGAACAATTCTGCATTTAAAACTCGATCACGAATTTTTGGTCAATTTTTGACAATTTTAACGATGTAACCCCTTACATTTTTTTGAAAAAATGGGTCCATTTTTTTTGGGACAAAAACCTTCATCGGTTTTTTATCATAACTTGGCTAAAACTCAACCGATTTCAGTCTGGTTTGGTTGTTTCTTCTTTGTTTTTAAGTGCGAACAATTCTGCATTTAAAACTCGATCACGAATTTTTGGTCAATTTTTGACAATTTTAACGATGTAACCCCTTACATTTTTTTGAAAAAATGGGTCAATTTTTTTGGGACGAAAACCTTCATCGGTTTTTTTATCATAACTTAGCTAAAACTCAACCGATTTCAGTCTGGTTTGGTTTTTTCTTCTTGGTGTTTAAGTGCAAACAATTCTGCATTTCAAACTCGATCACGAATTTTTGGTCAATTTTTGACAATTTTAACATTTTACATTTTTTTGAAAAAATGGGTCAATTTTTTTTGGGACGAAAACCTTCATCGGTTTTTTATCATAACTTAGCTAAAACTCAACTGATTTCAGTCTGGTTTGGTTTTTTCTTCTTGGTTTTTAAGTGCGAACAATTCTGCATTTAAAACTCGATCACGAATTTTCGGTCAATTTTTGATAATTTTAACGATTTTACATTTTTTCAAAAAAATGGGTCCATTTTTTTTTGGGACAAAAACCTTCATCGGTTTTTTTATCATAACTTGGCTAAAACTCAACCGATTTCAGTCTGGTTTGGTTTTTTCTTCTTGGTTTTTAAGTGCGAACAATTCTGCATTTAAAACTCGATCACGAATTTTTGGTCAATTTTTGACAATTTTAACGATGTAACCCCTTACATTTTTTTGAAAAAATGGGTCCATTTTTTTGGGACAAAAACCTTCGTCGGTTTTTTTATCATAACTTGGCTAAAACTCAACCGATTTCAGTCTGGTTTGGTTGTTTCTTCTTTGTTTTTAAGTGCGAACAATTCTGCATTTAAAACTCGATCACGAATTTTTGGTCAATTTTTGACAATTTTAACGATGTAACCCCTTACATTTTTTTGAAAAAATGGGCCCATTTTTTTGGGACAAAAACCTTCGTCGGTTTTTTGATCATAACTTGGCTAAAACTCAACCGATTTCAGTCTGGTTTGGTTGTTTCTTCTTTGTTTTTAAGTGCGAACAATTCTGCATTTAAAACTCGATCACGAATTTTTGGTCAATTTTTGACAATTTTAACGATGTAACCCCTTACATTTTTTTGAAAAAATGGGCCCATTTTTTTTGGGACAAAAACCTTCGTCGGTTTTTTGATCATAACTTGGCTAAAACTCAACCGATTTCAGTCTGGTTTGGTTGTTTCTTCTTTGTTTTTAAGTGTGAACAATTCTGCATTTAAAACTCGATCACGAATTTTTGGTCAATTTTTGACAATTTTAACGATGTAACCCCTTACATTTTTTTGAAAAAATGGGCCCATTTTTTTTGGGACAAAAACCTTCATCGGTTTTTTGATCATAACTTGGCGAAAACTCAACCGATTTCAGTCTGGTTTGGTTTTTTCTTCTTGGTTTTTAAGTGCGAACAATTCTGCATTTAAAACTCGATCACGAATTTTTGGTCAATTTTTGACAATTTTAACGATGTAACCCCTTACATTTTTTTGAAAAAAATGGGTCCATTTTTTTGGGACAAAAACCTTCATCGGTTTTTTGATCATAACTTGGCTAAAACTCAACCGATTTCAGTCTGGTTTGGTTTTTTCTTCTTGGTTTTCAAGTGCGAACAATTCTGCATTTAAAACTCGATCACGAATTTTCGGTCAATTTTTGACAATTTTAACGATGTAACCCCTTACATTTTTTTTAAAAAATGGGCCCATTTTTTTTGGGACAAAAACCTTCATCGGTTTTTTGATCATAACTTGGCGAAAACTCAACCGATTTCAGTCTGGTTTGGTTTTTTCTTCTTGGTTTTTAAGTGCGAACAATTCTGCATTTAAAACTCGATCACGATTTTTTGATCAATTTTTGACAATTTTAACGATGTAACCCCTTACATTTTTTTGAAAAAATGGGTCCATTTTTTTTGGGACAAAAACCTTCATCGGTTTTTTTATCATAACTTGGCTAAAACTCAACCGATTTCAGTCTGGTTTGGTTTTTTCTTCTTGGTTTTTAAGTGCGAACAGTTCTGCATTTAAAACTCGATCACGAATTTTTGGTCAATTTTTGACAATTTTAACGATGTAACCCCTTACATTTTTTTGAAAAAATGGGTCCATTTTTTTGGGACAAAAACCTTCATCGGTTTTTTGATCATAACTTGGCTAAAACTGGGCTAAAAAATGGGCCCATTTTTTCAAAAAAATGTAAGGGGTTACATCGTTAAAATTGTCAAAAATTGACCAAAAATTCGTGATCGAGTTTTAAATGCAGAATTGTTCGCACTTAAAAACAAAGAAGAAACAACCAAACCAGACTGAAATCGGTTGAGTTTTAGCCAAGTTATGATCAAAAAACCGATGAAGGTTTTGTCCCAAAAAAAAATGGACCCATTTTTTCAAAAAAATGTAAGGGGTTACATCGTTAAAATTGTCAAAAATTGACCAAAAATTCGTGATCGAGTTTTAAATGCAGAATTGTTCGCACTTAAAAACCAAGAAGAAAAAACCAAACCAGACTGAAATCGGTTGAGTTTTAGCCAAGTTATGATAAAAAAAACCGATGAAGGTTTTTGTCCCAAAAAAATGGACCCATTTTTTCAAAAAAATGTAAGGGGTTACATCGTTAAAATTGTCAAAAATTGACCGAAAATTCGTGATCGAGTTTTAAATGCAGAATTGTTCGCACTTGAAAACCAAGAAGAAAAAACCAAACCAGACTGAAATCGGTTGAGTTTTAGCCAAGTTATGATCAAAAAACCGATGAAGGTTTTTGTCCCAAAAAATGGACCCATTTTTTCAAAAAATGTAAGGGGTTACATCGTTAAAATTGTCAAAAATTGACCAAAAATTCGTGATCGAGTTTTAAATGCAGAACTGTTCGCACTTAAAAAACCAAGAAGAAAAACCAAACCAGACTGAAATCGGTTGAGTTTTAGCCAAGTTATGATAAAAAAACCGATGAAGGTTTTTGTCCCAAAAAAATGGACCCATTTTTTCAAAAAATGTAAGGGGTTACATCGTTAAAATTGTCAAAAATTGACCAAAAATTCGTGATCGAGTTTTAAATGCAGAATTGTTCGCACTTAAAAAACAAAGAAGAAACAACCAAACCAGACTGAAATCGGTTGAGTTTTAGCCAAGTTATGATAAAAAAACCGATGAAGGTTTTTCTCCCAAAAAAAATGGACCCATTTTTTCAAAAAAATGTAAGGGGTTACATCGTTAAAATTGTCAAAAATTGACCAAAAATTCGTGATCGAGTTTTAAATGCAGAATTGTTCGCACTTAAAAACCATTTTTTTTGGGACAAAAACCTTCATCGGTTTTTTGATCATAACTTGGCTAAAACTGGGCTAAAAAATGGGCCCATTTTTTCAAAAAAATGTAAGGGGTTACATCGTTAAAATTGTCAAAAATTGACCAAAAATTCGTGATCGAGTTTTAAATGCAGAATTGTTCGCACTTAAAAACAAAGAAGAAACAACCAAACCAGACTGAAATCGGTTGAGTTTTAGCCAAGTTATGATCAAAAAACCGATGAAGGTTTTGTCCCAAAAAAAAATGGACCCATTTTTTCAAAAAAATGTAAGGGGTTACATCGTTAAAATTGTCAAAAATTTACCAAAAATTCGTGATCGAGTTTTAAATGCAGAATTGTTCGCACTTAAAAACCAAGAAGAAAAAACCAAACCAGGCTGAAATCGGTTGAGTTTTAGCCAAGTTATGATAAAAAAACCGATGAAGGTTTTTGTCCCAAAAAAAATGGACCCATTTTTTCAAAAAAATGTAAGGGGTTAAAATTGTCAAAAATTGACCGAAAATTCGTGATCGAGTTTTAAATGCAGAATTGTTCGCACTTGAAAACCAAGAAGAAAAAACCAAACCAGACTGAAATCGGTTGAGTTTTAGCCAAGTTATGATCAAAAAACCGATGAAGGTTTTTGTCCCAAAAAAATGGACCCATTTTTTTCAAAAAAATGTAAGGGGTTACATCGTTAAAATTGTCAAAAATTGACCAAAATTCGTGATCGAGTTTTAAATGCAGAACTGTTCGCACTTAAAAACCAAGAAGAAAAAACCAAACCAGGCTGAAATCGGTTGAGTTTTAGCCAAGTTATGATAAAAAAACCGATGAAGGTTTTTGTCCCAAAAAAAATGGACCCATTTTTTCAAAAAAATGTAAGGGGTTACATCGTTAAAATTGTCAAAAATTGACCAAAAATTCGTGATCGAGTTTTAAATGCAGAATTGTTCGCACTTAAAAACAAAGAAGAAACAACCAAACCAGACTGAAATCGGTTGAGTTTTAGCCAAGTTATGATAAAAAACCGATGAAGGTTTTTCTCCCAAAAAAATGGACCCATTTTTTCAAAAAATGTAAGGGGTTACATCGTTAAAATTGTCAAAAATTGACCAAAAATTCGTGATCGAGTTTTAAATGCAGAATTGTTCGCACTTAAAAACCATTTTTTTTGGGACAAAAACCTTCATCGGTTTTTTGATCATAACTTGGCTAAAACTGGGCTAAAAAATGGGCCCATTTTTTCAAAAAAATGTAAGGGGTTACATCGTTAAAATTGTCAAAAATTGACCAAAAATTCGTGATCGAGTTTTAAATGCAGAATTGTTCGCACTTAAAAACAAAGAAGAAACAACCAAACCAGACTGAAATCGGTTGAGTTTTAGCCAAGTTATGATCAAAAAACCGATGAAGGTTTTGTCCCAAAAAAAAATGGACCCATTTTTTCAAAAAAATGTAAGGGGTTACATCGTTAAAATTGTCAAAAATTTACCAAAAATTCGTGATCGAGTTTTAAATGCAGAATTGTTCGCACTTAAAAACCAAGAAGAAAAAACCAAACCAGACTGAAATCGGTTGAGTTTTAGCCAAGTTATGATAAAAAAACCGATGAAGGTTTTTGTCCCAAAAAAAATGGACCCATTTTTTCAAAAAAATGTAAGGGGTTACATCGTTAAAATTGTCAAAAATTGACCGAAAATTCGTGATCGAGTTTTAAATGCAGAATTGTTCGCACTTGAAAACCAAGAAGAAAAAACCAAACCAGACTGAAATCGGTTGAGTTTTAGCCAAGTTATGATCAAAAAACCGATGAAGGTTTTTGTCCCAAAAAAATGGACCCATTTTTTTCAAAAAAATGTAAGGGGTTACATCGTTAAAATTGTCAAAAATTGACCAAAAATTCGTGATCGAGTTTTAAATGCAGAACTGTTCGCACTTAAAAACCAAGAAGAAAAAACCAAACCAGACTGAAATCGGTTGAGTTTTAGCCAAGTTATGATAAAAAAACCGATGAAGGTTTTTGTCCCAAAAAAAATGGACCCATTTTTTCAAAAAAATGTAAGGGGTTACATCGTTAAAATTGTCAAAAATTGACCAAAAATTCGTGATCGAGTTTTAAATGCAGAATTGTTCGCACTTAAAAACAAAGAAGAAACAACCAAACCAGACTGAAATCGGTTTAGTTTTAGCCAAGTTATGATAAAAAAACCGATGAAGGTTTTTCTCCCAAAAAAAATGGACCCATTTTTTCAAAAAAATGTAAGGGGTTACATCGTTAAAATTGTCAAAAATTGACCAAAAATTCGTGATCGAGTTTTAAATGCAGAATTGTTCGCACTTAAAAACCATTTTTTTTGGGACAAAAACCTTCATCGGTTTTTTGATCATAACTTGGCTAAAACTGGGCTAAAAAATGGGCCCATTTTTTCAAAAAAATGTAAGGGGTTACATCGTTAAAATTGTCAAAAATTTACCAAAAATTCGTGATCGAGTTTTAAATGCAGAATTGTTCGCACTTAAAAACAAAGAAGAAACAACCAAACCAGACTGAAATCGGTTGAGTTTTAGCCAAGTTATGATAAAAAAACCGATGAAGGTTTTTGTCCCAAAAAAAATGGACCCATTTTTTCAAAAAAATGTAAGGGGTTACATCGTTAAAATTGTCAAAAATTGACCGAAAATTCGTGATCGAGTTTTAAATGCAGAATTGTTCGCACTTGAAAACCAAGAAGAAAAAACCAAACCAGACTGAAATCGGTTGAGTTTTAGCCAAGTTATGATCAAAAAACCGATGAAGGTTTTTGTCCCAAAAAAATGGACCCATTTTTTTCAAAAAAATGTAAGGGGTTACATCGTTAAAATTGTCAAAAATTGACCAAAAATTCGTGATCGAGTTTTAAATGCAGAACTGTTCGCACTTAAAAACCAAGAAGAAAAAACCAAACCAGACTGAAATCGGTTGAGTTTTAGCCAAGTTATGATAAAAAAACCGATGAAGGTTTTTGTCCCAAAAAAATGGACCCATTTTTTCAAAAAAATGTAAGGGGTTACATCGTTAAAATTGTCAAAAATTGACCAAAAATTCGTGATCGAGTTTTAAATGCAGAATTGTTCGCACTTAAAAACAAAGAAGAAACAACCAAACCAGACTGAAATCGGTTGAGTTTTAGCCAAGTTATGATAAAAAAACCGATGAAGGTTTTTCTCCCAAAAAAAATGGACCCATTTTTTCAAAAAAATGTAAGGGGTTACATCGTTAAAATTGTCAAAAATTGACCAAAAATTCGTGATCGAGTTTTAAATGCAGAATTGTTCGCACTTAAAAACCATTTTTTTTGGGACAAAAACCTTCATCGGTTTTTTGATCATAACTTGGCTAAAACTGGGCTAAAAAATGGGCCCATTTTTTCAAAAAAATGTAAGGGGTTACATCGTTAAAATTGTCAAAAATTGACCAAAAATTCGTGATCGAGTTTTAAATGCAGAATTGTTCGCACTTAAAAACAAAGAAGAAACAACCAAACCAGACTGAAATCGGTTGAGTTTTAGCCAAGTTATGATCAAAAAACCGATGAAGGTTTTGTCCCAAAAAAATGGACCCATTTTTCAAAAAATGTAAGGGGTTACATCGTTAAAATTGTCAAAAATTGACCAAAAATTCGTGATCGAGTTTTAAATGCAGAATTGTTCGCACTTAAAAACCAAGAAGAAAAAACCAAACCAGACTGAAATCGGTTGAGTTTTCGCCAAGTTATGATCAAAAAACCGATGAAGGTTTTTGTCCCAAAAAAATGGGCCCATTTTTTCAAAAAAATGTAAGGGGTTACATCGTTAAAATTGTAAAAAAATGGACCAAAAATTCGTGATCGAGTTTTAAATGCAGAATTGTTCACACTTAAAAACAAAGAAGAAACAACCAAACCAGACTGAAATCGGTTGAGTTTTAGCCAAGTTATGGTTTGGTTGTTTCTTCTTTGTTTTTAAGTGCGAACAATTCTGCATTTAAAACTCGATCACGAATTTTTGGTCAATTTTTGACAATTTTAACGACGTAACCCCTTACATTTTTTTGAAAAAATGGGCCCATTTTTTTTTGGGACAAAAACCTTCATCGGTTTTTTTATCATAACTTGGCTAAAACTCAACCGATTTCAGTCTGGTTTGGTTTTTTCTTCTTGGTTTTTAAGTGCGAACAATTCTACATTTAAAACTCGATCACGAATTTTTGGTCAATTTTTGACAATTTTAACGATGTAACCCCTTACATTTTTTTGAAAAAATGGGCCCATTTTTTTTGGGACAAAAACCTTCATCGGTTTTTTGATCATAACTTGGCGAAAACTCACCGATTTCAGTCTGGTTTGGTTTTTTCTTCTTGGTTTTTAAGTGCGAACAATTCTGCATTTAAAACTCGATCACGAATTTTTGGTCAATTTTTGACAATTTTAACGATGTAACCCCTTACATTTTTTTGAAAAAATGGGTCCATTTTTTTTTGGGACAAAACCTTCATCGGTTTTTTGATCATAACTTGGCTAAAACCCTTGGCTAACCCCTTACATTTTTTTGAAAAAATGGGTCCATTTTTTTTTGGGACAAAACCTTCATCGGTTTTTTGATCATAACTTGGCTAAAACTCAACCGATTTCAGTCTGGTTTGGTTGTTTCTTCTTTGTTTTTAAGTGCGAACAATTCTGCATTTAAAACTCGATCACGAATTTTTGGTCAATTTTTGACAATTTTAACGATGTAACCCCTTACATTTTTTTGAAAAAATGGGCCCATTTTTTTTGGGACAAAAACCTTCATCGGTTTTTTGATCATAACTTGGCGAAAACTCAACCGATTTCAGTCTGGTTTGGTTTTTTCTTCTTGGTTTTTAAGTGCGAACAATTCTGCATTTAAAACTCGATCACGAATTTTTGGTCAATTTTTGACAATTTTAAAGATGTAACCCCTTACATTTTTTTGAAAAAAATGGGTCCATTTTTTTTTGGGACAAAAACCTTCATCGGTTTTTTGATCATAACTTGGCGAAAACTCAACCGATTTCAGTCTGGTTTGGTTTTTTCTTCTTGGTTTTTAAGTGCGAACAATTCTGCATTTAAAACTCGATCACGAATTTTTGGTCAATTTTTGACAATTTTAACGATGTAACCCCTTACATTTTTTTGAAAAAATGGGCCCATTTTTTTTGGGACAAAAACCTTCATCGGTTTTTTGATCATAACTTGGCGAAAACTCAACCGATTTCAGTCTGGTTTGGTTTTTTCTTCTTGGTTTTTAAGTGCGAACAATTCTGCATTTAAAACTCGATCACGAATTTTTGGTCAATTTTTGACAATTTTAACGATGTAACCCCTTACATTTTTTTGAAAAAATGGGTCCATTTTTTTGGGACAAAAACCTTCATCGGTTTTTTTATCATAACTTGGCTAAAACTCAACCGATTTCAGTCTGGTTTGGTTGTTTCTTCTTTGTTTTTAAGTGCGAACAATTCTGCATTTAAAACTCGATCACGAGTTTTTGGTCAATTTTTGACAATTTTAACGATGTAACCCCTTACATTTTTTTGAAAAAATGTGTCCATTTTTTTTGGGACAAAAACCTTCATCGGTTTTCTTATCATAACTTGGCTAAAACTCAACCGATTTCAGTCTGGTTTGGTTTTTTCTTCTTGGTTTTCAAGTGCGAACAATTCTGCATTTAAAACTCGATCACGAATTTTCGGTCAATTTTTGACAATTTTAACGATGTAACCCCTTACATTTTTTTGAAAAAATGGGCCCATTTTTTTTGGGACAAAAACCTTCATCGGTTTTTTGGTCATAACTTGGCTAAAACTCAACCGATTTCAGTCTGGTTTGGTTTTTTCTTCTTGGTTTTTAAGTGCGAACAATTCTGCATTTAAAACTCGATCACGAATTTTTGGTCAATTTTTGACAATTTTAACGATGTAACCCCTTACATTTTTTTGAAAAAATGGGTCCATTTTTTTGGGACAAAAACCTTCATCGGTTTTTTGATCATAACTTGGCTAAAACTCAACCGATTTCAGTCTGGTTTGGTTTTTTCTTCTTGGTTTTCAAGTGCGAACAATTCTGCATTTAAAACTCGATCACGAATTTTCGGTCAATTTTTGACAATTTTAACGATGTAACCCCTTACATTTTTTTGAAAAAAATGGGCCCATTTTTTTGGGACAAAAACCTTCATCGGTTTTTTGATCATAACTTGGCTAAAACTCAACCGATTTCAGTCTGGTTTGGTTTTTTCTTCTTGGTTTTTAAGTGCGAACAATTCTGCATTTAAAACTCGATCACGAATTTTTGGTCAATTTTTGACAATTTGACCCCTTACATTTTTTTGAAAAAATGGGTCCATTTTTTTTGGGACAAAAACCTTCATCGGTTTTTTTATCATAACTTGGCTAAAACTCAACCGATTTCAGTCTGGTTTGGTTTTTTCTTCTTGGTTTTCAAGTGCAAACAATTCTGCATTTAAAACTCGATCACGAATTTTCGGTCAATTTTTGACAATTTTAACGATGTAACCCCTTACATTTTTTTGAAAAAATGGGTCCATTTTTTTTGGGACAAAAACCTTCATCGGTTTTTTTATCATAACTTGGCTAAAACTCAACCGATTTCAGTCTGGTTTGGTTTTTTCTTCTTGGTTTTCAAGTGCGAACAATTCTGCATTTAAAACTCGATCACGAATTTTCGGTCAATTTTTGACAATTTTAACGATGTAACCCCTTACATTTTTTTGAAAAAATGGGTCCATTTTTTTTGGGACAAAAACCTTCATCGGTTTTTTTATCATAACTTGGCTAAAACTCAACCGATTTCAGTCTGGTTTGGTTTTTTCTTCTTGGTTTTTAAGTGCGAACAATTCTGCATTTAAAACTCGATCACGAATTTTTGGTCAATTTTTGACAATTTTAACGATGTAACCCCTTACATTTTTTTGAAAAAATGGGTCAATTTTTTTTGGGACGAAAACCTTCATCGGTTTTTTTATCATAACTTAGCTAAAACTCAACCGATTTCAGTCTGGTTTGGTTTTTTCTTCTTGGTTTTTAAGTGCGAACAATTCTGCATTTAAAACTCGATCACGAATTTTTGGTCAATTTTTGACAATTTTAACGATGTAACCCCTTACATTTTTTTGAAAAAATGGGTCCATTTTTTTGGGACAAAAACCTTCATCGGTTTTTTGATCATAACTTGGCTAAAACTAAACCGATTTCAGTCTGGTTTGGTTGTTTCTTCTTTGTTTTTAAGTGCGAACAATTCTGCATTTAAAACTCGATCACGAATTTTTGGTCAATTTTTGACAATTTTAACGATGTAACCCCTTAAATTTTTTTTGAAAAAATGGGTCCATTTTTTTTGGGACAAAAACCTTCATCGGTTTTTTATCATAACTTGGCTAAAACTCAACCGATTTCAGTCTGGTTTGGTTTTTTCTTCTTGGTTTTTAAGTGCGAACAATTCTGCATTTAAAACTCGATCACGAATTTTTGGTCAATTTTTGACAATTTTAACGATGTAACCCCTTACATTTTTTTGAAAAAATGGGTCAATTTTTTTGGGACAAAAACCTTCATCGGTTTTTTGATCATAACTTCGCTAAAACTCAACCGATTTCAATACGGTTTGGTTCTTTCTTCTTGGTTTTTAAGTGCAAACAATTCTGCATTTAAAACTCGATCACGAATTTTTGGTCAATTTTTGACAATTTTAACGATGTAACCCCTTACATTTTTTTGAAAAAATGGGTCCATTTTTTTGGGACAAAAACCTTCATCGGTTTTTTTATCATAACTTGGCTAAAACTCAACCGATTTCAGTCTGGTTTGGTTGTTTCTTCTTTGTTTTTAAGTGCGAACAATTCTGCATTTAAAACTCGATCACGAGTTTTTGGTCAATTTTTGACAATTTTAACGATGTAACCCCTTACATTTTTTTGAAAAAATGGGTCCATTTTTTTTGGGACAAAAACCTTCATCGGTTTTCTTATCATAACTTGGCTAAAACTCAACCGATTTCAGTCTGGTTTGGTTTTTTCTTCTTGGTTTTCAAGTGCGAACAATTCTGCATTTAAAACTCGATCACGAATTTTCGGTCAATTTTTGACAATTTTAACGATGTAACCCCTTACATTTTTTTGAAAAAATGGGTCCATTTTTTTTTGGGACAAAACCTTCATCGGTTTTTTGATCATAACTTGGCTAAAACTCAACCGATTTCAGTCTGGTTTGGTGTTTCTTCTTTGTTTTTAAGTGCGAACAATTCTGCATTTAAAACTCGATCACGAATTTTTGGTCAATTTTTGACAATTTTAAAGATGTAACCCCTTACATTTTTTTGAAAAAAATGGGTCCATTTTTTTTGGGACAAAAACCTTCATTGGTTTTTTTATCATAACTTGGCTAAAACTCAACCGATTTCAGTCTGGTTTGGTTTTTTCTTCTTGGTTTTCAAGTGCGAACAATTCTGCATTTAAAACTCGATCACGAATTTTCGGTAAATTTTTGACAATTTTAACGATGTAACCCCTTACATTTTTTTGAAAAAATGGGTCCATTTTTTTTGGGACAAAAACCTTCATCGGTTTTTTTATCATAACTTGGCTAAAACTCAACCGATTTCAGTCTGGTTTGGTTTTTTCTTCTTGGTTTTTAAGTGCAAACAATTCTGCATTTAAAACTCGATCACGAATTTTTGGTCAATTTTTGACAATTTTAAAGATGTAACCCCTTACATTTTTTTGAAAAAAATGGGTCCATTTTTTTTGGGACAAAAACCTTCATCGGTTTTTTGATCATAACTTGGCTAAAACTCAACCGATTTCAGTCTGGTTTGGTTTTTTCTTCTTGGTTTTCAAGTGCGAACAATTCTGCATTTAAAACTCGATCACGAATTTTCGGTAAATTTTTGACAATTTTAACGATGTAACCCCTTACATTTTTTTGAAAAAATGGGCCCATTTTTTTTGGGACAAAAACCTTCATCGGTTTTTTGATCATAACTTGGCGAAAACTCAACCGATTTCAGTCTGGTTTGGTTTTTTCTTCTTGGTTTTTAAGTGCGAACAATTCTGCATTTAAAACTCGATCACGAATTTTTGGTCAATTTTTGACAATTTTAACGATGTAACCCCTTACATTTTTTTGAAAAAATGGGTCCATTTTTTTTGGGACAAAAACCTTCATCGGTTTTTTTATCATAACTTGGCTAAAACTCAACCGATTTCAGTCTGGTTTGGTTTTTTCTTCTTGGTTTTCAAGTGCAAACAATTCTGCATTTAAAACTCGATCACGAATTTTCGGTCAATTTTTGACAATTTTAACGATGTAACCCCTTACATTTTTTTGAAAAAATGGGTCCATTTTTTTTGGGACAAAAACCTTCATCGGTTTTTTTATCATAACTTGGCTAAAACTCAACCGATTTCAGTCTGGTTTGGTTTTTTCTTCTTGGTTTTCAAGTGCGAACAATTCTGCATTTAAAACTCGATCACGAATTTTCGGTCAATTTTTGACAATTTTAACGATGTAACCCCTTACATTTTTTTGAAAAAATGGGTCCATTTTTTTTGGGACAAAAACCTTCATCGGTTTTTTTATCATAACTTGGCTAAAACTCAACCGATTTCAGTCTGGTTTGGTTTTTTCTTCTTGGTTTTTAAGTGCGAACAATTCTGCATTTAAAACTCGATCACGAATTTTTGGTCAATTTTTGACAATTTTAACGATGTAACCCCTTACATTTTTTTGAAAAAATGGGTCAATTTTTTTTTGGGACGAAAACCTTCATCGGTTTTTTTTATCATAACTTAGCTAAAACTCAACCGATTTCAGTCTGGTTTGGTTTTTTCTTCTTGGTTTTTAAGTGCGAACAATTCTGCATTTAAAACTCGATCACGAATTTTTGGTCAATTTTTGACAATTTTAACGATGTAACCCCTTACATTTTTTTGAAAAAATGGGTCAATTTTTTTGGGACAAAAACCTTCATCGGTTTTTTGATCATAACTTCGCTAAAACTCAACCGATTTCAATACGGTTTGGTTCTTTCTTCTTGGTTTTTAAGTGCAAACAATTCTGCATTTAAAACTCGATCACGAATTTTTGGTCAATTTTTGACAATTTTAACGATGTAACCCCTTACATTTTTTTGAAAAAATGGGTCCATTTTTTTTGGGACAAAAACCTTCATCGGTTTTTTTATCATAACTTGGCTAAAACTCAACCGATTTCAGTCTGGTTTGGTTGTTTCTTCTTTGTTTTTAAGTGCGAACAATTCTGCATTTAAAACTCGATCACGAGTTTTTGGTCAATTTTTGACAATTTTAACGATGTAACCCCTTACATTTTTTTGAAAAAATGGGTCCATTTTTTTTGGGACAAAAACCTTCATCGGTTTTCTTATCATAACTTGGCTAAAACTCAACCGATTTCAGTCTGGTTTGGTTTTTTCTTCTTGGTTTTCAAGTGCGAACAATTCTGCATTTAAAACTCGATCACGAATTTTCGGTCAATTTTTGACAATTTTAACGATGTAACCCCTTACATTTTTTTGAAAAAATGGGTCCATTTTTTTTGGGACAAAAACCTTCATCGGTTTTTTTATCATAACTTGGCTAAAACTCAACCGATTTCAGTCTGGTTTGGTTTTTTCTTCTTGGTTTTCAAGTGCGAACAATTCTGCATTTAAAACTCGATCACGAATTTTCGGTCAATTTTTGACAATTTTAACGATGTAACCCCTTACATTTTTTTTGAAAAAATGGGTCCATTTTTTTTGGGACAAAAACCTTCATCGGTTTTTTTATCATAACTTGGCTAAAACTCAACCGATTTCAGTCTGGTTTGGTTTTTTCTTCTTGGTTTTTAAGTGCGAACAATTCTGCATTTAAAACTCGATCACGAATTTTTGGTCAATTTTTGACAATTTTAACGATGTAACCCCTTACATTTTTTTGAAAAAATGGGTCAATTTTTTTTGGGACGAAAACCTTCATCGGTTTTTTTATCATAACTTAGCTAAAACTCAACCGATTTCAGTCTGGTTTGGTTTTTTCTTCTTGGTTTTTAAGTGCGAACAATTCTGCATTTAAAACTCGATCACGAATTTTTGGTCAATTTTTGACAATTTTAACGATGTAACCCCTTACATTTTTTTGAAAAAATGGGTCAATTTTTTTGGGACAAAAACCTTCATCGGTTTTTTGATCATAACTTCGCTAAAACTCAACCGATTTCAATACGGTTTGGTTCTTTCTTCTTGGTTTTTAAGTGCAAACAATTCTGCATTTAAAACTCGATCACGAATTTTTGGTCAATTTTTGACAATTTTAACGATGTAACCCCTTACATTTTTTTGAAAAAATGGGTCCATTTTTTTTGGGACAAAAACCTTCATCGGTTTTTTTATCATAACTTGGCTAAAACTCAACCGATTTCAGTCTGGTTTGGTTGTTTCTTCTTTGTTTTTAAGTGCGAACAATTCTGCATTTAAAACTCGATCACGAGTTTTTGGTCAATTTTTGACAATTTTAACGATGTAACCCCTTACATTTTTTTGAAAAAATGGGTCCATTTTTTTTGGGACAAAAACCTTCATCGGTTTTCTTATCATAACTTGGCTAAAACTCAACCGATTTCAGTCTGGTTTGGTTTTTTCTTCTTGGTTTTCAAGTGCGAACAATTCTGCATTTAAAACTCGATCACGAATTTTCGGTCAATTTTTGACAATTTTAACGATGTAACCCCTTACATTTTTTTGAAAAAATGGGTCCATTTTTTTTGGGACAAAAACCTTCATCGGTTTTTTTATCATAACTTGGCTAAAACTCAACCGATTTCAGTCTGGTTTGGTTTTTTCTTCTTGGTTTTCAAGTGCGAACAATTCTGCATTTAAAACTCGATCACGAATTTTCGGTCAATTTTTGACAATTTTAACGATGTAACCCCTTACATTTTTTTGAAAAAATGGGTCCATTTTTTTTGGGACAAAAACCTTCATCGGTTTTTTTATCATAACTTGGCTAAAACTCAACCGATTTCAGTCTGGTTTGGTTTTTTCTTCTTGGTTTTTAAGTGCGAACAATTCTGCATTTAAAACTCGATCACGAATTTTTGGTCAATTTTTGACAATTTTAACGATGTAACCCCTTACATTTTTTTGAAAAAATGGGTCAATTTTTTTTGGGACGAAAACCTTCATCGGTTTTTTTTATCATAACTTAGCTAAAACTCAACCGATTTCAGTCTGGTTTGGTTTTTTCTTCTTGGTTTTTAAGTGCGAACAATTCTGCATTTAAAACTCGATCACGAATTTTTGGTCAATTTTTGACAATTTTAACGATGTAACCCCTTACATTTTTTTGAAAAAATGGGTCCATTTTTTTGGGACAAAAACCTTCATCGGTTTTTTGATCATAACTTGGCTAAAACTAAACCGATTTCAGTCTGGTTTGGTTGTTTCTTCTTTGTTTTTAAGTGCGAACAATTCTGCATTTAAAACTCGATCACGAATTTTTGGTCAATTTTTGACAATTTTAACGATGTAACCCCTTACATTTTTTTGAAAAAATGGGTCCATTTTTTTTGGGACAAAAACCTTCATCGGTTTTTTATCATAACTTGGCTAAAACTCAACCGATTTCAGTCTGGTTTGGTTTTTTCTTCTTGGTTTTTAAGTGCGAACAATTCTGCATTTAAAACTCGATCACGAATTTTTGGTCAATTTTTGACAATTTTAACGATGTAACCCCTTACATTTTTTTGAAAAAATGGGTCAATTTTTTTGGGACAAAAACCTTCATCGGTTTTTTGATCATAACTTCGCTAAAACTCAACCGATTTCAATACGGTTTGGTTCTTTCTTCTTGGTTTTTAAGTGCAAACAATTCTGCATTTAAAACTCGATCACGAATTTTTGGTCAATTTTTGACAATTTTAACGATGTAACCCCTTACATTTTTTTGAAAAAATGGGTCCATTTTTTTTGGGACAAAAACCTTCATCGGTTTTTTTATCATAACTTGGCTAAAACTCAACCGATTTCAGTCTGGTTTGGTTGTTTCTTCTTTGTTTTTAAGTGCGAACAATTCTGCATTTAAAACTCGATCACGAGTTTTTGGTCAATTTTTGACAATTTTAACGATGTAACCCCTTACATTTTTTTGAAAAAATGGGTCCATTTTTTTTGGGACAAAAACCTTCATCGGTTTTCTTATCATAACTTGGCTAAAACTCAACCGATTTCAGTCTGGTTTGGTTTTTTCTTCTTGGTTTTCAAGTGCGAACAATTCTGCATTTAAAACTCGATCACGAATTTTCGGTCAATTTTTGACAATTTTAACGATGTAACCCCTTACATTTTTTTGAAAAAATGGGTCCATTTTTTTGGGACAAAAACCTTCATCGGTTTTTTTATCATAACTTGGCTAAAACTCAACCGATTTCAGTCTGGTTTGGTGTTTCTTCTTTGTTTTTAAGTGCGAACAATTCTGCATTTAAAACTCGATCACGAATTTTTGGTCAATTTTTGACAATTTTAACGATGTAACCCCTTACATTTTTTTGAAAAAATGGGTCCATTTTTTTTGGGACAAAAACCTTCATTGGTTTTTTTATCATAACTTGGCTAAAACTCAACCGATTTCAGTCTGGTTTGGTTTTTTCTTCTTGGTTTTCAAGTGCGAACAATTCTGCATTTAAAACTCGATCACGAATTTTCGGTAAATTTTTGACAATTTTAACGATGTAACCCCTTACATTTTTTTGAAAAAATGGGTCCATTTTTTTTGGGACAAAAACCTTCATCGGTTTTTTTATCATAACTTGGCTAAAACTCAACCGATTTCAGTCTGGGTTGGTTTTTTCTTCTTGGTTTTTAAGTGCAAACAATTCTGCATTTAAAACTCGATCACGAATTTTTGGTCAATTTTTGACAATTTTAACGATGTAACCCCTTACATTTTTTTGAAAAAATGGGTCCATTTTTTTTGGGACGAAAACCTTCATCGGTTTTTTTATCATAACTTAGCTAAAACTCAACCGATTTCAGTCTGGTTTGGTTTTTTCTTCTTGGTTTTTAAGTGCGAACAATTCTGCATTTAAAACTCGATCACGAATTGTTGGTCAATTTTTGACAATTTTAACGATGTAACCCCTTACATTTTTTTGAAAAAATGGGTTCATTTTTTTTGGGACAAAAACCTTCATCCGTTTTTTGATCATAACTTGGCTAAAACTCAACCGATTTCAGTCTGGTTTGGTTTTTTCTTCTTGGTTTTTAAGTGCGAACAATTCTGCATTTAAAACTCGATCACGAATTTTTGGTCAATTTTTGACAATTTTAACGATGTAACCCCTTACATTTTTTTGAAAAAATGGGTCCATTTTTTTTGGGACAAAACCTTCATCGGTTTTTTGATCATAACTTGGCTAAAACTCAACCGATTTCAGTCTGGTTTGGTTTTTTCTTCTTTGTTTTTAAGTGCGAACAATTCTGCATTTAAAACTCGATCACGAATTTTTGGTCAATTTTTGACAATTTTAACGATGTAACCCCTTAAATTTTTTTGAAAAAATGGGTCCATTTTTTTTGGGACAAAAACCTTCATCGGTTTTTTATCATAACTTGGCTAAAACTCAACCGATTTCAGTCTGGTTTGGTTTTTTCTTCTTGGTTTTTAAGTGCGAACAATTCTGCATTTAAAACTCGATCACGAATTTTTGGTCAATTTTTGACAATTTTAACGATGTAACCCCTTACATTTTTTTGAAAAAATGGGTCAATTTTTTTGGGACAAAAACCTTCATCGGTTTTTTGATCATAACTTGGCTAAAACTCAACCGATTTCAATACGGTTTGGTTCTTTCTTCTTGGTTTTTAAGTGCGAACAATTCTGCATTAAAAACTCGATCACGAATTTTTGGTCAATTTTTGACAATTTTAACGATGTAACCCCTTACATTTTTTTTGAAAAAATGGGTCCATTTTTTTTGGGACAAAACCTTCATCGGTTTTTTGATCATAACTTGGCTAAAACTCAACCGATTTCAGTCTGGTTTGGTTTTTTCTTCTTGGTTTTTAAGTGCGAACAATTATGCATTTAAAACTCGATCACGAATTTTTGGTCAATTTTTGACAATTTTAACGATGTAACCTCTTAAATTTTTTTTGAAAAAAATTGGTCAATTTTTTTGGGACAAAAACCTTCATCGGTTTTTTATCATAACTTGGCTAAAACTCAACCGATTTCAATACGGTTTGGTTCTTTCTTCTTGGTTTTTAAGTGCAAACAATTCTGCATTTAAAACTCGATCACGAATTTTTGGTCAATTTTTGACAATTTTAACGATGTAACCCCTTACATTTTTTTGAAAAAATGGGTCCATTTTTTTTGGGACAAAAACCTTCATCGGTTTTTTGATCATAACTTGGCTAAAACTCAACCGATTTCAGTCTGGTTTGGTTTTTTCTTCTTGGTTTTTAAGTGCGAACAATTCTGCATTTAAAACTCGATCACGAATTTTTGGTCAATTTTTGACAATTTTAACGATGTAACCCCTTACATTTTTTTGAAAAAATGGGTCCATTTTTTTTTGGGACAAAACCTTCATCGGTTTTTTGATCATAACTTGGCTAAAACTCAACCGATTTCAGTCTGGTTTGGTTTTTTCTTCTTGGTTTTTAAGTGCGAACAATTCTGCATTTAAAACTCGATCACGAATTTTTGGTCAATTTTTGACAATTTTAACGATGTAACCCCTTACATTTTTTTGAAAAAATGGGTCCATTTTTTTTGGGACGAAAACCTTCATCGGTTTTTTTTATCATAACTTAGCTAAAACTCAACCGATTTCAGTCTGGTTTGGTTTTTTCTTCTTGGTTTTTAAGTGCGAACAATTCTGCATTTAAAACTCGATCACGAATTTTTGGTCAATTTTTGACAATTTTAACGATGTAACCCCTTACATTTTTTTGAAAAAATGGGTCCATTTTTTTTGGGACAAAAACCTTCATCCGTTTTTTGATCATAACTTGGCTAAAACTCAACCGATTTCAGTCTGGTTTGGTTTTTTCTTCTTGGTTTTTAAGTGCGAACAATTCTGCATTTAAAACTCGATCACGAATTTTTGGTCAATTTTTGACAATTTTAACGATGTAACCCCTTACATTTTTTTGAAAAAATGGGTCCATTTTTTTTTGGGACAAAACCTTCATCGGTTTTTTGATCATAACTTGGCTAAAACTCAACCGATTTCAGTCTGGTTTGGTTGTTTCTTCTTTGTTTTTAAGTGCGAACAATTCTGCATTTAAAACTCGATCACGAATTTTTGGTCAATTTTTGACAATTTTAACGATGTAACCCCTTAAATTTTTTTGAAAAAATGGGTCCATTTTTTTTGGGACAAAAACCTTCATCGGTTTTTTATCATAACTTGGCTAAAACTCAACCGATTTCAGTCTGGTTTGGTTTTTTCTTCTTGGTTTTTAAGTGCGAACAATTCTGCATTTAAAACTCGATCACGAATTTTTGGTCAATTTTTGACAATTTTAACGATGTAACCCCTTACATTTTTTTGAAAAAATGGGTCCATTTTTTTTGGGACAAAAACCTTCATCCGTTTTTTGATCATAACTTGGCTAAAACTCAACCGATTTCAGTCTGGTTTGTTTTTTTCTTCTTGGTTTTTAAGTGCGAACAATTCTGCATTTAAAACTCGATCACGAATTTTTGGTCAATTTTTGACAATTTTAACGATGTAACCCCTTACATTTTTTTGAAAAAATGGGTCCATTTTTTTTTGGGACAAAACCTTCATCGGTTTTTTGATCATAACTTGGCTAAAACTCAACCGATTTCAGTCTGGTTTGGTTGTTTCTTCTTTGTTTTTAAGTGCGAACAATTCTGCATTTAAAACTCGATCACGAATTTTTGGTCAATTTTTGACAATTTTAACGATGTAACCCCTTAAATTTTTTTGAAAAAATGGGTCCATTTTTTTTGGGACAAAAACCTTCATCGGTTTTTTATCATAACTTGGCTAAAACTCAACCGATTTCAGTCTGGTTTGGTTTTTTCTTCTTGGGTTTTAAGTGCGAACAATTCTGCATTTAAAACTCGATCACGAATTTTTGGTCAATTTTTGACAATTTTAACGATGTAACCCCTTACATTTTTTTGAAAAAATGGGTCAATTTTTTTGGGACAAAAACCTTCATCGGTTTTTTGATCATAACTTGGCTAAAACTCAACCGATTTCAATACGGTTTGGTTCTTTCTTCTTGGTTTTTAAGTGCGAACAATTCTGCATTAAAAACTCGATCACGAATTTTTGGTCAATTTTTGACAATTTTAACGATGTAACCCCTTACATTTTTTTTGAAAAAATGGGTCCATTTTTTTTGGGACAAAACCTTCATCGGTTTTTTGATCATAACTTGGCTAAAACTCAACCGATTTCAGTCTGGTTTGGTTTTTTCTTCTTGGTTTTTAAGTGCGAACAATTATGCATTTAAAACTCGATCACGAATTTTTGGTCAATTTTTGACAATTTTAACGATGTAACCTCTTAAATTTTTTTGAAAAAATGGGTCCATTTTTTTGGGACAAAAACCTTCATCGGTTTTTTATCATAACTTGGCTAAAACTCAACCGATTTCAGTCTGGTTTGGTTTTTTCTTCTTGGTTTTTAAGTGCGAACAATTCTGCATTTAAAACTCGATCACGAATTTTTGGTCAATTTTTGACAATTTTAACGATGTAACCCCTTACATTTTTTTGAAAAATGGGTCCATTTTTTTTTTGGGACAAAAACCTTCATCGGTTTTTTTATCATAACTTGGCTAAAACTCAACCGATTTCAGTCTGGTTTGGTTTTTTCTTCTTGGTTTTTAAGTGCAAACAATTCTGCATTTAAAACTCGATCACGAATTTTTGGTCAATTTTTTACAATTTTAACGATGTAACCCCTTACATTTTTTTGAAAAATGGGTCCATTTTTTTTTTGGGACAAAACCTTCATCGGTTTTTTGATCATAACTTGGCGAAAACTCAACCGATTTCAGTCTGGTTTGGTTTTTTCTTCTTGGTTTTTAAGTGCGAACAATTATGCATTTAAAACTCGATCACGAATTTTTGGTCAATTTTTGACAATTTTAACGATGTAACCCCTTACATTTTTTTTGAAAAAATGGGTCAATTTTTTTTGGGCCAAAAACCTTCATCGGTTTTTTGATCATAACTTGGCTAAAACTCCACCGATTTCCGTCTGGTTTGGTTCTTTCTTCTTGGTTTTTAAGTGCAAACAATTCTGCATTTAAAACTCGATCACGAATTTTTGGTCAATTTTTTACAATTTTAACGATGTAACCCCTTACATTTTTTTGAAAAAATGGGTCCATTTTTTTTTGGGACAAAAACCTTCATCGGTTTTTTGATCATAACTTGGCGAAAACTCAACCGATTTCAGTCTGGTTTGGTTTTTTCTTCTTGGTTTTTAAGTGCGAACAATTATGCATTTAAAACTCGATCACGAATTGTTGGTCAATTTTTGACAATTTTAACGATGTAACCCCTTACATTTTTTTTGAAAAAATGGGTCCATTTTTTTTGGGACAAAAACCTTCATCGGTTTTTTGATCATAACTTGGCTAAAACTCCACCGATTTCAGTCTGGTTTGGTTCTTTCTTCTTGGTTTTTAAGTGCGAACAATTCTGCATTTAAAACTCGATCACGAATTTTTGGTAAATTTTTGACAATTTTAACGATGTAACCCCTTACATTTTTTTGAAAAATGGGTCCATTTTTTTTTGGGACAAAAACCTTCATCGGTTTTTTGATCATAACTTGGCGAAAACTCAACCGATTTCAGTCTGGTTTGGTTTTTTCTTCTTGGTTTTTAAGTGCGAACAATTATGCATTTAAAACTCGATCACGAATTTTTGGTCAATTTTTGACAATTTTAACGATGTAACCCCTTACATTTTTTTTGAAAAAATGGGTCCATTTTTTTGGGACAAAAACCTTCATCGGTTTTTTTATCATAACTTGGCTAAAACTCCACCGATTTCCGTCTGGTTTGGTTTTTTCTTCTTGGTTTTTAAGTGCGAACAATTCTGCATTTAAAACTCGATCACGAATTTTTGGTCAATTTTTGACAATTTTAACGATGTAACCCCTTACATTTTTTTGAAAAATGGGTCCATTTTTTTTTGGGACAAAAACCTTCATCGGCTTTTTTATCATAACTTGGCTAAAACTCAACCGATTTCAGTCTGGTTTGGTTTTTTCTTCTTGGTTTTTAAGTGCGAACAATTCTGCATTTAAAACTCGATCACGAATTTTTGGTCAATTTTTTACAATTTTAACGATGTAACCCCTTACATTTTTTTTGAAAAAATGGGTCCATTTTTTTTGGGACAAAAACCTTCATCGGTTTTTTGATCATAACTTGGCTAAAACTCCACCGATTTCCGTCTGGTTTGGTTCTTTCTTCTTGGTTTTTAAGTGCGAACAATTCTGCATTTAAAACTCGATCACGAATTTTTGGCAAATTTTTGACAATTTTAACGATGTAACCCCTTACATTTTTTTGAAAAAAATGGGTCCATTTTTTTTGGGACAAAAACCTTCATCGGTTTTTTGATCATAACTTGGCTAAAACTCCACCGATTTCAGTCTGGTTTGGTTCTTTCTTCTTGGTTTTTAAGTGCGAACAATTCTGCATTTAAAACTCGATCACGAATTTTTGGTAAATTTTTGACAATTTTAACGATGTAACCCCTTACATTTTTTTGAAAAATGGGTCCATTTTTTTTTGGGACAAAAACCTTCATCGGTTTTTTGATCATAACTTGGCGAAAACTCAACCGATTTCAGTCTGGTTTGGTTTTTTCTTCTTGGTTTTTAAGTGCGAACAATTATGCATTTAAAACTCGATCACGAATTTTTGGTAAATTTTTGACAATTTTAACGATGTAACCCCTTACATTTTTTTGAAAAATGGGTCCATTTTTTTTTGGGACAAAAACCTTCATCGGTTTTTTGATCATAACTTGGCGAAAACTCAACCGATTTCAGTCTGGTTTGGTTTTTTCTTCTTGGTTTTTAAGTGCGAACAATTATGCATTTAAAACTCGATCACGAATTTTTGGTCAATTTTTGACAATTTTAACGAACAATTCTGCATTTAAAATTCGATCACGAATTTTTGGTAAATTTTTGACAATTTTAACGATGTAACCCCTTACATTTTTTTGAAAAATGGGTCCATTTTTTTTTGGGACAAAAACCTTCATCGGTTTTTTTATCATAACTTGGCTAAAACTCAACCGATTTCAGTCTGGTTTGGTTTTTTCTTCTTGGTTTTTAAGTGCGAACAATTCTGCATTTAAAACTCGATCACGAATTTTTGGTCAATTTTTGACAATTTTAACGATGTAACCCCTTACATTTTTTTTGAAAAAATGGGTCCATTTTTTTGGGACAAAAACCTTCATCGGTTTTTTTATCATAACTTGGCTAAAACTCCACCGATTTCCGTCTGGTTTGGTTTTTTCTTCTTGGTTTTTAAGTGCGAACAATTCTGCATTTAAAACTCGATCACGAATTTTTGGTCAATTTTTGACAATTTTAACGATGTAACCCCTTACATTTTTTTGAAAAATGGGTCCATTTTTTTTTTGGGACAAAAACCTTCATCGGCTTTTTTATCATAACTTGGCTAAAACTCAACCGATTTCAGTCTGGTTTGGTTTTTTCTTCTTGGTTTTTAAGTGCGAACAATTCTGCATTTAAAACTCGATCACGAATTTTTGGTCAATTTTTTACAATTTTAACGATGTAACCCCTTACATTTTTTTTGAAAAAATGGGTCCATTTTTTTTGGGACAAAAACCTTCATCGGTTTTTTGATCATAACTTGGCTAAAACTCCACCGATTTCCGTCTGGTTTGGTTTTTTCTTCTTGGTTTTTAAGTGCGAACAATTCTGCATTTAAAACTCGATCACGAATTTTTGGCAAATTTTTGACAATTTTAACGATGTAACCCCTTACATTTTTTTGAAAAAATGGGTCCATTTTTTTGGGACAAAAACCTTCATCGGTTTTTTGATCATAACTTGGCTAAAACTCCACCGATTTCAGTCTGGTTTGGTTTTTTCTTCTTGGTTTTTAAGTGCGAACAATTCTGCATTTAAAACTCGATCACGAATTTTCGGTAAATTTTTGACAATTTTAACGATGTAACCCCTTACATTTTTTTTGAAAAAATGGGTCCATTTTTTTTGGGACAAAAACCTTCATCGGTTTTTTGATCATAACTTGGCTAAAACTCCACCGATTTCAGTCTGGTTTGGTTCTTTCTTCTTGGTTTTTAAGTGCGAACAATTCTGCATTTAAAACTCGATCACGAATTTTTGGTAAATTTTTGACAATTTTAACGATGTAACCCCTTACATTTTTTTGAAAAATGGGTCCATTTTTTTTTGGGACAAAAACCTTCATCGGTTTTTTGATCAAAACTTGGCTAAAACTCAACCGATTTCAGTCTGGTTTGGTTTTTTCTTCTTGGTTTTTAAGTGCGAACAATTATGCATTTAAAACTCGATCACGAATTTTTGGTAAATTTTTGACAATTTTAACGATGTAACCCCTTACATTTTTTTTGAAAAAATGGGTCCATTTTTTTTTGGGACAAAAACCTTCATCGGTTTTTTGATCATAACTTGGCGAAAACTCAACCGATTTCAGTCTGGTTTGGTTTTTTCTTCTTGGTTTTTAAGTGCGAACAATTCTGCATTTAAAACTCGATCACGAATTTTTGGTCAATTTTTGACAATTTTAACGATGTAACCCCTTACATTTTTTTGAAAAATGGGTCCATTTTTTTTTTGGGACAAAAACCTTCATCGGCTTTTTTATCATAACTTGGCTAAAACTCAACCGATTTCAGTCTGGTTTGGTTTTTTCTTCTTGGTTTTTAAGTGCGAACAATTCTGCATTTAAAACTCGATCACGAATTTTCGGTAAATTTTTGACAATTTTAACGATGTAACCCCTTACATTTTTTTGAAAAAAATGGGTCCATTTTTTTGGGACAAAAACCTTCATCGGTTTTTTGATCATAACTTGGCTAAAACTCAACCGATTTCAGTCTGGTTTGGTTTTTTCTTCTTGGTTTTTAAGTGCGAACAATTCTGCATTTAAAACTCGATCACGAATTTTCGGTAAATTTTTGACAATTTTAACGATGTAACCCCTTACATTTTTTTTGAAAAAATGGGTCCATTTTTTTTGGGACAAAAACCTTCATCGGTTTTTTGATCATAACTTGGCTAAAACTCCACCGATTTCAGTCTGGTTTGGTTCTTTCTTCTTGGTTTTTAAGTGCGAACAATTCTGCATTTAAAACTCGATCACGAATTTTTGGTAAATTTTTGACAATTTTAACGATGTAACCCCTTACATTTTTTTGAAAAATGGGTCCATTTTTTTTGGGACAAAAACCTTCATCGGTTTTTTGATCAAAACTTGGCGAAAACTCAACCGATTTCAGTCTGGTTTGGTTTTTTCTTCTTGGTTTTTAAGTGCGAACAATTATGCATTTAAAACTCGATCACGAATTTTTGGTAAATTTTTGACAATTTTAACGATGTAACCCCTTACATTTTTTTGAAAAATGGGTCCATTTTTTTTTGGGACAAAAACCTTCATCGGTTTTTTGATCATAACTTGGCGAAAACTCAACCGATTTCAGTCTGGTTTGGTTTTTTCTTCTTGGTTTTTAAGTGCGAACAATTATGCATTTAAAACTCGATCACGAATTTTTGGTCAATTTTTGACAATTTTAACGATGTAACCCCTTACATTTTTTTTGAAAAAATGGGTCCATTTTTTTTGGGACAAAAACCTTCATCGGTTTTTTTATCATAACTTGGCTAAAACTCCACCGATTTCCGTCTGGTTTGGTTTTTTCTTCTTGGTTTTTAAGTGCGAACAATTCTGCATTTAAAACTCGATCACGAATTTTTGGTCAATTTTTGACAATTTTAACGATGTAACCCCTTACATTTTTTTGAAAAATGGGTCCATTTTTTTTTTTGGGACAAAAACCTTCATCGGTTTTTTTATCATAACTTGGCTAAAACTCAACCGATTTCAGTCTGGTTTGGTTTTTTCTTCTTGGTTTTTAAGTGCGAACAATTCTGCATTTAAAACTCGATCACGAATTTTTGGTCAATTTTTTACAATTTTAACGATGTAACCCCTTACATTTTTTTTGAAAAAATGGGTCCATTTTTTTTGGGACAAAAACCTTCATCGGTTTTTTGATCATAACTTGGCTAAAACTCCACCGATTTCCGTCTGGTTTGGTTCTTTCTTCTTGGTTTTTAAGTGCGAACAATTCTGCATTTAAAACTCGATCACGAATTTTTGGTAAATTTTTGACAATTTTAACGATGTAACCCCTTACATTTTTTTGAAAAATGGGTCCATTTTTTTTTGGGACAAAAACCTTCATCGGTTTTTTTATCATAACTTGGCTAAAACTCAACCGATTTCAGTCTGGTTTGGTTTTTTCTTCTTGGTTTTTAAGTGCGAACAATTCTGCATTTAAAACTCGATCACGAATTTTTGGTCAATTTTTGACAATTTTAACGATGTAACCCCTTACATTTTTTTGAAAATGGGTCCATTTTTTTTTGGGACAAAAACCTTCATCGGTTTTTTTATCATAACTTGGCTAAAACTCAACCGATTTCAGTCTGGTTTGGTTTTTTCTTCTTGGTTTTTAAGTGCGAACAATTCTGCATTTAAAACTCGATCACGAATTTTTGGTCAATTTTTGACAATTTTAACGATGTAACCCCTTACATTTTTTTTGAAAAAATGGGTCCATTTTTTTTTTTGGGACAAAAACCTTCATCGGTTTTTTGATCATAACTTGGCTAAAACTCAACCGATTTCAGTCTGGTTTGGTTTTTTCTTCTTGGTTTTTAAGTGCGAACAATTCTGCATTTAAAACTCGATCACGAATTTTTGGTCAATTTTTTACAATTTTAACGATGTAACCCCTTACATTTTTTTGAAAAAATGGGTCCATTTTTTTTTGGGACAAAAACCTTCATCGGTTTTTTGATCATAACTTGGCGAAAACTCAACCGATTTCAGTCTGGTTTGGTTTTTTCTTCTTGGTTTTTAAGTGCGAACAATTATGCATTTAAAACTCGATCACGAATTTTTGGTCAATTTTTGACAATTTTAACGATGTAACCCCTTACATTTTTTTGAAAAAATGGGTCCATTTTTTTTTTTGGGACAAAAACCTTCATCGGTTTTTTATCATAACTTGGCTAAAACTCAACCGATTTCAGTCTGGTTTGGTTTTTTCTTCTTGGTTTTTAAGTGCGAACAATTCTGCATTTAAAACTCGATCACGAATTTTTGGTCAATTTTTGACCATTTTAACGATGTAACCCCTTACATTTTTTTGAAAAAAATGGGTCCATTTTTTTGGGACAAAAACCTTCATCGGTTTTTTGATCATAACTTGGCTAAAACTCAACCGATTTCAGTCTGGTTTGGTTTTTTCTTCTTGGTTTTTAAGTGCGAACAATTCTACATTTAAAACTCGATCACGAATTTTTGGTCAATTTTTGACAATTTTAACGATGTAACCCCTTACATTTTTTTGAAAAAAATGGGTCCATTTTTTTTTGGGACAAAAACCTTCATCGGTTTTTTGATCATAACTTGGCGAAAACTCAACCGATTTCAGTCTGGTTTGGTTTTTTCTTCTTGGTTTTTAAGTGCGAACAATTATGCATTTAAAACTCGATCACGAATTTTTGGTCAATTTTTGACAATTTTAACGATGTAACCCCTTACATTTTTTTGAAAAAATGGGTCCATTTTTTTTTTTGGGACAAAAACCTTCATCGGTTTTTTATCATAACTTGGCTAAAACTCAACCGATTTCAGTCTGGTTTGGTTTTTTCTTCTTGGTTTTTAAGTGCGAACAATTCTGCATTTAAAACTCGATCACGAATTTTTGGCCAATTTTTGACCATTTTCATATTTTTTTGAAAAAAATGGGTCCATTTTTTTGGGACAAAAACCTTCATCGGTTTTTTGATCATAACTTGGCTAAAACTCAACCGATTTCAGTCTGGTTTGGTTTTTTCTTCTTGGTTTTTAAGTGCGAACAATTCTACATTTAAAACTCGATCACGAATTTTTGGTCAATTTTTGACAATTTTAACGATGTAACCCCTTACATTTTTTTGAAAAAAATGGGTCTTCTTGGTTTTTAAGTGCGAACAATTCTGCATTTAAAACTCGATCACGAATTTTTGGTCAATTTTTGACAATTTTAACGATGTAACCCCTTACATTTTTTTGAAAAAAATGGGTCCATTTTTTTGGGACAAAAACCTTCATCGGTTTTTTGATCATAACTTGGCTAAAACTCAACCGATTTCAGTCTGGTTTGGTTTTTTCTTCTTGGTTTTTAAGTGCGAACAATTCTGCATTTAAAACTCGATCACGAATTTTTGGTCAATTTTTGACCATTTTAACGATGTAACCCCTTACATTTTTTTGAAAAAAATGGGTCCATTTTTTTGGGACAAGAACCTTCATCGGTTTTTTGATCATAACTTGGCTAAAACTCAACCGATTTCAGTCTGGTTTGGTTTTTTCTTCTTGGTTTTTAAGTGCGAACAATTCTGCATTTAAAACTCGATCACGAATTTTTGGTCAATTTTTGACAATTTTAACGATGTAACCCCTTACATTTTTTTGAAAAAAATGGGTCCATTTTTTTTTTGGGACAAAAACCTTCATCGGTTTTTTTATCATAACTTGGCTAAAACTCAACCGATTTCAGTCTGGTTTGGTTTTTTCTTCTTGGTTTTTAAGTGCGAACAATTCTGCATTTAAAACTCGATCACGAATTTTTGGTCAATTTTTAACAATTTTAACGATGTAACCCCTTACATTTTTTTGAAAAATGGGTCCATTTTTTTTTTGGGACAAAAACCTTCATCGGTTTTTTTATCATAACTTGGCTAAAACTCAACCGATTTCAGTCTGGTTTGGTTTTTTCTTCTTGGTTTTTAAGTGCGAACAATTCTGCATTTAAAACTCGATCACGAATTTTTGGCCAATTTTTTACAATTTTAACGATGTAACCCCTTACATTTTTTTTGAAAAAATGGGTCCATTTTTTTTGGGACAAAAACCTTCATCGGTTTTTTGATCATAACTTGGCTAAAACTCCACCGATTTCCGTCTGGTTTGGTTCTTTCTTCTTGGTTTTTAAGTGCGAACAATTCTGCATTTAAAACTCGATCACGAATTTTTGGCCAATTTTTGACAATTTTAACGATGTAACCCCTTACATTTTTTTGAAAAAAATGGGTCCATTTTTTTGGGACAAAAACCTTCATCGGTTTTTTGATCATAACTTGGCTAAAACTCAACCGATTTCAGTCTGGTTTGGTTTTTTCTTCTTGGTTTTTAAGTGCGAACAATTCTGCATTTAAAACTCGATCACGAATTTTCGGTAAATTTTTGACAATTTTAACGATGTAACCCCTTACATTTTTTTGAAAAATGGGTCCATTTTTTTTTTGCGACAAAAACCTTCATCGGTTTTTTTATCATAACTTGGCTAAAACTCAACCGATTTCAGTCTGGTTTGGTTTTTTCTTCTTGGTTTTTAAGTGCGAACAATTCTGCATTTAAAACTCGATCACGAATTTTTGGCCAATTTTTTACAATTTTAACGATGTAACCCCTTACATTTTTTTTGAAAAAATGGGTCCATTTTTTTTGGGACAAAAACCTTCATCGGTTTTTTGATCATAACTTGGCTAAAACTCCACCGATTTCCGTCTGGTTTGGTTCTTTCTTCTTGGTTTTTAAGTGCGAACAATTCTGCATTTAAAACTCGATCACGAATTTTTGGCCAATTTTTGACAATTTTAACGATGTAACCCCTTACATTTTTTTGAAAAAAATGGGTCCATTTTTTTGGGACAAAAACCTTCATCGGTTTTTTGATCATAACTTGGCTAAAACTCAACCGATTTCAGTCTGGTTTGGTTTTTTCTTCTTGGTTTTTAAGTGCGAACAATTCTGCATTTAAAACTCGATCACGAATTTTCGGTAAATTTTTGACAATTTTAACGATGTAACCCCTTACATTTTTTTGAAAAATGGGTCCATTTTTTTTTTGCGACAAAAACCTTCATCGGTTTTTTTATCATAACTTGGCTAAAACTCAACCGATTTCAGTCTGGTTTGGTTTTTTCTTCTTGGTTTTTAAGTGCGAACAATTCTGCATTTAAAACTCGATCACGAATTTTTGGTCAATTTTTGACAATTTTAACGATGTAACCCCTTACATTTTTTTGAAAAAAATGGGTCCATTTTTTTTTGGGACAAAAACCTTCATCGGTTTTTTTATCATAACTTGGCTAAAACTCAACCGATTTCAGTCTGGTTTGGTTTTTTCTTCTTGGTTTTTAAGTGCGAACAATTCTGCATTTAAAACTCGATCACGAATTTTTGGT
The DNA here is from genome assembly GCA_018152175.1 of Drosophila jambulina. Lineage (NCBI taxonomy): Eukaryota > Metazoa > Arthropoda > Insecta > Diptera > Drosophilidae > Drosophila > Drosophila jambulina. The sequence continues at coordinate 24,329,168 of JAECXH010000027.1, forward strand.
CAATTTTTGACAATTTTAACGATGTAACCCCTTACATTTTTTTGAAAAAAATGGGTCCATTTTTTTGGGACAAAAACCTTCATCGGTTTTTTGATCATAACTTGGCTAAAACTCAACCGATTTCAGTCTGGTTTGGTTTTTTCTTCTTGGTTTTTAAGTGCGAACAATTCTGCATTTAAAATTCGATCACGAATTTTCGGTAAATTTTTGACAATTTTAACGATGTAACCCCTTACATTTTTTTGAAAAATGGGTCCATTTTTTTTGGGACAAAAACCTTCATCGGTTTTTTTATCATAACTTGGCTAAAACTCAACCGATTTCAGTCTGGTTTGGTTTTTTCTTCTTGGTTTTTAAGTGCGAACAATTCTGCATTTAAAACTCGATCACGAATTTTTGGTAAATTTTTGACAATTTTAACGATGTAACCCCTTACATTTTTTTGAAAAAAATGGGTCCATTTTTTTGGGACAAAAACCTTCATCGGTTTTTTGATCATAACTTGGCTAAAACTCAACCGATTTCAGTCTGGTTTGGTTTTTTCTTCTTGGTTTTTAAGTGCGAACAATTCTGCATTTAAAATTCGATCACGAATTTTCGGTAAATTTTTGACAATTTTAACGATGTAACCCCTTACATTTTTTTGAAAAATGGGTCCATTTTTTTTTGGGACAAAAACCTTCATTGGTTTTTTATCATAACTTGGCTAAAACTCAACCGATTTCAGTCTGGTTTGGTTTTTTCTTCTTGGTTTTTAAGTGCGAACAATTCTGCATTTAAAACTCGATCACGAATTTTTGCTCAATTTTTGAAAATTTTAACGATGTAACCCCTTACATTTTTTTGAAAAAAATGGGTCCATTTTTTTGGGACAAAAACCTTCATCGGTTTTTTGATCATAACTTGGCTAAAACTCAACCGATTTCAGTCTGGTTTGGTTTTTTCTTCTTGGTTTTTAAGTGCGAACAATTCTGCATTTAAAATTCGATCACGAATTTTCGGTAAATTTTTGACAATTTTAACCCCTTACATTTTTTTGAAAAATGGGTCCATTTTTTTTTGGGACAAAAACCTTCATCGGTTTTTTTATCATAACTTGGCTAAAACTCAACCGATTTCAGTCTGGTTTGGTTTTTTCTTCTTGGTTTTTAAGTGCGAACAATTCTGCATTTAAAACTCGATCACGAATTTTTGGTCCATTTTTGACAATTTTAACGATGTAACCCCTTACATTTTTTTGAAAAAAATGGGTCCATTTTTTTTTGGGACAAAAACCTTCATCGGTTTTTTTATCATAACTTGGCTAAAACTCAACCGATTTCAGTCTGGTTTGGTTTTTTCTTCTTGGTTTTTAAGTGCGAACAATTCTGCATTTAAAACTCGATCACGAATTTTTGGTCAATTTTTGACAATTTTAACGATGTAACCCCTTACATTTTTTTGAAAAAAATGGGTCCATTTTTTTGGGACAAAAACCTTCATCGGTTTTTTGATCATAACTTGGCTAAAACTCAACCGATTTCAGTCTGGTTTGGTTTTTTCTTCTTGGTTTTTAAGTGCGAACAATTCTGCATTTAAAACTCGATCACGAATTTTCGGTAAATTTTTGACAATTTTAACGATGTAACCCCTTACATTTTTTTGAAAAATGGGTCAATTTTTTTGGGACAAAAACCTTCATCGGTTTTTTTATCATAACTTGGCTAAAACTCAACCGATTTCAGTCTGGTTTGGTTTTTTCTTCTTGGTTTTTAAGTGCGAACAATTCTGCATTTAAAACTCGATCACGAATTTTTGGTCCATTTTTGACAATTTTAACGATGTAACCCCTTACATTTTTTTGAAAAAAATGGGTCCATTTTTTTTTTGGGACAAAAACCTTCATCGGTTTTTTTATCATAACTTGGCTAAAACTCAACCGATTTCAGTCTGGTTTGGTTTTTTCTTCTTGGTTTTTAAGTGCGAACAATTCTGCATTTAAAATTCGATCACGAATTTTCGGTAAATTTTTGACAATTTTAACGATGTAACCCCTTACATTTTTTTGAAAAATGGGTCCATTTTTTTTGGGACAAAAACCTTCATCGGTTTTTTTATCATAACTTGGCTAAAACTCAACCGATTTCAGTCTGGTTTGGTTTTTTCTTCTTGGTTTTTAAGTGCGAACAATTCTGCATTTAAAACTCGATCACGAATTTTCGGTAAATTTTTGACAATTTTAACGATGTAACCCCTTACATTTTTTTGAAAAATGGGTCAATTTTTTTTGGGACAAAAACCTTCATCGGTTTTTTTATCATAACTTGGCTAAAACTCAACCGATTTCAGTCTGGTTTGGTTTTTTCTTCTTGGTTTTTAAGTGCGAACAATTCTGCATTTAAAACTCGATCACGAATTTTTGGTCCATTTTTGACAATTTTAACGATGTAACCCCTTACATTTTTTTGAAAAAAATGGGTCCATTTTTTTTGGGACAAAAACCTTCATCGGTTTTTTTATCATAACTTGGCTAAAACTCAACCGATTTCAGTCTGGTTTGGTTTTTTCTTCTTGGTTTTTAAGTGCGAACAATTCTGCATTTAAAATTCGATCACGAATTTTCGGTAAATTTTTGACAATTTTAACGATGTAACCCCTTACATTTTTTTGAAAAATGGGTCCATTTTTTTTTGGGACAAAAACCTTCATCGGTTTTTTATCATAACTTGGCTAAAACTCAACCGATTTCAGTCTGGTTTGGTTTTTTCTTCTTGGTTTTTAAGTGCGAACAATTCTGCATTTAAAACTCGATCACGAATTTTTGGTCAATTTTTGACAATTTTAACGATGTAACCCCTTACATTTTTTTGAAAAAAATGGGTCCATTTTTTGGGACAAAAACCTTCATCGGTTTTTTGATCATAACTTGGCTAAAACTCAACCGATTTCAGTCTGGTTTGGTTTTTTCTTCTTGGTTTTTAAGTGCGAACAATTCTGCATTTAAAACTCGATCACGAATTTTCGGTAAATTTTTGACAATTTTAACGATGTAACCCCTTACATTTTTTTGAAAAATGGGTCCATTTTTTTTGGGACAAAAACCTTCATCGGTTTTTTTTATCATAACTTGGCTAAAACTCAACCGATTTCAGTCTGGTTTGGTTTTTTCTTCTTGGTTTTTAAGTGCAAACAATTCTGCATTTAAAACTCGATCACGAATTTTTGGTAAATTTTTGACAATTTTAACGATGTAACCCCTTACATTTTTTTGAAAAAAATGGGTCCATTTTTTTGGGACAAAAACCTTCATCGGTTTTTTGATCATAACTTGGCTAAAACTCAACCGATTTCAGTCTGGTTTGGTTTTTTCTTCTTGGTTTTTAAGTGCGAACAATTCTGCATTTAAAACTCGATCACGAATTTTCGGTAAATTTTTGACAATTTTAACGATGTAACCCCTTACATTTTTTTGAAAAAAATGGGTCCATTTTTTTTTTTGGGACAAAAACCTTCATCGGTTTTTTGATCATAACTTGGCTAAAACTCCACCGATTTCCGTCTGGTTTGGTTCTTTCTTCTTGGTTTTTAAGTGCGAACAATTCTGCATTTAAAACTCGATCACGATTTTTTTGCCAATTTTTGACAATTTTAACGATGTAACCCCTTACATTTTTTTGAAAAAATGGGTCCATTTTTTTTTGGGACAAAAACCTTCATCGGTTTTTTGATCATAACTTGGCTAAAACTCAACCGATTTCAGTCTGGTTTGGTTTTTTCTTCTTGGTTTTTAAGTGCGAACAATTCTGCATTTAAAACTCGATCACGAATTTTTGGTCAATTTTTGACAATTTTAACGATGTAACCCCTTACATTTTTTTGAAAAAAATGGGTCCATTTTTTTGGGACAAAAACCTTCATTGGTTTTTTGATCATAACTTAGCTAAAACTCAACCGATTTCAGTCTGGTTTGGTTTTTTCTTCTTGGTTTTTAAGTGCGAACAATTCTGCATTTAAAACTCGATCACGAATTTTTGGTCAATTTTTGACAATTTTAACGATGTAACCCCTTACATTTTTTTGAAAATAAGGGTCCATTTTTTTTTTTTTTGGGACAAAAACCTTCATCGGTTTTTTATCATAACTTGGCTAAAACTCAACCGATTTCCGTCTGGTTTGGTTCTTTCTTCTTGGTTTTTAAGTGCGAACAATTCTGCATTTAAAACTCGATCACGATTTTTTTGCCAATTTTTGACAATTTTAACGATGTAACCCCTTACATTTTTTTGAAAAAATGGGTCCATTTTTTTTTGGGACAAAAGCCTTCATCGGTTTTTTGATCATAACTTGGCTAAAACTCAACCGATTTCAGTCTGGTTTGGTTTTTTCTTCTTGGTTTTTAAGTGCGAACAATTCTGCATTTAAAACTCGATCACGAATTTTTGGTCAATTTTTGACAATTTTAACGATGTAACCCCTTACATTTTTTTGAAAAAAATGGGTCCATTTTTTTGGGACAAAAACCTTCATTGGTTTTTTGATCATAACTTAGCTAAAACTCAACCGATTTCAGTCTGGTTTGGTTTTTTCTTCTTGGTTTTTAAGTGCGAACAATTCTGCATTTAAAACTCGATCACGAATTTTTGGTCAATTTTTGACAATTTTAACGATTACATTTTTTTGAAAATAAGGGTCCATTTTTTTTTTTTTTGGGACAAAAACCTTCATCGGTTTTTTATCATAACTTGGCTAAAACTCAACCGATTTCAGTCTGGTTTGGTTTTTTCTTCTTGGTCTTTAAGTGCGAACAATTCTGCATTTAAAACTCGATCGCGAATTTTTGGTCAATTTTTGACAATTTTAACGATGTAACCCCTTAAATTTTTTTGAAAAAATGGGTCCATTTTTTTTTGGGACAAAAACCTTCATCGGTTTTTTTGATCATAACTTGGCTAAAGCTCAACCGATTTCAGTCTGGTTTGGTTCTTTCTTCTTGGTTTTTAAGTGCGAACAATTCTGCATTTAAAACTCGATCACGAATTTTTGGACAATTTTTGACAATTTTAACGATGTAACCCCTTACATTTTTTTGAAAAAATGGGTCCATTTTTTTTGGGACAAAAACCTTCATCGGTTTTTTGATCATAACTTGGCTAAAACTCAACCGATTTCAGTCTGGTTTGGTTCTTTCTTCTTGGTTTTTAAGTGCGAACAATTCTGCATTTAAAACTCGATCACGAATTTTTGCCAAGTTTTGACAATTTTAACGATGTAACCCCTTACATTTTTTTGAAAAAATGGGTCCATTTTTTTTTGGGACAAAAACCTTCATCGGTTTTTTATCATAACTTGGCTAAAACTCAACCGATTTCCGTCTGGTTTGGTTCTTTCTTCTTGGTTTTTAAGTGCGAACAATTCTGCATTTAAAACTCGATCACGATTTTTTTGCCAATTTTTGACAATTTTAACGATGTAACCCCTTACATTTTTTTGAAAAAATGGGTCCATTTTTTTTTGGGACAAAAACCTTCATCGGTTTTTTGATCCTAACTGGCGAAAACTCAACCGATTTCAGTCTGGTTTGGTTTTTTCTTCTTGGTTTTTAAGTGCAAACAATTCTGCATTTAAGACTCGATCACGAATTTTTTGCCGAATTTTGACACTTTTAACGATGTAACCCCGTACATTTTTTTGAAAAAATGGGTCCATTTTTTTCGTGACAAAACCTTCAACGGTTTTTTTATCATAACTTGGCTAAAACTCAACCGATTTCCGTCTGGTTTGGTTTTTTCTTCTTGGTTTTTAAGTGCAAACAATTCTGCATTTAAGACTCGATCACGAATTTTTGGCCAATTTTTGACAATTTTAACGATGTAACCCCTTACATTTTTTTGAAAAAATGGGTCCATTTTTTTTTTGGGACAAAAACCTTCATCGTTTTTTTGATCATAACTTGGCTAAAACTAAACCGATTTCAGTCTGGTTTTGTTTTTTCTTCTTGGTTTTTAAGTGCGAACAATTCTGCATTTAAAACTCGATATCTAATTTTTGGCCAATTTTTGCAAATTTTAACGATGTAACCCCTTACATTTTTTTAAAAAATTGGGTCAAATTTGTTGGCTGAAAATTGTTAACACCTTCATCGTTTTTTTGATCATAACTTGGCTAAAACTCAACCGATTTCCGTCTGGTTTGGTTTTTTCTTCTTGGTTTTTAAGTGCGAACAATTCTGCATTTAAAACTCGATCACGAATTTTTGGTCAATTTTTGACAATTTTAACGATGTAACCCCTTACATTTTTTTGAAAAAAATGGGTCCATTTTTTTTTTGGGACAAAAACCTTCATCGGTTTTTTATCATAACTTGGCTAAAACTCAACCGATTTCCGTCTGGTTTGGTTCTTTCTTCTTGGTTTTTAAGTGCGAACAATTCTGCATTTAAAACTCGATCACGATTTTTTTGCCAATTTTTGACAATTTTAACGATGTAACCCCTTACATTTTTTTGAAAAAATGGGTCCATTTTTTTTTGGGACAAGAACCTTCATCGGTTTTTTGATCATAACTTGGCTAAAACTCAACCGATTTCAGTCTGGTTTGGTTTTTTCTTCTTGGTTTTTAAGTGCGAACAATTCTGCATTTAAAACTCGATCACGAATTTTTGGTCAATTTTTGACAATTTTAACGATGTAACCCCTTACATTTTTTTGAAAAAAATGGGTCCATTTTTTTTTTGGGACAAAAACCTTCATCGGTTTTTTATCATAACTTGGCTAAAACTCAACCGATTTCCGTCTGGTTTGGTTCTTTCTTCTTGGTTTTTAAGTGCGAACAATTCTGCATTTAAAACTCGATCACGATTTTTTTGCCAATTTTTGACAATTTTAACGATGTAACCCCTTACATTTTTTTGAAAAAATGGGTCCATTTTTTTTTGGGACAAGAACCTTCATCGGTTTTTTGATCATAACTTGGCTAAAACTCAACCGATTTCAGTCTGGTTTGGTTTTTTCTTCTTGGTTTTTAAGTGCGAACAATTCTGCATTTAAAACTCGATCACGAATTTTTGGTCAATTTTTGACAATTTTAACGATGTAACCCCTTACATTTTTTTGAAAAAAAATGGGTCCATTTTTTTGGGACAAAAACCTTCATTGGTTTTTTGATCATAACTTAGCTAAAACTCAACCGATTTCAGTCTGGTTTGGTTTTTTCTTCTTGGTTTTTAAGTGCGAACAATTCTGCATTTAAAACTCGATCACGAATTTTTGGTCAATTTTTGACAATTTTAACGATGTAACCCCTTACATTTTTTTGAAAATAAGGGTCCATTTTTTTTTTTTTGGGACAAAAACCTTCATCGGTTTTTTATCATAACTTGGCTAAAACTCAACCGATTTCAGTCTGGTTTGGTTTTTTCTTCTTGGTTTTTAAGTGCGAACAATTCTGCATTTAAAACTCGATCGCGAATTTTTGGTCAATTTTTGACAATTTTAACGATGTAACCCCTTAAATTTTTTTGAAAAAATGGGTCCATTTTTTTTTGGGACAAAAACCTTCATCGGTTTTTTTTATCATAACTTGGCTAAAGCTCAACCGATTTCAGTCTGGTTTGGTTCTTTCTTCTTGGTTTTTAAGTGCGAACAATTCTGCATTTAAAACTCGATCACGAATTTTTGGACAATTTTTGACAATTTTAACGATGTAACCCCTTACATTTTTTTGAAAAAATGGGTCCATTTTTTTTGGGACAAAAACCTTCATCGGTTTTTTGATCATAACTTGGCTAAAACTCAACCGATTTCAGTCTGGTTTGGTTCTTTCTTCTTGGTTTTTAAGTGCGAACAATTCTGCATTTAAAACTCGATCACGAATTTTTTGCCAAGTTTTGACAATTTTAACGATGTAACCCCTTACATTTTTTTGAAAAAATGGGTCCATTTTTTTTTGGGACAAAAACCTTCATCGGTTTTTTGATCATAACTGGCGAAAACTCAACCGATTTCAGTCTGGTTTGGTTTTTTCTTCTTGGTTTTTAAGTGCAAACAATTCTGCATTTAAGACTCGATCACGAATTTTTTGCCAAATTTTGACACTTTTAACGATGTAACCCCGTACATTTTTTTTTTAAAATGGGTCCATTTTTTTCGTGACAAAACCTTCAACGGTTTTTTTATCATAACTTGGCTAAAACTCAACCGATTTCCGTCTGGTTTGGTTTTTTCTTCTTGGTTTTTAAGTGCAAACAATTCTGCATTTAAGACTCGATCACGAATTTTTGGCCAATTTTTGACAATTTTAACGATGTAACCCCTTACATTTTTTTGAAAAAATGGGTCCATTTTTTTTTTTGGGACAAAAACCTTCATCGTTTTTTTGATCATAACTTGGCTAAAACTAAACCGATTTCAGTCTGGTTTTGTTTTTTCTTCTTGGTTTTTAAGTGCGAACAATTCTGCATTTAAAACTCGATATCTAATTTTTGGCCAATTTTTGCAAATTTTAACGATGTAACCCCTTACATTTTTTTTAAAAATTGGGTCAAATTTGTTGGCTGAAAATTGTTAACACCTTCATCGTTTTTTTGATCATAACTTGGCTAAAACTCAACCGATTTCCGTCTGGTTTGGTTTTTTCTTCTTGGTTTTTAAGTGCGAACAATTCTGCATTTAAAATTCGATCACGAATTTTCGGTAAATTTTTGAAAAATGGGTCCATTTTTTTTTGGGACAAAAACCTTCATCGGTTTTTTTATCATAACTTGGCTAAAACTCAACCGATTTCAGTCTGGTTTGGTTTTTTCTTCTTGGTTTTTAAGTGCGAACAATTCTGCATTTAAAACTCGATCACGAATTTTTGGTCAATTTTTGACCATTTTAACGATGTAACCCCTTACATTTTTTTGAAAAAAATGGGTCCATTTTTTTGGGACAAAAACCTTCATCGGTTTTTTGATCATAACTTGGCTAAAACTCAACCGATTTCAGTCTGGTTTGGTTTTTTCTTCTTGGTTTTTAAGTGCGAACAATTCTGCATTTAAAACTCGATCACGAATTTTCGGTAAATTTTTGACAATTTTAACGATGTAACCCCTTACATTTTTTTGAAAAATGGGTCCATTTTTTTTTTGGGACAAAAACCTTCATCGGTTTTTTTATCATAACTTGGCTAAAACTCAACCGATTTCAGTCTGGTTTGGTTTTTTCTTCTTGGTTTTTAAGTGCGAACAATTCGGCATTTAAAACTCGATCACGAATTTTTGGTCAATTTTTGACAATTTTAACGATGTAACCCCTTACATTTTTTTGAAAAAAATGGGTCCATTTTTTTGGGACAAAAACCTTCATCGGTTTTTTGATCATAACTTGGCTAAAACTCAACCGATTTCAGTCTGGTTTGGTTTTTTCTTCTTGGTTTTTAAGTGCGAACAATTCTGCATTTAAAATTCGATCACGAATTTTCGGTAAAATTTTGACAATTTTAACGATGTAACCCCTTACATTTTTTTGAAAAATGGGTCCATTTTTTTTTGGGACAAAAACCTTCATCGGTTTTTTTATCATAACTTGGCTAAAACTCAACCGATTTCAGTCTGGTTTGGTTTTTTCTTCTTGGTTTTTAAGTGCGAACAATTCTGCATTTAAAACTCGATCACGAATTTTTGGTCAATTTTTGACAATTTTAACGATGTAACCCCTTACATTTTTTTGAAAAAATGGGTCAATTTTTTTGGGACAAAAACCTTCATCGGTTTTTTGATCATAACTTGGCTAAAACTCAACCGATTTTGGGACAAAAACCTTCATCGGTTTTTTGATCATAACTTGGCTAAAACTCCACCGATTTCCGTCTGGTTTGGTTCTTTCTTCTTGGTTTTTAAGTGCGAACAATTCTGCATTTAAAACTCGATCACGAATTTTTTGCCAATTTTTGACAATTTTAACGATGTAACCCCTTACATTTTTTTGAAAAAATGGGTCCATTTTTTTTTGGGACAAAAACCTTCATCGGTTTTTTGATCCTAACTGGCGAAAACTCAACCGATTTCAGTCTGGTTTGGTTTTTTCTTCTTGGTTTTTAAGTGCAAACAATTCTGCATTTAAGACTCGATCACGAATTTTTTGCCGAATTTTGACACTTTTAACGATGTAACCCCGTACATTTTTTTGAAAAAATGGGTCCATTTTTTTCGTGACAAAACCTTCAACGGTTTTTTTATCATAACTTGGCTAAAACTCAACCGATTTCCGTCTGGTTTGGTTTTTTCTTCTTGGTTTTTAAGTGCAAACAATTCTGCATTTAAGACTCGATCACGAATTTTTGGCCAATTTTTGACAATTTTAACGATGTAACCCCTTACATTTTTTTGAAAAAATGGGTCCATTTTTTTTTTGGGACAAAAACCTTCATCGTTTTTTTGATCATAACTTGGCTAAAACTAAACCGATTTCAGTCTGGTTTTGTTTTTTCTTCTTGGTTTTTAAGTGCGAACAATTCTGCATTTAAAACTCGATATCTAATTTTTGGCCAATTTTTGCAAATTTTAACGATGTAACCCCTTACATTTTTTTAAAAAATTGGGTCAAATTTGTTGGCTGAAAATTGTTAACACCTTCATCGTTTTTTTGATCATAACTTGGCTAAAACTCAACCGATTTCCGTCTGGTTTGGTTTTTTCTTCTTGGTTTTTAAGTGCGAACAATTCTGCATTTAAAACTCGATCATGAATTTTTGGTCAATTTTTGACAATTTTAACGATGTAACCCCTTACATTTTTTTGAAAAAATGGGTCAATTTTTTTTGCGACAAAAACCTTCATCGTTTTTTTGATCATAACTTGGCTAAAACTCAACCGACTTCAGTCTGGTTTTGTTTTTTCTTCTTAATTCTTCAATTTTAACGATGTAACCCCTTAAATTTAGTATGCAGATTTTATAACATAATAAAAACTAACACAAAAAGGGTTTCCGCACTAAAATTATGACTTTTTAGACTTAGTTATAGTATTTTTAGGCTTTGATTTGTAGAAGAATTCGCTTATAGAAGCAACGGTTTTTATATAAACTTTAAACTAATAATAAAATATTGATAAAACAATTTTATAAAATTTTTATTTGATAAGCAGATTTTTTTATTAAAAATAAAAAAACAGTTGCAATAAATGTTAATGCCTTTTTTTAATACCTTTATAATTTATTTTTTTATTTTGCCTGTTGGCTATCCCTTATTGCGTATGCGCAATTTTTAAGCCCACAGCCCCTGCCACTTGCCCATCAGCTGTTCACCTTATTCACCACAGCACTACTCTCTCTCTGTCTTTCGGCTGTGGAAAGAGCCCCCTCGGCAGCCTTCGGCTCGCTTCGGTTTTTGGTGAAACCTATAAATACCAGTGCAGGCGAGCCATTCGAAACAAATTTTTTATTTTTTCCAAATTTCAACGTCACGGCCGGTAAACTGCAGATATCCTCCGTTTCGATTTATCTCGTGGCGTGAGTTCTGGGAAATATTAATGAACATTAGACAGAAAAGGATATAAACGTTAAACCGCTCCACGATTGTTCCAAAAAATTTGATTTTGTAAAGAAATATTTCTCTTGACATGTTCTTAAAACACAAAAATCGAATCGAACCTAAATTATAATAGTTTCGAAGCAAATTTGACAAGAAAAACGCTGAATTGGCATCCATGACCGCCTGCCAGCTGAGCAGCGACGTGTGGTGGGTGCCGTGGGATCTCGTGTGTGGCACATGGCGTATACTTGATGCTCGGTTCGCGGTTCGTCTTGACTCGTTTCACTCGCCGTTCAGTTGGTCAGCTAGTCACTGAGTCAATTGGGCAGTCGGTCAGTCATCTTCATCAACAGCAACTCCATTGCTCGCTCGCCTCGAGAAGGAAGTCGTGTGAAAAGTGCCAAAAACCTAACACAAGTGTGTGCGCAAAAATCGTGAGAAAATGCCGAAAGGAAAACAAAGAAAATCAAATGAAAACCAATGAGGAAAAATTAAAATTTCGAAAATAAATCAAGTGTGACAAGCGGAGAGATTTCGTTCGAGGAGAAAGCTGGCCAAAAGCGAATGCCGAAACGTATAATAATCTCGATAGCCGAAAAATTCTACTGACGCGCGTTCAGAAGTGCAGAAAATGTGTGGCCATCGCAGTCAATCAATTGATTTTTCTTCAGGCCAAAAGTTGCGAGAAGTGTGGACTCCACATCCACTCGTTTGCTTTCCCTTTCCCTTTCCTGTTTCCTTTTTTTTATTTGGTTTTATTTTGGCGAATCCCAAATGGAGCGTAGGACATTAATAATGCTGTCGCAGCATTTGAAACGATTTGTATCGGCAAAACTAAGATAAACACAGGCCGGGGAGAGGCAGCAACAAAACAAATTGCCAAACGAAAGCCCAAGAACCAGATCACAGCCCCGAAACGAAGCCCCGAAAAACAGGGTCACCCAGCATATTATGATTGACAATGGCTAAAAGCGAGGGGGTTGGTTGGTAGCAGCTGAAAGCCGCGGCGGGGTTGCTAGTTAGTTCGAATGGCGTCAGGCGGGAAAAGTCGGGAAAAGCGTCGGCAAAGCCAGACAACAGACGCGGCGTCGCAATAATCATAAAAGCAATAACAACACCGCCGCCCAAGAAATCATAAATTCATGTGTCAGCGATTGGGCTTCTTCATTTTCCAGAGGGGGTTGTCAGACGCGCTCGTGCTGCTCCAAGGGTACGGTATTCACCCTTGATTATTCATTCAGCAGCCTTAATTAGCCAAGTAGTTGTTGCAGTTGCCTGAATTATTTGGCAGCTTGGCCAATTAGCGCCCAGAAAACCCCCAAAAACGAGAAATATTACCTACAAACAGAGACAGGTGCCGCCACTCACAAAACAAACGCACACTGTCACGTTTTACACTTGACTAAGGTCAAAAGTTGTCTCTCCAAAAACAGATAGTCCCCTGAAAATGAGAAAAAGTGAGATCCCATCTGAACTTGATGCTGTCGCTGAGACTGCCGACGCATCGCGAGGCTATGGTGGCTATTTTTAACAAAAAAGCACGCCCGCACGGCCAATAAATTTCCCCAGAAAATGAAAAACCAAAGAGAAGCAACTGAAGAAAAAAAAGAAAACAAAAAACCGAATGAAAATTACGACTATGCAATACCCGGTATTGAGCTTAGATGAAATATGTTGCAAGCCTCTAGGGGGTTTCTTAGGCTTGGCTTGGAGAATATATACTTTAAAGATAGCTGCCTTTAAATTTAACTTATAAAGAAATATTTACAAATAAATATGCTGTTGGTTTTGATTCTTAAATTTAATTTTTAAGGATTTAAATACATTTAATTCGAAAAAATAGGTCTGGAAAACAAGGTTTTTTTCTAACATTTTACTGTCTCTATGGAAATTATTCATAGACATAAAAGATTACAGGCATAAACACAAGTCTTTCTTAGAATTAAAACTATATTTAACCAACTCAAAATACCCTTGAATTCCTTATTTAATGAGCATAAAAACAAAATAAAAAGAAAAACAGAGACACAGAGAGCTGAAACATATATGTAGGCCGAGACATTCATATTAATTAAACTTTGCAAGTAGGGAAGCTTCTTTGAAAACTTCACAACTCATCTTTTCCGGGGTTGGAAAGCGCGAGAGGGGGAAAAGCGCGAATGTAGTTGTCAAAACGCACGCACAACAAACAAACCGCAGGGAAACGAGAGAGCGGAGGAGAGAGAGAGAGTGAGAGAGGAGGAAAACCCCGATGGCAGTCAGACTTTTCCGAGAGAGCACTTTCCAAGGAGGCTTCCGTTTCGGTTTCGCTTTCGGCTTTGGCTTTGCTTTTGGGCCTTCCAAAATAACACATTCCTCGTACAAAGGATTGGATTCGCATTGACATTGGAAGCCGCTCGTTTCTCGCTCGCTTTTCCTGCTGCGCGCTCGAGTTTGGAGTTTCCCCGACGCTTTTCAGTTCGTGGCTAGACTTTGGAGCGTGCTGTGCTTGGAAGAACTGTGTGCGTGAGCGGCGGAACAGCGGAGTCCCCAGAAAAGGCCCCCACACTCCCCCAAGACCCAAGACACACACACAAACACATGAACACACTTTTACACCGCATTTTCCACAGGCCAAATGTGTAATAAAATCGAAACAATGGAACAGCAAACAAAACAACAGAAAATATAATACCGAATTGAAGTTCACGTTTGAATTGTGAGTGAAGGGGCTCCGAGAAAAAAGAGTTTCCCCCGCAGTGAAATAAGGCGTGTTCCGTCCGTACAAATACAAATACAAGTACAACAAAAAAAAAAAGAAAGAAAGAAAAGAAAAAGTAAAAGGAAATGCCCAAAAGGCAGACAGATAGGCTGGCGGAAGAGGAAAATCCGCACTAGGACTCGCGCATTTCCATAATGCTAATGCTGCCGGGAGCGGAATAAGTTTATAGTTTCAGCGAGCCAAATGTGTAATTCGAAAGCGTTTCCCTTCTGTTTTCTAGCGCGTGTGTCTGTGACAAATAATTTCCTAAGGTCACACAAATGAAAATTCCCCTAATACAATTTGGAAAATGTAAAATATAAATCTATTCCTAACGCTATACAAAGTAAACACCAGATCAAACACTTAATCGACGCTTAACCGAAAATCCTTAAAGCTAAATCTAAACAAGAAGAAAGTGAAATTAATACTCTTTAGTTGGTGAGTTGTTTGTATTATTAAAAAAAATAAAATAATAGAGTTAAATTATTAACTAATTACTATGAATCAAGAAAGCCGTTTTTAAGGTTTAATAAATATCTGAAAAATTATTTTTATATAAATTAAAAGGCATTCTAGAAGCATTCTTTTCTTACGAATTTGTAGCCCTTTTGCTATTATAAAAAAATACTTATAGTATATGTAATATTTGATGTTTTAAGCTACAAGTTTCATTAAATAAATTGATAAACAGTTTCTCAATTAACAATTTTCTAGCAAACAAAATAAATATGACTATATATGTACATGTTTATATTTTTTAGAAGAAGATGAGGTCTTTAATATTTTTCTTTTGAGCCTTTTACTAAATTCCTTCCCTACAAAAAATGAAATTTCTGAAATAGTTAAACATTAAAAAACTACAATCTTGTATTCTTTTTTTTACCGTAGTTCTACCTCAAATCCCTTTTATTAGCATTTCAAATCAAAGGCTTCACATTGCCCTCTGATTTCGTACATATTGTCGAGCCTAGGTCTTATGAAATTATGCTAATTCAATCGATATTTCGACTCGTGCCGCACTTTTGGCAACTTTACGAGTCAATTAGCGTTTGTAATTTGACATGCTACTTACTCAGGTTTTCCACCGCCGCCTCGTTCCCCCTCTTTTTCCCCCTCGGGTGTGTGGGAAAAACCTCTTTCGCTGGGTTTCAATTCGATTGCGGTCGGGGTTTTTATCGGCAACAATTACCCGAGCTGAGCAAACACATTTCCAAAGTTGTCAAACGGCCTTAATGGCACCTAGGCGGGTTCCCAGATAAGGAATAAAAATAATATAATACTCATGCTAGTTGACAGACAAGCCAATAATCAAGTGATGTGCCCCAAATATTGTGATAAGGCGGATGCCGCCAACTTGGCTCCCCGAGAACTTCTCCCAAAAATTTATGGGCACCGACAATTGGTGGGCGGGTGTCGAGGCGGGGCTGGAGCCCATAAAATATACTTAGTCCAAACATTGTTCGCAGGTGATAAAATTGCTTTGGATGTGTAAACAACAACAATGCACGCTTCTTAATGGTTTGCCAATTTTGGTTCCGTGTTCGCAAAGGCGTGGTCCTGGTCGTCATCGTTGTTGCCGTCGCCCTTCCAAAGCAATTTTCGGCAAGCCAAAAAGGTTTCCGAAGGGATTGACGGGATTGTTGAGTGAATTTCGTGTCCGGGAATAAGAATAACCTTTAAGGATTATGGATAAGCACTAAGTGCACTCGACACCGTTGTTTTGTCATCCAGAAATAAGCTTAAACTAAGTGGATAAATAGGTTCCCATTATCGAAGTGATCTTAATTCTACGTCAGCCACAAAGTGAAGATTAAATAGTTAGCATTTAATATTTGTATTTAAAGTTGTTTAGTTTATAAAAACCAAGTTGTGGTTAAAATATTTTCATTTGTTATAAGGTCTTTAAGCCCGTCTTCACTGCTCTCTGGGTACAAATGAACTCAGAAATCAGACAACTTCCTCTGCGCACACATTTCATAGTTTAGGTTTATAATAAAACTATTTTACTACCCAAGTGGAAATCTCTCTCACTCTCCCCGTTCTCTCGGACTGACAGTTGCTGGCTGAATGGACAAGTCCGTGCCATTCATTCGGCCAAAAAGTTGGTCCTGAAGGTTGTCCATAAATTTGGTAACGGACTTCTCTTCGCGCTTGTACTTATTTATCTTTTGCACAGTTGCCAGTTAAAGGCTATGAATTGTGTTGGCTGTCGAAATAAATACCAGACCGTTGCATTCTGACATTTTTATGGCACTGCCACTGAGCGGAGCCACCACAGGAAATGGAAAATATGTTCTGATGATGACTCCACGATTGTTCCTTGTGCAAGCGGAGGCCTAAAATTCATTTAAATTCGCCATTGTTTGCCATTTTTAAAATACGTTTAACTTATTTGTCAACTCATTTAACACAAATCACATTTTTTGTAAAAATGATTAAGGGGCTTATTTGACCCGCAGACGGGAAAGTTGAAAATAAGTTTGTGTCGCCCATTTTTCCCGAGTATTTGTTAATGTTCATGGCCCATTAGGCGGCCAAGTTTAGCTTTCATTTAGAAGTTGCCAAGTGCCAAAGCTGTGTGGAATCGCTTACTTGGCCCATTAAAGTTGTTAACTGGATTTGTTGCCACCACAGGATCGTCAAGCCATCCGCTTCAGATAGGGTTTATTACAGGCTAAGAATGGACGGTACTTAAAGGAAGCAGAAAGTACTATAAACTATGTAATGCACTGAGGAAATTTGGCGAAAAACGGTTGCATTTATAGTCCAACTTCTCTGAAGACAGAACCCTATTGATATTCATATCCAGAAAATCTGTTGACTAATATTTACTCGCTACGGTTAGTCTGAAATAATCAACAGACATCTTATAATTAAGGTTGCTTTTTTACTGGGTCTATATATCTATATCTATAAGCAAAAGAAAACCCTAATATATTTATATACCTAAATATATTCCGTTTTGTTCAACTTAGTTCAGATCCCCATAGGAACTTCGACTGCTCCTAAGGTTTAAAAATTGGTTCTTTTCCCCCAGTGCAGATAAATTGGCTATGGATAGGTTTCTTCTGCCTGCACATTAGTTATACCGGATGTGCTTTTTTCTCGGCCCGATGACGTGCATACGTCGAACTTTTGGGCTTATCTCTCTGCCCCTCTCTACGATATATACATTTTGGTGGAACCTTCTCAGTCCCCGCCTCGGAGCCCCGTTTCAGCCGCCACTCGAGCGGAGTCAGCGAAGCGCGCTTCCATTCATGTTTGGGGGCACATAATCAATATTTGGCAAGCAGCCGAATCGCATATGACAAACAGCGACAGGCCGAGAACTACACTAGGCGATATATGTATATATGCACCTCGGAAATGCAAGTGCTCCGGGGATCGGGGATCGCGGGAATGGCCCATTGCCATCCCATCAGCAAAGTGCATCAGCCCATTGAATCCTGCCTTCCTGCCTGCCAGCCTGCCTGCCTGCCCGCGAGTGGGCTTTTGATGATTTACAAAAACGGATTTTGTTTTTGCCGCGCCCGATACCCTTTTGCATAAATAAGATTCGCTTAGAGTTGATTTACTGGGAAAGTATGCAATTGTAATGCAAAGTGAAGAAAAACTGGCAAAATTGGGTTAAAAATGGGGTTGGTTTATTCATGAAAAAGGTGGATGGAAGGGTAGGAAAGTAGCTGAAATTGTAGGAAGAGTAGAAAATTATCAAGGCACTTGTATATTGAAATTGGAATTATTAAATAATTTCTTCTTTAGTATTTTGTATATTATTAGCAAGCTATTTCTCGTGAATAGTCAACACAACTAGTCTGTCAAGTCTTGGAATAGAATTAGTGATGTTTAGACGTTTATATTGCTCTGCTAAGTCGTTCTTCATAGTTTATAATTTTCCAGGTTAGAGTATTTTCCATTTCTTATTGGCATTTCACCTCTTAATTCCGCTTGGGGCATTGCAAATCTACTTCTTGTCGGAGTCTCGCTGGTTGAGCTTTGGGCCTCCATTGAGTCCCGTGGCGATAAAAATCAATGGCAGCGACAGTCTGATATTATTGCTCCGGCTCCGTAGTTTTTGGCACACATGCAATGGAAATCCACTTTCTCCGCCCCCCAGACCACGACTTTCTCCAAAATAGAAAACGTGGGAGTTCAAAAGTCACCGCTTTCTGACATGAGCCGCAAAGTGCATTCTGCATTCTGCAGGTGCAAGATTCTGGCGTGGGCGTTACCCGGCTCTTTCTCTCAGACGACAAACACAATTGGATTTAAAGGCAAGCTGACGGCAGCAAAATTTTTGGGGGAAATCTTGGGGAAAAGCGGAGAAAATCGCGTCGGAAAAGCAGCAGCAGCAGCAGCAGCAGGAGCAGCCTGAGCAGTCAAAACTTTTGGGCTTGTCGTCGCCGTCCCCCTTTTTTTCCACTGGGCCTTGTTTGTCAAGGCAGCAGGGCTGCCAAGAAAACGGCAGCGTGCCACAAATTTTCCCTTTCAATTGGACAACTAGAGCGGCAAGGGGGGCTCCGCAGGAGTAAACAATTGCACTGGAAATAAAATTTAGCATTTAGCTTAGTGTAAAGGGATAAGTTACAGTCAAAACAAGGTAAGAACAATGTTTAAAATCAGAGAAAAAGTGTCTTAGTTGGAGTGTAAATAAAAGTCAATAAAGAATTTCAAATTGAAACCAGTTATTCCAGCAATTGGCAAGCTCTTTCCCTCAGCGTAGGCAGGTTTGGATCTCGTTGCTTCGACCAGTATGTGGAGTCTCCTCCCGGGGCTGTCGCAGACTTCTGGAGCCTGTGCCCCGATACCGTGCCGGGGGCCTTGGGCCTGCTGGATTATTTATTTATGTACTTCGAGTGGATTGCATTTGCCTGCGCGATGGAGATAGAGTGCCAATTGCTCACGCCTTAGGGATTCCGCTTCGATTTGGTGCGCAACGCGGCGTATACGCAATGCGATTAATCTTTGCTACGCTACGGGCCCCCGAAAAAGGCGAAGAACGAGAACGGAACAGGAAAACGGAGCTCAGCTCATTAGCATGGAAGTGTTGGGCGTAATGTGGGCAAGAAACTGTGCAAGATTAATTGCGGGTCGTCTCCGCCTCCGAGGATCTCCTCCCCCCTCTCTGTCTGCCATTTTTCGGCCACTTTTGGCCTAAGTGCCAGCGCATTTATGCTAAATGGCCAGCAAAGAATCGTCTGCGGCAACAACTTGAAACTAATTGCCTCTTGACTTTGCGTCCATCTCCACAGCTACGCACAGCTACCGCCTCTCGGGCGGGGTTTTCCCCCAGCTCTGCTACCAGTTCTCCTCAACTTTTCCAACCCACTTTCATTCCATATACATATATCGTCCCGAGGTCGGTAATTGTTCATGGAGAACTGCACTTAAACACACAACATTACCGGGAATGTGTGGCAAAATGCTCAAATGCAATTGCTTTTGCGGTTGTGCCCCGATGTGCGATGTGGTACACCTCTAATGACACAGCAATGGCCGCAGTGACTGCGAATGTTTACTGGAAAATAGATAAAAGGGGACACGGCAAGGGAGATGCCCAGAGAAGAGGCGAAGAAGAGGCAAAATAAGAGCAAAACTTTAATTACTTTAAAAGGTATTTCAATGTGCACTGTTCTCTGACATTTTCTGTAGGGAATAAATAAGAATTAAATAACTAAAAGACTAGCACAGGGTATTTAAAATCTATTTTCACATTTGTTTTCATAACCTTAAGTTAATTAAACAATCCTTTCTAGTCTCCTCCCAAAAACCTAAATAAATAAAGGCCAAAAAAGTAATTATCGCCATAATCAATCACCGCAAACTCCCAGCTAGTTTCAGTTACGAAATTAAACTTGTTTTTCATGGAGTGTTGCTTCCTGAAATCTTTCTGCTGCATCCCAGTTTTCCCCAGACCGACTTCGGCTCCAACGGGACCACGGTTTTCCGCTTTTCTTGGCGGGTAATTGCAGAGAGAGAGAGAAGAGAGAGAGGGGAAAAGGATATGCCAAGGCTGTTGCAGCCACCATTAGCGTCATCAGCGTTAGAGAAATGATAAAGAAACTTCATGATGGTCCCCGCAAGTGATAAGTACCTAAACATGACTCGAGTCTCTTTCTCTGTTACTCATACACTGGCATAATTCTTTTTTAATGGCGTCGAGATTCAATTAAGTGAGAAACCCTTTCTCTTGTCACTGCTGCAAATTAAATGAAAATTCTGCTGCCAGGGGCGTGCTCGGAAAGTGGGCGTGTCACGTCGGCAGTCTTGCGTATGTTTGTGATATCTTAATAAAGTTAAAAGCGCTGGCGCTTTTTGTTCAAACTTGTTACTGTCATCTGCACACACGGGCACGAAAAACGACCGGGAAAACTCGGAGAGAGGGGTGAGGGAAACGAGGCAAAGTCTAAGGAAGAGGCTATGGGGGTAATGGGAAAACTTGGTAGGATGGGGTTGGAGGTACTGGCAGTGCCAGCAACATCTTAAAAAAATAGGACAGATACGACATGAAAAAGTGGCCCATTTTGGGAGACATGAGTTTTTTTTTACCAGGAAATTATGATTTTAGATTGTTTTTCCATGGTGATGGATGTGTTTTGTTGTATTTTTCACATGGAGAAGTGTATAATACATTTTCTAGGGTCCTTATTATATTGTAGTGAATCCAAAAGCTTAAATCTATTTTAAAACACTTTAAATTAATTGATATTTGGCAAGGATTTCATATTATCAGGGATGAAAATTAAAATTATAAAATAGCTTATTTTCTATTAAAATATGTATTAGTATCCAGCCGGATATTTTCCTCTTTAAAGAATAAATCCCGCAAAGATAAAAGTACTTATCGGCTACACTGATTCGACTCGGTCTGGTTCACAAAAGTTTTCTCCTTTTGGCTGGCGACATCCTGGCCTGCGCCAGATCAAAGCCGCTCAAGGAAATTGAAAAATAAAATTTTGCACTCCGCCAGAACAGAAAGGAAAAAGCTGCCTTTATTTGGGGGCAAAAAGAGAAAAGGCGGCGCAAATCTGTGAGGCTGAAACAAGGCTTAAATTTCGTGTTAAAAATCCTCATAGCCTCTCGCTCTGTGACCCAAGTCTCCGTTTCGCTTGCTCCCGCTGGGAAAATGGTCACGCGGGTCCTGTGTCGCTGCCATTTTATTTGTATCTCAACTCTACTTTTTGTGTGTGTTTTGTGCCTTGTGTTGTGCTGTGTTGTGTTGTGTCTCTCTCCCGCTGTGCAAAATGGTAAAGTTGCTGGGAAAGCGATGGAAATGTCTACGGCGGTTGGCTTTTTCTCGACGGTTCCTGCTTTATTTATGGCACAGCTGCAGCTGCCTTTCCTCCTGATTCGGTTTCTGCTGCACCCAGCGGATGTGCACCGTCATATGTGCTCAAAGGGTACAGGTGGCACTGGCTAACAGGGACCTCTGAGGGTGGGGATAGCTTCTTTTTAATGTGTTCTTTGTACCTTTTCGTAAAACTTTGGCCTATAAATTATTTAAAATTCAATTTAAATTAATTTGTGTATTACTTATGCTTGACAAACTTTCCTTAAACGAAGTGTAATTAAAAACTTTGTGGGAAATGCTCCTGTGTGTCTTTTCCTCCATGATTATTTAATAAGTTTCGGAGCTGGGAACTATTTAACTCGTAAATATTTAAGGTCCTAGCTTCCCCACTATAATAATGTGAGCCTAAAAAGTTTGCTGAAAGATGTATAAAAGGTTCTTACCTTAATTATGGGAATTACCAAAAATGTATCTTATATATAGTATATAGTATTCCTTATAGTTTGGATCCACTGCCCTGTCAGTTGCTTTGCATACATATGAGCTGGCTGCCAGTCCGTTAAAGCGGAATATATGGTTCCACTCTAACTGAAAGAACGACGTCGGCGGCGAGTGCTAAAAGGGTGGAGCGCCACAGGACCTGCAGGTGACTCCTTGGGCCTGAGCAGCGCCAAGAAGTGACATCTGTATCTTGTATCTGGGCATATTTGCACTCAAGGTGCGGCAGAGCCACGGATGCAGATACAAGGCTACACAGGCACAGAGATAGGGGAACAACACGGATGCTTCCTGTTGCTGCCAGCAGGATTCCCAAGGAAAATAAAAATAAAGAGAGAGAGAGAGAGAAAGAAAGAGAGAATGAGAATGAGAGAATGAGCGGCGGGCAGGACACGAATAATTAATAGTGTCTGGGCTCGGTCAATGTGTGCTAACGATTCCAGTTGGCTGCCTGCAACGGTAACTCGGGCTTTTCCCACACGCTCTCCACCTGTCTGTGTAAGTGGCACTCTAAAAAAATATTATAGCTTCGAAATTATATATATTTTAATAAAGGATAACTAAGACAACAAATTTCTTATCAATTTATACCTGAAAAAAAATTCCAACGCCTATAATAATATATTTTCCTATACAGAATTTATGTCCTACAAGTTCTTGAAATGTTTTTCAAAGTGTATATGTGTCCTTTACTATTTAATGAGCACTCAGCCGCAGGTATCTGTGGGCGTGTTGGATGCGAATATTCCATTCCATCCAGCGGATTCTGCCAGTCACCTCTGGAGGAGCCGGAGGATGGGACTGTGGTAGCCTTGCCTATTTTGAGGCGCCTTGAGTGGAAAACTTGGCTGGTTTACGGTGACTCCGCCGCCCCGCCCTTTGTAATTTTCTAAATTTACCTTTTGGGTGCATTTACGGCCGTGCGCTATAAATAACACAGGACGACTGGCGGGAATCCTTTTCTTTCCATCCTTATTTTTTGTGTTTTGCAAGTTTTCGAATTAATTTCCCTAAGAGCTTTGTCATTCATGGAAAAGCCAGAAGATAAAGGCAAGCCCCCTGCCGTGTATATGGATTTCCTGGCGCGGCCAATAAAATTGGAAAATTGGAAAATCAACAAACGAATCAATAAAATCGAAAAGTTTATTTGATTTATAAATATACAAATCAATTTTTACGAGCGCCTCTGGCTCCCAGAATCTCCATTCCATCGAGTACTTATCGTAAAAATTATGAAATTATGTTTATAACAGAGGGCAACAAGGGATCGCGAAATCATAGGATCATCATCAGTCGAGCGCATACCACAGTCGAGTGATTTTTCATCATGAAAAACTTCCGCCCGAAATTTCCCCTTGCTTTGTTTGTTTGAAAAGTATAAATATTAAAACTAAGATACATAAAACACGAGGAATTGCTCATAAATTGCTCTTGGCTCTTGGCTCCTCTGCTCGTATTTATTTACGGCTTCATCATCATTAATCGATGTATACATTTGCCATTTCCTCAATATGCAAATGTGCGTTATGGCGAAATGGAAATGGAAATGGAAAGTGGCACTGGCAAATGGGAAAATTGACGCCACTAGACATAAGTTGGCTTAGCCGCAAAACGAGCGCCTTTAAGCCAAATCCCAAATGGCATTATGTCTAATAGGCCCACTACTGAAAAATCCAATTGAAATGGCTTAGCCGGAGCACTTAGCTGAGAGTGTCGCTAAACTTTCTATTTGCCAAGAGCTTTTGGGGAGGTTTATAGGGGGCGTTGCGGTTCGTTTTTCTATAGACATTGTTAGGCTCTACAGGAAATATTTGTAGTAATTATTAACTATATTTTATATCATTGTTTTTCTCCTGTAAAGAAAATATAAAAAGTTACTTTTTAATTAATAAGAATAAATAGAAAACAGAGATGATGGTAAATCTCTATCAACTTCTGATTAAGTATAAACCTTACCTCTATTATTTTTTATTATTAAAATTCATTTATTAGTATATTATTTTTACCATATTTTTTTTTTTAATAATTAATAATGAATTTAATAGAAGAGTCTTGAATTTCCTAATATTCCTTGCCGCATAAACTGTATTTCATTAAGGCTCAGGATCCTTATTTGCTCATCTACGATTGCGTTCGCCTTTCTGTCTGGCTGAGTTTGAGTGTGTGTGTGTGTTTGTGTGTGGTTGTTAGGGTGTGTATGGGTGTGGTTTCCGTGTGTGTGTTTGTGCATCTCTCTCGAGAACTCTTGAGGCTTTAAGCTTCTCCCATATAATCACACTCGACACAGTCATCAACAACATTGACGTACTCATCATTGCCGTCATTCGTGGCGCTTGAAAAAATCTCTCAAATTTTATGCTTTTATATTTTCACTTATTTTCTATTTGTGTGTGTTTTTTCTCTTTTTTTCTGTACCTTTTTTTGGCACTTGAGAGGAGAGATTATCAAAAAACTGTTTACTCGACTCGAGACTCGAGTGCCAGTTGGCAGCGCTCTTTCCTCGACTCTCCCCACTTTTTCTGCTGCTCCTCGGTTGCCAGTGGATTTCAGCCACATGTCCTGACACTTTTTTTCTGCTCACTTGCCACTGACAGACGCCCTTCATCGCCAGCCCCCCCTTTGGACATAATTTCCATGAAATTGATTGACAATTGCCGCATTTTGTGGCACATTTGCAAAACAGTCGGCCGCCCGTGGCGCGTTGTATCGATTAGGCCACGGCAGGACGCAGGATCGGAAACGCCGCTGAGTTTAGGAGTTCAGCAACTACCCTCTACCCCTTATGTATAGTATGTTCCCCAGGGCTTTGAAGGGCTGGTCCTTGCTCTGAAGTTTAATTGAATTGCGAGGGAATTTACACAAATTATTTGTGGAAAAGCTTTAAAATCTATTATAGGTTTTCCAATTTCTTGTTCTTTTTCATTATTCTAAATTCACAGAAATATAATTCCAATTACCAGTTACTTTGTTTTAACTTACTCGCCTTCCTTTGCATTCACATAGTGTCTATTCTCGCACTCCTGTCCCCGAGGATTGTCACAAATTTGTGCAATTTGCGCCGCAGCTGCAGCGGCAACTCGAGGGGATGCGCTGTGCCTCCAGATTGCAGCAGATTATCTCCGTCGAGTCCTGCCAAAGGACTCAGCCAGGCAAGAGGCCGAAACAATTACGAAAAGCGAGCGGCGGCATGTGTGAGTGTTCCTCAGCGCCATGCATGGCATGCCCATCCATGCGAGAACTGGCTGTTGCAAGGAACAGCTTGACTTTGGCCATTGTTGTGCGGGCCCAGGGAATCCCGGCGACAAGTTGGGCGGGGATCCCAGGCATAACATCTTGATATTCGCATTGTAGCCCCGTTTCAACGCTTACAAAAAAGCAAGCATTTAATTGTGCAGTCGCCAGATGACAGATGCACACTCCAAAGCAAACTCAACACAAAAAAGCAGGGGGAAAACAGGGGAAAAGCGGAGAAAATGCAGAGCGGAGGGAAGAAAATGGGTTGCATCAAATTGGAAATTCTTTGGGCCATTGTAAACAAACTGAAATTGTTTGCGCTTCTCTACTCTAGTTTTTTTGTTGTCTGGAAAATTTGTTTCTGGTCCATTGAAGTTGCTTTTACGCTGCCTGATTGAGTCCCAAGAAACAGGGTGATGGTTTCACGTAGAGCAAGGGAAATAATTAAGAAGTCCAATTAAAACATAAATGAAAAATGGAATATTCAGAGGAATGAATTCAGAGACTTATATGCTATTTATTAGAATAGAGTTCATTAGAGAAACACTTTTATATAAATTAATGTTAAATGTTTCTCTCTCCTACACTAATTGACAGGCTTAAGCATAATCCAAAAACCCTTAATAATTTTATAATAAATTTAAGAGTTCATTTTTATAATACTTTTTCTGTTCTCCCATAAATTTTAAAGCTTAAAAAATATACAAACACTTGTGCCAAAAATCCGAGTCATTTCCTATCTAGTCCTAGGGCTTTCCGCATGAAAATAAACAAAACTGGGATCGGGAAAAAGGTAAAATAAATAAGTGGATCGGAGCTAAGCACTGGGAAGTTAAAACAAACAAATTCAGGGGACCGACTATGCGTGTGTCTTTCGCGGGGCCTTTGTCTGGCAGAGAATTTCCATTTATCAGGTGGTTTCCCAAAGGCCTAAAAATAGCGTTTGTTTTCAATGAGACTTCGCTGGCTCGCTCGCTCGCTGGCTGGCGGCCTCTCCATCGGTCGGGGCTATGTGGGCCACAAAAATTATATATATAGATATAGCCGGCTATTCCGATTCTCCTCTAGATGCAGTCAGTCGCTCTCTTTCTGCGTGTGGATTTTATTTTTGATTTAGCGAAATTGAACAAAACGCTGCTGACCACCAAAATAAACTCTTACTCATGTCGTCGCCTTCGGTGCTTGTTTTTAATTATTTACAAGAATGTATAAATAATTCTCGTCGGTGGACTTTTGATTTTGCATATGGATTTTTTATTCCATGGCTGTCAACGCTGCGAATGCGCAATGCCCGGCGAGTGCACTCTGTTTTCCTTTTTGGCTTTCCCCCTTGCCTCCTGCCTCTTGCCAGTGTTATTGTTATTGTTCTGGGCCATTCACGCTCTACGATTTTGAGTATAAACAATTCGGCGAGTTTGTTTATGTACAAACACATCGACAAAGGAGAAGCCGGAGAGCGTGAGTGTAGATAATTTTCCATAACGCAATGGGCAGTGTTTATGGATAACATATGCTACTTGGCCAAATCGGCTCTTCCGATATATATCCGCACTTGTGTACCCATATATTATTTTTTCCTTTCTTTTCTCGTATAATTGTTTATTGCGATATTCGGCTGTGCCTTTTGGCAAGCGCCCCGGATAAAAATTTCACTTTGCCAACTAGGAAAAGCTCACATTTTCACATTTTAACATTTTAGCATTTTCACATTTTTCCCATTTTCACAACAATAAAGCAGCAAATGCAACGATTCATTCCGGTCCGATTTGGTTTTCTTCGCTTCTCCTCCATGGCGTCATCAATTTAAAAATGTGTGCAGCTGATAAGAGGCGGTGTAGGTGGGAAATGAGAGTGCCTGCCGCGGTGAATTTCCCGCGGAGCGGACATTATTCCATGGCGCAGCGGGTAGGAAGGTCATTGTGTTCGCTGCAGTTGCAGTTTTATTTTTGGTCAGCACAACACCTACTCACCGGATTCCACCCTCCCCCGAGAGCTTGTGAATTTTTGCACTTTGCCGCATGCGTCTGCGAATTTATTTCCGTTTAGATTGTGTCATTTCGGTAATTTTGGCCCGCGCTGCGTATACGCAATGTGTGCAGGAAATTTGCACGTTGCTAAATGTGTACACGGGAAAAAATTAATTAAAATGAATAAGCAAATAATAATGGGGAAGCTTGAATCACTTTTATTTTTGGAAGGGAAACTGAACTTATATTTAAATTATGTAAGTATTTATAAAGCCTATTGAAACTCCAAATTTATATTTTATATCATTAGTTGAATCATTTTCCACATTTCAAATTTATGGCCTTAGATCCATAAATAAAATGTTTTTAGGAACCCAAACATATAGCCCCTAGAATTTATATAACTTTCTTTTAATTTGTTGCACTTTCTAAACTGACAATCAGCTTATTGGTTGACAATGTCGAGAATGATGGAAACCAGGCTGGTGGCACAGGTGAGAAGCTTATGAAATTCTTGTTAATGACACCTGCCAGCAGCAGCAGCAGTCATCTTGCCAACTGACACACCTATATAATGCACTGTTGGGGCTTTATTGATTTATGTATGTCATTCAACCACTAATGACGTCGTCAGCGGTTGCAATAAATGACAAATGGATTGAATGACAGAAAGCATTCTTTTAGCGGAATGGAATGATAAGTACTTAAGCTGTGACCTAAAGCTGCAATTAATTTATTGCTAAAGTAAAAATATTAAATGTATTTAAATGTTAATTTTTTAAATAAAAATTAGGTATGATTATGAAAAAATGTATTATGTTAAAAGAGAAGAATGGACCCAGCGCGTTAAGAAGGTTTCTTCATTGAGTTTTATACTTTCCCCCGATTTAATTTTTTTCAGGACCCTGTTCCTTATAAATCCTTTGTTCTACGACTGACAAACCCCTTCAAGCCCCCAGCCTCCCCCCGTGACATCCATTCAGCGGACGCTGGGCAAAAACGCGTTTAAACATAAAAACTTAATTATGTGTCAAAAATTGTTGCCGGCTCGTTAACGCAGTGTTCAACATTGCGGCCACGGGCGTTTCATGTTTGTGCATACATTGACGCCCCTCCATTTCCCATTTCCATCCCACCCCCCTGCCCCCCTCAGCGCCCAGAATTTTCCGCATGTGAGGCGAGGAGGGGAAACCTGAAGCCTGGGCATGGAAATTGGCGAATGGGAAAACGGCAAACGGGGAACGACCGCAAACACAAACAAAATAAAGTGAAAAACAAAAAGCGCCAGCGAGGACAGAAGTGAGTGCATGGGAAAATGGAGGGGAAATAGGGGGATGGGGAAATCGAGAAGGAGATCGGAAAATGCTAGGATGGGGGGTTGGGGCTATGGTGTTTAAGGGATGTGCATGGCCAATAAAAAGTAGCTGTAAAATGGCATTTACGGCATCCAACTACACCAATTTATGGCCCTGTTTTTGCCCGGGGTAATGCGCAATTAAAACTGCCAAGTGCATTACATTAAATTAAAATTAAAAATGAAAATGCAATGACAACGAGAGACCCACTGTCCATGATAAATCTCACCGACCCTGACAGATTCAAGTGACCAGAAAGCAGGTCCTATATATTTTTGTTTGTATATATTTAGTATGTAAATGGAACATTTCAAAAATATAATTCAAACGGATTTCACTGTCATGTGTCGACGGATTTTTTCTTTCCAATTTACGCCATAAATTATGGGAATACATTATTGCAAATTAGCATTCCAAAGCGAGCTCAAAACTGGAAAAAAGTGTAACTCTTAATTAATATAATTAGCTACCATTGCTTAGTAATATTTAAAAAGCCCATAAATAGTAGAGTTTATTCTGAATGCACTTTTAATGACTTTCATAATATTAATTAAAACTTCATACAAAAGTAGCTTTGTATGGGACTTTCGTTTTAATTATGGAAAAACAGTTTTTAGTTGTTGTTTCAGGTGTTCGTTTGTTCATGGGGGAAGCTTACTTTGTGCTGTAAAGAGCAAAAAATGGGGCGAAGAACTATAATGAAATGGTTGAGTCATTGCTGAACATAATTTCCAGGGATGATTGTAAACAGAACTATTAAAGGATAATGGGTAATTTGCTAAATAAATGGTTTAATTAAATATGGAAAGCTGTTATAATAAACAAAATTAAAATCTAGAACAAACAAGTAAATAAAAAAATTTTTAAATGAAAACATGAAAATTACAATTAGGTATACAAAGTAAAGAACTACCAAATCTCTATATATAATTATAAAGTTTTATCGAAAATAAATGCCCAAATGTATCTCAACTTATTCAGTTTCCTTTTCTAATTCCAAAAATAAAATAAATAAACTGCAATCAAGTGTAATAAAGCAATATTTGTTTTCTCAAGCAACATATTGAGCTTTCTATCCCCCTACCGCCCCCGAAAATGTTCCCATGGGCCCACGCTGCGTATGCGTTATTCATGCAATTCATTCATCTGCTGCGAGCATCAGCTGTTCGCTCATCGATTCGCCATAAACAATCGAAGCGAGAGAGGAGAAACCAATTAAAATCATGCGTCGAAATGCACGACGACTGGGAAATTTGGGGGGGAAAATGCGAGGGAAAACCGAGGCAGAGTGGGGACACAAATAGCCAGCATCGTCAGCTGGTCCATAAAGTATTTTGGCCTGCCTACGCGACCATTAATGCTGTAAAAGCACTGCGACGACATAGAGATATGCAAAAAAGAGAAGAAACAAGACTAGATACGAAAATAAAACTGAAATTGGTTCATTACTGGGGAGAATGGTCTCGGGGGTGGCGGCCACCTTGACGTTGCTGCTTGAACTCGAGCCAGAGAACTATTGAAGGGTGTTGCGAAGGCCTACAGAACGGGCCGGAACGGAACCGGCGGTGATTTGCACTTATTACTAATGGGAAAGTTTCCCATCCGTTTCCATAAGAAACTGTTTCTTATGCTGGCCGCTTTTCCTAATCTATTTACACGTAAACAAATTACAAGCTGCCGGCCTTGAACTGGACTCGAAGAGAGGCAGTTTTCTTAATTAAATGACAGCTTTCCGCCTGACGAACTGAACTTTTGATATTTTGTTACAGTTTTGTTTGGATTTTAGGCTTTTATGCAGAGGGAAAATATTAAGATTTTAGGAAACTAAATAGACTCTTGAATAAACTAAACTACAAATCCTTCTTAGCAATACTTTAGCTTGTTTACTTACACCCATTTCATGTATGCACATTTTGTGTAGTAAACTCTTATAGCAAAAACCATTTGATAACTTTGCAAATAGCAACACAATTTATTTGCCCATCAAATTGCGAACCAATTCCTTCAATCGCGCCAAAATGTTTAATAATTTCGTGCGGAAAATCTCGCTTTGTTTGAATAATTCCGCAGAACGATCATTACAAAGTGCTGAAAAATTCGTTGGAATTCGTTCGGCGTCTGTTCACGAGTCCGAAATGTTATTCGCAGTCTGTAGTAGCTGCCACTCGAGTGTGCCACGGAAATGTGATTGATTAGGAACGAATATCGCACATGAATCACTTTTTCTGCGAGAGCATTTGCATCTGGCGAAAAGTTGCGGAAAACTTTTCCCCCATTCGAGTGGCGAGCATGTGACCGCTACGTCATGAATCCCGTCCCGGGTAGCCAGCCAATGGGATCCACATGCCCATCTCCATCGGTCCACCGCAGGCAGCCCCCCGGAGTCCGGAAATTGTCCGCCACTTTTGACGGGACTTCAAAAGCCAAAGGAAGGCAGTTGCTGGCAATGTCGAGGCGACTGTGGGACTTAAATGTTTGGCGCATTTATGTTGTCACTGCGGACAGACGGACATGTCACAGCAGACACACACACGTTGTGTACATTAAAAACAATTTTCAGAATTTAAATATTGGTGGGGACGTACATACGTTCGTTCTCCTTGGCAATTGGCCCAGATTTCTTTTGTTGGGGGAAAGGCGACAAGCCAAGGGCCTGGATATATCTGGAGCATCTTGTCCGCAATTAGGTGTGTCAGCTGCAATTAGAAATAATGTGGGGAAATGGGATAAGGTGAGTCACTTGGTAAATTTTAAAAATAAACTATATCTAGAGAATTTTTTAAGAAATTTGTTTCATCATTTTTTATCCTTTTAACAATCTCTGAAAAAAAAATCCAAAGCCATTTTTCTTGCAAAATTTTTAAAATATATTTAGACAACAATAGAAGGCAGCAATTCCTGAGTAAATAAAATAAGTACAATTATTTTATTATTTAGTATTCTCTATATCTACTTATAAAATAAAGTATCCTAATAAATTTAATGCGGTTTGGTGACTTAGAAAATTTCCTTTCACCCTCTTCGTAATGCTTTCTTTTCACCACTAAATCTATCCGCGAATTTCCCGCAAACTGGCCAGACTTGCTCTATTTAATTTGGCTAAAAGCCCATGCCAAAAAGCAAAACCCGTCGGCTGTCCATTGAACCAAGCCGAAATAATGTGGAAAATGGCAGATAAGTGAAATCAATCAAGGGAGAAATCGTGCTGAAAAGCAAAGTGTTAATCAATAATTTCACTTAAATTTCAAAAGCATAAACAATTCAAGAGCTTAATAATAAATATACTTCTATTATTATCATGAGAATATTTGTGATATTTTAAAAAAGATATTTGTTTCACCATTAGTTTTTGGCAGCTTCCCTTGAATATTTATTTTTGATCTATTTAAGTAATGACTTCCTTCATAAATTCCTACTTTCCATTGATGTTTATGTTTATTTGGAAAATGTTTGAATTTAGTTGTTATTACTGAAGAGTCTTATATTTTATTAGACTTTGTATTGGCCTTTAAAGTGGTAAACATGCGTTCATTAAATTATATTTTTCTTATTTCGAGCTGTTTAATTTATATGGACACTTAAGTAGTGGCTTTTGGCCATCAAAATTGATTGGTTTCCTTCATTATTAAAAAGCCAAAAGTGCTCTTCATTTCTGTCAACAGAACAACCCCTGACCCCGCCATAAAAATGGGCATATATATATATATATATATATCTTTTTGCGGTAGTTTTTGCTGATCCGTGGGCTCCAGCCAGTCCAGCGGTTTGTGCCAAAAATAGCAAAACGATATTAATTCTTGTTTGCTTTGTTTTGGTTTCTGTTTCGGGTTCTTTGGGCAGGCAGGAAATGAGAATTGAATACAATAAAAATCATTCAATAGTATCCATTGTTGTTCCTCGAATTAATAATAGATAACAATGCCGGGAAAGCGGAAAAGCCGAGCCACCAGCACACACTCTCGTATCACACATAATGGGAATGGGACGAACAATGGGCGAAATAAAAAGGCAGAAATAAAGAGGAGACAAGTGGATTATGAGGACCAGGGGCAGGACCTGAAATCCATCCCCGGTTTAATTAACTCTCGACGCCAAGAGACCGTGATTTTCCCTCGCTGCTGTTGTTTTTCCATTCCATTCCCAACGAAATAGTGAGAGGCGGTGGATGGTGGTCAGGGGTCCGTAATTTGAAGTTATGTGCGGTCTGATGTAACAACCAAACAACCAAACAACTTTCGTCGAGGTCCTGCGAGAAATTTCCATTTTCGCCGGGGAAGCATAACGAACTGGGCTTGCTCTTCTTCGGCAGTAAATCACAAACAAAAGGTTTGGTTTTCTGTATTTTCGCAAGGAACAAAGCTACAGGCAAAGTTTTTGAAAATCGGGTAGCTTCAGGAATTTTCCAGCAAGAAATTTCCATTTAAAGGGAGGATGGGTAGCGCAGCCGTAAGTCATAAACAAAAGGTATTAATCTAAGACAACAAAAGCCGAAAGTTAAAGTTTTAACATTCTTCTTTTAATACCTTTACATATTCTATAGAATTTACCGACTCAATTTTAAAGTTAAAGAAACTTTTGCTTACTTTCTAAGTAGCTATGAGTTTTTTAAAAACGGTAATAACATTTTGAATGGATTTTGAGTGATAAAAGAGGGACAGTCACTAAAACAATAGGATTAGCCGTGAATAATGTTAAACAATTAAATGTTTACTCTTTACAAAAATGTATTAAATTATCTGTGTTAAATTTCTAAGAGTATAAAGTAACTAAGGCATAGTTAAAATTCCAAAGAAAATACCACTAAGTGTTAAGTTCCAAAGGTGACTCCTCTTTGGTAACTAATGAACTCCGATTTATTTCCCTCGCCAGGACAGTGTATAAATGACAGGTCATAGGTGGCAGGATGCGGAACGAGATTTAAGCCTCTCGCAATGCGGTTGAACGAGGCTTCTTGTTCCTTGTTGATGTCCTTGAATCAGACACTCGAATGGCACTAACTTCCAACTTGAAGGGGTGGCAACCGAAGGCGCTGAGGCAAGGGGCGGGCGCGATGATGGTGACCTCGCAGCGACTAGCGACTGCACCTTAACCTGTCACACGGGGGCCAGAAAAACGAACTAGGGTGCACGAGCACCCAGCTGAGAAAATGAAAATGAACATGAAAAAGAGGCTCTGAGATTGCCAACTAACCAAGTTTCATGGCATTGGTCACAGCAGCAGTGGCCGCAAACTAAGGAACATGGCCTTAGCAGCCACAATAACACACTGAAACGAAATGTTTATACATAAAAGAAATATTTAGAATGTTAAATTAATAGCTTACTTTTAGTTAAATATATTTTAAAAGGGAATTTAGAAGTAGTTCTACAAATAAAAAAGACTTCAATCAACATGTTCAGAAAAGAAAATCAGAAAAGGTTTATATCTGACTTAGATAAACCTTTGAAAAATAATAATGCTTATTGCCTAAATAATTTTATATTTTGTTATTATAAATAAATTTTATTCAGTGTAGTGT
This sequence comes from Drosophila jambulina, assembly GCA_018152175.1. NCBI lineage: Eukaryota > Metazoa > Arthropoda > Insecta > Diptera > Drosophilidae > Drosophila > Drosophila jambulina. The sequence goes on from JAECXH010000027.1 coordinate 24,363,261, forward strand.
CCTGTAAAAACAGCAACAACCAGCGCTCGTCGCTCAGAGTTGTATCCTGTTTCCAATTTTCATTCAGTATCCCACTTCCACGCGCACTTCGTGTGCTCCTCCACTTACTCACTCGCCACCCGCTGCCACCCACTTTGCCAGCCCCTTGTCGCCACCCACAGCCCTCCCCCCCTTCCGCCTGGTCCCCACAAAACACATCAAAGTAGGTCGTCGCGTCGCGTCCTTGCGAAGGAGCAAAAGGAGCGAAGGCAGGCTCAAAAGGCGAGCAAGGAGCAGCAGCAGCAGCAGGCAGGCGAAAAAAGGAGGAAAAACTTCACCTAACCTCATTACGAGGTCTCCTGCTACGCACACACACACACAGAGCACTCTGGGAGTGTGTGTTATGACGTCATTGGTTCGGCTGTTTGCCTTCGCCTGCTCATTCGCCTGTAAAGGCTGCGCAGCGTTGGGGCGGCGGGCAGGCATCAGTTGGGAGCTGGGAATGTCAAAGGTTAACCACCAAAAAGATTTGATTTTGCTTTATAAAAAAAAGGATAAATATAAATTTAAAAAAAAATGTGCGACAAGTAAAAAATGTAGTACTAAAAAACACATACGTTTACGGCAATTAATTCACGGGCGGATCAAAGGATCTAAGTCGCCCAGAGCCAGTGAATGGAGCAGGCATCCTGGAAAGGACCTGCGCAGTGGGCCGAGGCGAGAGAGAGCGGCAGCCAGAAGAGAGTTATTCGGAGTCCGTCGGCTTTGTGTTTTCTGGAAGGACAACAAACGACAACAACAAATTGCAGTAAACAGTAGAAAAAGTAGCCAAAGCAACCGGAAAGGCAAGGTGAGGCGGGGGGATTAATGGGCGGTATAACAAGGATACCGAAGCGGGGGAGGCGGGGTAAAAGGGTAACATGCGTAGCGGCAACTGAGACATTGGAATTATTATTACATTTTACTTGCTTTTATTGCGTTTCAGCTGGGTCCCTGTCCTTGTCCCGTGTCCTTCCCACTCCGTCAATTTGTTTTCGAATTTTTTGTTGTCTCCTTTCTGGGGATATATATGTATTCCTTTTTGGTTAATATTTTTTTACGAGTACCAGAGAGAGAGAGGACACTGCCAGGACACTCCAGTCTCCAGTCTCCCGTCTCCCTCCAGTAGATGACAAAATCGTCACTAATCCCATTTGAATTTCATTCAGCTGCCAAATGGATTTAATTTTAATTTCGTATTAGGCCAAGACAAATCCCTGCAATGGCTTTCAAGCTTTCAGCCGCTTTCGGTAGCCGAATTTAAATGCGTTCGCAGCTGATTTGCATGCAAATAAGCCCCGGCATCCAATCTGAAATCCCATATATACGACGACCATACATCCTACATCCCTGTCCCGACACATGCTAGGTGCGGACTCTATCGCAAAATATGCGGGAATGTCCTGGTTCATCGCTTCGTCACTCAAATAGAATAGATAATTAACATATCTATGGGTTATGCGGGAACTTGTGCTAGTGGGTTTCGCCGAAGGGGTTTCCCTGGCGATTGAGTCTCCGTTCGACTGTAACTAATACAAGTTTATATATTTACAGTCTGCCAGTGGTTTCCATGGCGGAAAATTCTCTACATTTTTTACATATTCGGTTTAATTTAAAAGAAAATTGTTTGAACACGAACCAAGTGAAATCAAACGCTGTGTGAATATATTAAGTTTTTCGTTTGAAACTCATTTCATGACTGGCTGGCGTGTTATATCCTCAGGGAATATAATAACGTTTTTATATTGGCATTTAACATAAATACATTATTAAGTGGATAAATGTTTTAATAGGGTAATATATATATATAAAATATTTACTGGTAAAGTCAACATAGAAAAATGGTTCAGTATTAAAGAAGTTAAATTATTTAATTGCGTTTTGATTTATTCATTTTAGGCACCCAAAACTAATCATGTGGTAAATTAATTTATTTAAATTTTTTTGAATATATTAATGGCCCATCTAAATATATATTAACTGTTCAGATATCACACGGTTAATTAGGTTTATTTATTGGTGGAAACAGTGCTATATTTGGGATATGCTTTTTAATAAGTCTGAAATAAGCTACAGTTTCATATAAATAACTAAAATCTTTCCCCAAAATAAATATGCAAATTATATGCTGATGCTAAATTACCTTTTTTAACCTCACCTGCGTTTTAATGAACTTCTCCTAACTGACCTCAGCTCATCGGTCTTAAATTGCCGTTTTCGGCAATATCAAGTAGCCGCCACTTGGGCCGCTGCCTCTGCCGCTTCGGGGTTAGTCATCCGTTTTCGGTGGCGCTTGCCGCTTTCCGTTCGCCCGCTTGTTATTATTTTTATTTTTATTGTTATGAATTTCAATTTCGGCTGTCTCAAGGACGTTGCACGGAATTAAAGAGCCCAAATATGCGCAACACTTTCGCGCCACTTGCGCACGTATACGTTCTGCATCGATGTGTGTGTGTGGGTAATGTCCTTGCGAGCAACGCTGCGTATACGTGATGTGTGTTTTAAGCAATCCGTGGCTCTTCCGATTTCTGGGTTTTCAATTTCCTGTTGCTCCTCTCATGCATTAAGCCCCTTTGGAAAGGACGACGAGAGCCCGACAACTAATCCGCAAAAGGTACATTTAATTTTTGTGAATTAATATTCTGCTTTCAGTGAATGGGGAGGAAGTCCTTTAAAGATGAGAAGCTCCGTGCCGAGCTTGCGCCGCTTTTGAGGTCGTCGGTGTCCTTGGCATTATATACAGTTTGTACTTGCTTTTATGTGTATTCTCCTTTTGGATTTTTCTCCGTTTGTTCGAGGCTTGCAGTTTCCCCGGCGGCGGTGGCGGCGAGCTTTTCCGCTCTCCGTTGCGTGCTCTGGTTTTTCCAGATCAGTGCCTTGCCATATTTTCCTCTGGCATAATTGCAAGAAACGGAATCCTCTAAGTGCCAGGATGTGGCAGGATGAGTGAAGGATGTGTTGTCCTCCTCGCGCGCTTGGCCAAATGCCAAGGGCCAAATTTGCAGATTGAGTGGCCGAGCAGCAGCAGCAGTCACAACTGCCAAGGCAACACTCTCGCACTCTGCCTGCCTATTAATTTTCCTAATATTATTTTTTGTAAACATCGGTCCGGCGATCTGTATTCCATGACGTCACCGAAAATCCAAAACGAAGACGTAGAAGATGGCTTTGTATCTGTGCATCTGATGGTTAAACAAATCGCCTGCGTGCGCTCATCGATTTTTATGAGTTCAAAGATTTACTTTCTGCCGCATTCCAGCACCGAAAATCCCTGCACCGAAAAAATCCAATGTGCATTCGCCTGCCAGAGGAAAACCAGAGGAAAACCGGCAGAAACACAAAGCCAAAAGCCCATGCAAAAACAAAGACCAAAACAGAAATATTAATGGCGTCATTTGTCGAACAGAGAAAAAGGCCCCCGAAACGAACCGAAGTGCTGTGGGGGAAGGTGCTGGGGGAAAATTTGTTGCTCGACAGGGAAATATACGGGAAAAATAACAAATAAAATGAAAATATTTGGTAGAACGAATGGGCGGTGCTCTTTGAAGGACGCTTATTAAAAACAAAGGGGGAAAGCATTTTAGAAACGTGTTTAAAATCAGAGAAACATTTTGGAAATTACAGTATTTATGAGAGAATTAATTAATAATTAAAAACGTAAACTGGCTTTGATTGTTGTAAGATTTGCAGAAATTGGATCTGTAAATAATTCTCCTCAATAGCTGGTCACCATTTCCCCAACATATTTTCAATATTTAACGGGTAACTATAATTTCTCTCATTCACAAATATTTATTCTCGTTATAATTAGTTGGCGCTTCGCATCAAATATTAAAAATTTACGATGAAAATTTGGTGGAATTTTTCCGGAAAGATAATTCCTCGTTGGATGATCACCCCCCGGACGGTGCAATGTACCCCCCGGAAAGTACCAATTAATTTGCAATTAAAATGCTTTCAGCCGGCAAATCTGAAAATGTTTTAGTCTCCTTTAAATTTAGACCAGAAAGTAGGCCCAAAAAGAATGCCCTGAGAGATGGAATGTGTTTTTTTGGGGTCAAAAGCCAAACACGTGCTAGGGCGAAAACATTTGACTTGAACTTTAATTGCGAAAAGGCACGCGAATCCGCCCACGAGCTCCGTGTTCCCGCCTCCAGGAACTCAATCTCAGTCGCAGCGGGTTCCGGCCAACTATTTTCGGATGCCCAATTAATCTCTGGCCAGCAAAATTCACTGCGTGCGGCGTTGGTGGAATTTTAAGCGATTCGCTAGCCATTATTTATTATTTTTTGTTGTTCCTTACATGCTGACATGGCCAAGAGAAATCAAACCGCGCTAAATATAGCACCCAAAAAAAAAAAAAATATAACAAAAACGAAAACCAAGAACTTGGCCAGCAATGAACTTACACGTCGGCAAGTGAGGTGAACCGGCGAATCATTTATCATTATCAGGGGACAGCGGACAGTTGAAACATTCATGAGATGGTTAATGCCACAGACTTGATAAATGTTTGGAGCCATGGAATAAATAATCCCACAGGGCGAGAAAGGAACACGAAGTTTATAATAATAATTTATGGAACATATAATCTAAGGGTATATAATTTCAACTGGAAAGAATGTGTTTATATATTTTCTTTAATTTCTTTAAAACGGTTTAATTACTTACTGAACTATTTAATCGTAAAGTATCTTCTACCAGCCAGTATAACTATTTATTTATTGATCCAGCTAACTAAAGGTATAATGGAATTTCTGAAATCAGTAATGTGTGTCGTCTGTCTGGAAAAATAAATAGGAAAAATAATAAAGCCCTCTGCTATAGGCCAATCGAAGGCATTATCAATACTCGATTCGAATCCGAATGGCATGCATTATTAAGGCCCCCTCCCTACTAAAGTCTATGACTTATTAGGCCAAACACGCACGGCTAACAGGTTGGCAGGTTCACTCAGAGAAAAATTTAGTAATTTCTAGATAATAAGAAAAAATATATAAAACAAATTACCAAATAAAGGATATAGGATAAGGGAAGCTTTTAGAAAACCCGTAGAAGTTGTGTTGTTACGATAATATATGAAGACCCATCATAATAATTTATTTAAACAAGAAGGGATCTTAGAATTCTATATAGATAGAAATTCAGAACATCAAGAATTGTACAAAAAAAAATCTAGGTAAATTCTATAATTCTTTTCTAAAAAAATAACACCAAATGTAGGTTAGCTAACCTACATAATTCTTCAAGTGTACCCCTTGAGGGGGTGTGCATTGGCCATAATCGAAAATCAATAGCACATATGAGTATGGGGAGTGTATATGGCTGGACAGGTAGACCGTTAGCGTTAACGCAAACGGGCAATGGCCCAAAGTTGATTATGAATATTTGATGCGCTCCGGCGAACTGCGCAGTTGACGGGGCCAAAACAGAGCCAGAGCCGGAGTGGGCCAGGCATAAAGGCCAGAACCCAACAGCAACAAGCGGCGGGGACCTATTAAAGTGACGAACGCACTGCAGATATTAACCATCGAGTCGCCGTCGGGTTAATGACACCTGCCTGGCCCGGCACACCCCGTTGCCATCGATTTTGGTATCCAGGGATCCAGGAGGGATCCATTCAAGATGACGCCATGTCGGGCTGCAGGACCTCGCGAGTCGCGACCATAAAGCCGCGTTATACCCAATAAAAGCAATTAAGTTAATACACGAATGCCCCGGAAAGTATGCTCTCTCCGGCTGTGCCGAGTGCAACAATTGAGCGAAAGTGGCAGCACCCACACATTTTTATATATATGTATGCATACACATGCCTTAAATGTTAGCCAAGGCCAAGACAAGTTGGTCAAGAGGAAGAGCAAGAAGCAGCAGCAGCAGCAGCAGCAGCAGCAGCTTGCATGCCAATGGCCAATAAGTCGCTGTGGCACGCAAAAGAAAAGCCCGAAAAGTCGAGGAAAAGGGAGAGCCAAGCAAAGGCAGCGAACACAATTAGAGTAACTCGCTTAAATTTACAGAAAATGGAAAGTGTGCTGCCGAGACGTGAGTGTTAGTTCCACTAACTTTCCTTCGAGCGCCCCTCGCACATTTTCGTGGCCAAAATAGAATTAGGACAAGACACTGAGAGAATACTTGCTATGTCCGCTTAAAAAACTATTAAAATAAAATATTTTAGTAATCGAAATTATAAATTCAATATGCTTACTTGTTGACCTACTTAAAACTAACACTGAAAGGCTTTCCGTGTTTAAATGAATGTTTTTGTGGCTTAGTGACTATATTTAAAAAACTTGAATTTTGACCAATATTCAAGTCCCTATAAATCCCATAAAACCACACGGCGTATACTTACTATTATCCTAGGTGTTGATAATATTAAGTATACGCCGTGTGGTCCCACTATGAAGGTGAGTTAAGCAATAATCAAAAAAATGTTATGGGAATTATAGGCGCTTGATATTGATATAGTTTTTATACACTGGTCCCATATTCCCTTCCACTTCCTTTCCTACTTTCCCTGCCTAAATTCAAAGCAAACTATTTGACATTTTCTCTCAGTGCTGACAAGGGTCAGCTGGTCGGCGGATGTGGCTATGGCCGGAAGTCAATGGCGTCGAATTGGGGAAGACCCGCCGGCGAAAGGAAGCCCGGCACACACCAAGACACCGAGCATTTTCGCACGGACATCTAGTGTTGAGGTTGCCGCTGACGCACATTTCAAAGGGTCGCCGCCGCCTGCCGCCCTTCGCGGCAATTGCGGAGCATTTAAAAATAAATGCACTTGACTTGCAAAATGCTTGCACCAAACAAAACAAAATGGCGCCCATAAATTTAGACAATGGCAATGGCGACGCTGGAGAGAGAGTCGGCAATAAATGTTTGCCACTCGCAAGCGGAACAACAATGGGAGAACACTGTAACAACAATTGGCATAACAAGAGCTACGGGCAGAGCAACATTGACACGCTTTTTGTACATATTTGTATTGCCTTGTTTTTGGCTCTTTCCCTCTCCTCAGCCGGATTTCAGTTGCCTTTAGTTTTCGCTTTTGTTTTTCTTGTTTTCGTCCTGGCCATTTCGCACAACCCTTCAACTTGCCCCAGGAAACATTCCGCCATGCAATATGCAAATGGAAAGCTCGGAGTTCGCTGCTTTTAGCACTTAAGTGGATTTTTGGCATTTGATGCAATGTATCTTGTCCTGCGGGGGGCTTTCGTTGCCAAAAAGGAGCGGGGGAAATGGCAGAAGGAATGGCAGTTTCTTTGAGCCGCTAGTTTTGACTTACTTAAGCCGGGCCAAGGGTCTTTAAAGTCGGGGACTATTTAAGCTGTACGATGTATATTTATACTTAAAGTTTACTACATCAGGAACATAAGATTCATCTTATATTTTTCAATTAACTCAGTTCATAAATAAAATTTTATAGCCCATTGTCTGCGTAATCGATCATCACCTTCTCCTGCGTCAGATTTAAAATCTTCAATCAATGCCTGAAAATTCCCCCTTCCTCCCTGAGTTGCTAATTATTTTCGCTGATGTTTGGCCAACATTTTTCAATTAGCGTCAACAAAGCAAAGAAATCATTAATCACACATGTGCTCTTCCCCCTCCCTGGCTTTTGGCTTTGTCATCAAATTTAGCCAGAGCAACTCTATAAAGTAACCCGAGAAGCGCCTGGCTGGGAAATGTCTGGGAAAAGTCAAGGCTCCGACGGACAGTGTCAAACAATTTGAGGGCAATTAAGTGGCCATTTTGTAATGTTGTGCATACGTGTTAGCAAATTATGTTTGCAGATTTATGGCCCCGCACTAAACGCCGTCTTGGGGTGAGTGTGTGAGTGGGTGTTGCCATAAATTTCAGCAGCCATTATCTGGCCGAGTTTTTATGACAAGGCCAGAAGCAGTCAAAAGAAATTGCTCGCCGTCCTTGTCTGGTGACCAAGTTTCGCTGGAACAACGAAAAGGTCTCACCTCATTAAAATGGGAAATTAATTGCATTCTGCCACGGCGTTTTAGCCTCAAGGCAATTCAACAGGTTCCAAGGTGAAGTTGGCCACTTCACACAAACACACACATCCTGGCCCGAGTTCTGGGTCGAGAATTAATTGTCGAGCTGTGGGGCTAACATGTTGCATGCATTCCAAATAACAAAACAAAACAAAACAAACAGAAAAAATAAAAATAAAAAGCAGCTCGCAGAACTATGAGTTTGCATGCAGTTTAGTTTCATTTTGCGCCAGAAATAATTGCAATACAAAAAAGTAAAGAGAAAAACTTTTGCCTTTAGCTTCGCACGCGATTAAAATAAATGAGAAATTCAACCAGAGCGAACAAAGGCTTTCAATTTGATCAAGAGAAGGGGAATATCAACTGGAATTATACCTCGAAAGTTATGCTGTACAATTAAAATATAATTGGATGCCTTTTAAGGACAGAAATATATTCTTTAGCATTTATTTAAACTTGAAATTTAACTTATCTTAAATTTGAGTACTTATCACAAGTATTATTACCTTTATCAATATTCTTTATCAAATAAAGAATATGTCGAATTATCAAGATATAAAATGAGATATATTTTCCATCAAAATTATTTGATTAAAATATATAATATTTAAGATTAAATCGAATTTTTAAGAAGAGTTTCTGTGAAATAGGTAAATGTAATATTTTTTGGGCTTCTAGGAAGTCAAATATTAAAAGTATATGAACTTATAATTATATCATGGTACATTCTTAATAAACTTACTTTTCAACCTTTGTTATTTGATACAAAATGAGTTCAAAAATTATTAAAAATATACACAAAATATATCCAAAACATTAGTTTCTCCAATTCCCGAACTGAATTCCAAGTTCATCACACCCTTCGGGGTAAAAACTCTACCCCTTAGCTACAAACTCGCCAGAAATGTTGTCAAAAATGTGAGTGCTTGAGCTTTGGCATTGCCATTCGGCAATTATATAACGCCGGAGTGCCCACTTGGAGTCAGGGGAGTCAGAGGCTAATAAACAACAATTTAGTCTGGCTAAAATGCAGCAAAACTCTATGGTTTGAGCGTCATAATGCCATAACCATAACTCGTACAGCTCGTATAACTCTTAACCCATGACCCGTGGCGCACGCGAGGCGAAAGGGCAGCGAGAGTGACAGGTGGCGCACAAATCTGCAATCTGCATGCGAATGGCTAGCAATGCGACTGCGACTGAATACCAAATGAAGACATTTGGCTGAGGTCAGTTAACAATTCTCCTCGAGCGATACGCATGGCAATCCATTTGAGAAATGCCCGGGCCTTATTACTTGCCATTTCCGGCGGTTCGTAAAAATTCAAATTTGATTGCAATGCGGCAGAAAGTCGGAAAATCGGGCTGAAAATGTGACTGAATCTGGGCAAAGGCCAACCGACGCAGGCTGACCCCAAAAATAGACGCATTTAAATGCAAAGGCACAGCCTTCGGCGATTGCAAATTAACGCTAATAAATAAGAGAGACGCGACCTCGATACTCGCCCAGGGGTAAGAATTCCACAAACAAACGCAATTCATTTGCATATGCAATTATGCGATAATTGCCGCTGGCCCCAAAAAGTATGCTACGGGTCTGGCAAGCGGGGAAAATGGGGGTGGAAACTTCCACCCGCCGCCGATTGGCTTCCTATCTTATCAGTTGTCCGCAACTATTGATTTACAGTCCAACTGAGGAGGGCACCGTGGGCGTGGCATTCGAAATAGCGTGATTCAATAAACGAGTTTCTGGGTAAGTGATTCATGGCGGTGACCTCGAAGTGCCATTGGGGATAGTACAAGAGTGGAGGGTAACCCCCTCATATTTAAATAAATTTATCAAGCCTTAACATAGCAAATATGATTGTATCATTATATTCTAATATTAATCTAATCTAAATGTAAGTAAGCCTTGCCTGTGTGCCCCACTGTCCAACTGAAAGCCTGATTACACGGCACGCATAATTAAGGTGCTCGGCATTTACGCAGCTTATCGGGCACCGATATGCGGTCAGATATAATTGCTTTCCCATAAGCGACTCTCACTGATTGTTCTCCGTTTTCCCCTTCCCATAAATTGCAGCTATTGCCCCCCCACAAAATGCTGCCAAACCACGCCTGAGCCTCAACCTCAACTCAACCTGAACCTGGGCCTTTCAACCACGAATCAAGGCCAGAACACAAACTGTGATCATAGACATAACAACGAGAATTGCCGCTGGAGCACTTGGGTCCGAGAGTTCAATTCCCAGGACGTCACGACCACAAAGAACAGTCCCCGGAAGCCAAAAATGAGGAAGGCCGAAAGGAGGATGAAGGACACAGCCAGCAGCCTGCCAGACCGCAACTGAGCGATTTATAGAGCCGCAGATATATACTTAAAGATATATACAGACCGGATAATCGGAATCAATTGCCCCGGCGATAGCAATCGGAGGAGCAGCAGAGGACCAGAGCTGAGGAAAAGCGGAAAAGCGGGGCAGCACACACACCAACGGAGGCTGTAATGACGACAATTGACGCGATGTAGCGGTAAGTTCTAAGGACACTAAAGTACACTAGCAAAAATAGGTTTTTAAAACCGAAAGAAATTAAAAAAAATAATTTAAAGCTGTGGGAATCTTAAAAAGATGGTTTAAAAGTGTTTCAATGATAAATAACTATTTAAAATGGGCATATTTGCATATTATAGACTCTCTTAATTTATCTCATAATTTCTCCCTGTTTTGTGTGGCTTATAAATTTCTTTCTCCTTTCCGCCTTACAGCAGACTTATGGTCGGCGAACGCGACAGGGACCGTGAGGCGGTACGCTGGGCAACGGGTGAATCGACACCGCTCCAAACCAATAATGGAGTATTACAAATGGTCGGGCAATTGCAAGGTGGACAGGCTGCTGGCCAGCAACAGCAACAGCAGCAACAAGCGACTCAGCAACAGCAACTCTCGAAGCAGCAGCTTCAGCAACAGCTGCAGCAGCAGCACAAGCACCAGCAGCTGCAGGAGCAGCAGCAGCTCCTGTATCAGCAGCATGCAGCTGCAACTAATGCCGACATGGGCGACAATCAGCCGTACTATGACACCAGCGGCAACGTCGACTGGGAGCGGGCAATGGGAGCCGCTGGAGCTGGTGCATATGGTGGCCTCGGCCTCGGATCTCTCCCAGCAGCTGGCGGCGCTGCTTATCACCTTGGGCCAGCTGGTGCCGCTGGTGCACGCCAGCTGGATTACGCTGATGGCGGCCACCTTGCTGGCCCATCCGCCGGAATTGCTGCAGGTCTTTCTGCGGGACCTACAGCGGGAGCGGGAGCAGGATCATCATCGGCGGGAGCGGGAGCAGCAGCAGCAGCAGGACCAGGAGCCACAGCAGGATCAGCAGGAGGTGGAGGAGCAGGAGGAGGAGCAACACCAGCAGCAGGCAAGGAGGTTCGCTACGCCCCATTCCCAGTCGCATCGCCAACGCACTCGATTCCCACAACGTCACAGCAGATCGCTGGCAGCGTCGGTGGCGGGGGCGTCGGTGGCGGAGGCGGAGGCGAATCCATTTCAGGTGGCATGCCCACCCAGAGCCAGAGCCAGAGCCAGACCACCGGCGCCCTGCAGCGGACACATTCCAGATCCATGTCCTCCATACCGCCGCCCGAGCCATTCATGATAGCCCAGTCCAAGGCGGTGAACAGTCGCGTGTCCATCAACGTGGGCGGCGTCCGGCACGAGGTGCTGTGGCGGACGCTGGAGCGGCTGCCCCACACGCGGCTCGGGCGGCTGAGGGAGTGCACCACCCACGAGGCCATCGTGGAGCTGTGCGACGACTACTCGCTGGCCGACAACGAGTACTTCTTCGACCGCCACCCGAAAAGCTTCAGCTCCATCCTGAACTTCTACCGCACCGGCAAGCTGCACATCGTCGACGAGATGTGCGTGCTTGCGTTTAGCGATGACCTGGAGTATTGGGGCGTCGACGAGCTGTACCTGGAGTCCTGCTGCCAGCACAAGTACCATCAGCGCAAGGAGAACGTCCACGAGGAGATGCGCAAGGAGGCCGAGTCCCTAAGGCAGCGTGACGAGGAGGAGTTCGGCGAAGGTAAATGCGCCGAGTACCAGAAGTATCTGTGGGAGCTGCTCGAGAAGCCCAACACCAGTTTCGCCGCCCGGGTAAGTCCAGTCGGTTGCCCCCGACCTAAGGTATATCTATAGTGTCCTCTGACCTCTATATCCTTAACAAAAAAAAGAACCCAAAGATTCCCTGCACAGAGAAAAAGTTATATTCTTAGTCCTATTAGTTACTCTTTAATCAATGATTTCAGCTCAAATCAAACTCATTTTTATTAGAACTTAATGTTTCAATAATTTGTATAACATTTTCTCTGTGCCATCCCTAATCCTATAAATCCAAATACCCAACGATTCTCATAGATGTGTTCGTATTGTGTTTCTAACCGTTGAACTGTGAACTGTGTCAATGTCAAGCGTAAGATATATCTCTTTAGTTCGATAACCAGATAATTCCCCAGATAAATCCCCCTCCCAACCAAGTTAATTACTTCCTCTTGAGTTCTTGACTTACCTCTTGCGTTTACTCTTTTGTAGTTGAACTTTGGTTCTGTGCAAAGTCACTATTATTTTTACACTATCGCCAAGTTCCTTGCACTCTGTAAAATATAACTCAGCCAACGAGCAGGTCAGAGTATAGTGTAAAAATAACAGCAACATATCTCTATCTCTACCTCTGTAACTCTCTCTCTATATATAAATATTTATATATATACCACTCTCTCAATGCTGTACAAAAATTCGCCAATCCATCACTTGCTTTTGCGACTCAGAAAAATAATTACAACGATATGCTTGCACTCTGAAAAGATATACTATACATACTCGTTACTTATTCTCGTTACTCGTTACTGGTTACTCTCTACTGGTGTTGCGCGCTACTGGTTACTCGCTACTCGTTTCGAATGTCCGCCAGTTATCTGTACGCCGATACTATAAATATCTAATGCCGCGCCGATACCTTGGGATCCACATCAGTGTTTGTACATACCGCTGGCTCACGTGTGAATATCCCATATCCGAAGTGCTTCCAGCTTTTGTGCCACACACTCACACATATATCGTACAGATCGGAACTGGACCTACTTCGGACAGATAGAGTCTTCTTCCCCCGAACGGAACCGGAAGTCCCCAGAGTAACCTCACAAATACGTTGAAGAAGAATGAGCAAGAGTTTTCGGCACTTTTGAGTTTGATTTGAGTTCAGTTACGTTCACCCCATAATTTCTGCTTTCGCCTTAACCACTCCCCAATCAAAGCAATCCACCGCCCAATATTCTAGGCTAAGATGCATTCTATGTTTTAGTTTGAGTTTCCTCAGCTTTAGTTCGAGTCTTAGATTAAACGAAACACGCGACGACACCCAGAGAAGAGTTCGAATCCTCAAAAGGCATAAAGATCAAGCTAGAACTGATCGAGCGATCGAAGCCGACCAAAATTGTTATTACTAATAATCGTTTCTAATCTAATCCAGTCTTTTTTACATCACACACAGTTCTTTGCGAAATTGACAAGCCCTGTATACATACAATATATATATATATAAACCTATCTATATCTCTACTATAATTAATACGTATATCTCTCTTAATTGTTGATGATGATGGTGAAGTTAATCTCTCTCTGTTTCTCCCCAAAACCCCAAACAACCCCATGTAACAATGTTTGGGAATGGGCAATAAGCGATATGACCAGGCGGCAGGTGTGCTGTAGAAATCCTCGAAAATATTGTAACGAACAAGGACTCTGGGGAGAAGTGGCCATCTTCGTGTTGTAATACATTTCCATTTTCCATGTGCTAGGGGGGAGATACCACTAGGTCTTGGGTCTCGGGTCGGAATGTTTCGGGGGACTTGCATACGGTTCCCCATTCTGCCCCCGACCTTGTACCATACATCCCAATAGTCCCGATCTTGAGCTTAAGCTTTTCGAGTCCCGGGCACCACACATTATCTCACACACCCACATACATCTATAAATAACCCCATAAACACTCGCATAATACCCCGAATTTTGAGGCTTCAGCTTGTAATATACAGCCGATAATTTGCCCCGATTTTCTGCATAGCTTTGGCTTTAACCAAAAATATTTCTATATTTTTTGGTGGGAGAATGGAAATAATTACAACATATTTGGGTGCATCTCCTATAATTTTTCATTCGATTTTCGGTTCTCTTTTTATTTGAATTATGTACTTTTTATTTTCAAACTCTCATTTAGGTTTACTCTTTTAAGTTGTCTTTATTTGATTCGAAGTTCGTGGAAAGCATTCCCAGAAATTTCTAAAAACTTATTTAGACTTTCGCAAGAATGAGATCTCTTTTCATGATTTTTATTTCAAGAGTTTTTATTTAAAGCTTTTCTGTTGCATTTTAAAGGTAATGAAAAATTTCCAGAGCCCTTTGCCAGTTGTACTTTTTATCGTATTTTCATTTTACGTTTTTCTCCGACTACTAACTCTAGTTTTTCCAGTCAGAGAGACAGAAGAAACTAACCAAGACTTTTCAGTTCTGTACTTTTTGGTTTATTTTTAATACCACGCCTAAACACATCCTTTTTTCAACGAAATGATAAATATGAGAACCAAACAAATCTAGCTCTGATCTAATAACCAAAGCAGTTAACAAAATCCGACTCAGAAAACTCAGTTGAAATCTTCGCCTCGTTGAAAGCGACAAACAAAAGCTCGCCCACAAGACAAACAAACAGAAAAGAAACCAAAAAGATAATACCCAAAATACTCCAAAGATATTCAAAAACTTTTACCCATATTTTGTTCGTTATATGTACACCACGAAACACAACAACAACAATGAGAAAAACGGAAACTATGATATCCAAAATTGTTGTTCAGTTGTTTGTGTGCCTTTTGCGTTGACCTTTTCCGTTTCCGTTTCCGTTCCATTTCGTTCGTTCCCATTGGCGGTATACTATGATATATGTACATATCTCTCTATGTCGTATATAAACCGTATATATTTTCTATATTTGAATATTTGATGTCTTGTTGTAAACCCGTGTGTATTGCATCTGGAAGAAAATTTATTTAACTCTCCTTGTTATTGTGTTTTAACCGAATTCCCTTATAGCTATTGGTCAATTGATTACTATCTCCTCCCCACCCCCAACACACACACACACACAGACACTGAGACAAACACACACAACAAATGTACACGAATTGATACACTTGAAGAAACGTCTGTGCTGTCTTCGAAGTCTCTTAGAACCCTCTCTTAAAGTCAGCATATTCCAATCAGAGTTCTATCTTCCATCCCCAACGTAGAGCAGAAAAATCAAATGATAATATTTTCATCGTCTGCCCGTTGATTTCCCCGTTTAGTTTTAGTTTTTTGATTTGTCGGTTCACGAGACCCCCGTACCCAAAGCAAGAACTCAGAATATCGATCGAACAAAATCTCCAACTTGAAATATTAACCCACCAAATTTGCTGCATTTGAATGCCACTAGTATAGAATTTCGTCGTAGTCGATTCGTACTGAATTCTATAGCCGTTTGTATCGAATTTTGTTTGTTTTTTAGTGAGTCGAATAAAGTATGCGAACCAACTCATGCACCACCCACCAAAAACCAAGAACCACCCAAAAACACCCAACAATCTCCCACCAAACCTCCCGAGATAATAAAAACCACCGAAAAACGAAACCG
Organism: Drosophila jambulina; assembly: GCA_018152175.1. NCBI lineage: Eukaryota > Metazoa > Arthropoda > Insecta > Diptera > Drosophilidae > Drosophila > Drosophila jambulina. The sequence continues at coordinate 24,379,004 of JAECXH010000027.1, forward strand.
CAAAACGAACAACCCGTAAATATAAATAAAAGAAAACACTTCACGTGAACCAAAATGCAAAACCCGATCAAATATTTTTAAGCCGGAAACGACACACAGATACACCTAAACACACACGCACACCTACACACACGAACACGGCAACACACTGAGCAAAAAGCAGCTCGAGTCTTGCACCCTTTTTGAATTTCAATTGAATGTCATTTTCAGTTCCGACCCGAAGTATACCCCTTTTGATCTAGATTTAGTTTAGTACGGATTGTAAATTTGTATATTTCTATAAATATCGTATATGAATCTATATATCGAAACTCTTTTGTCCCGATTTTCTTGTCGCATGTCTTGTTTTTTGACTGTTTTTGACTTTCCTTCTTATTTTTCCGTCCCCCCACCTCTCAGTTCATTCGCTCACCTTCTCACCTGTCTCTGTCACCTTTACCTGTCTGCACACTTTGCTTCACCTTGCCCTGAGATCTTGTCCTGTTATCCATCGACTTTTCATAATTTGTAATTCAAGTGGATTTCAGCCAGGTTCAGGGAAGTTAATTCAAATTTAATATCCTGCTTTGATGCGATTGCAAAGGTTGGATAATGTGTGAACTTTAAAACCTTAAACAATAAGCTATAAAATAAAGTATTTATTTCCGATTTTTAAACTGGAATCTTTAATAAAATTATGTTTAAAATTTTAAATGATAAATGATGCTACATATTTTTACAAATATTTAGACCCAATAAATCGAAAATTTAGACTTTTTCTCACACTTATCCTTTGCAAAAGTATCCTTAACCTTCGGAGAACCGTTGATCAGCTTCCTTTGACGCTTTGAGTTTCCCTCATTTTTTTTGTGTAAATCTTGTGGCTCTGTTGTCAGCGGCTTTATAGAGTAAACATTTTTGAGTTTTGTAGGCCTCGAGCAGCAGCAACAGCAGCAGATACCGCTTTTGGCGACTGGCTACGCTTTGAACTTTGTAGTTAGTTCGTGAGTTTTGTGTGCATTTTTCAGTTACCTCTTCAGTTTCGATTCAGTTAACCAACCGAGACTGTGATCAAGTAAGCCAGCTAGTACTTGGAGTATTTGCGATATCATGTTTTACTTTCAACCCAGCGAACCCTGTATCAGCCAACCTCTATCCTAGAAACCGAACCAAAACCCCCAAAACCACCTTCATGACTGAGCAGCAATGGTAGCAGTTCCAAAATCCAAAACCCAGTATGCTAAAGTGATAATTCGCACACAACTTTTTTGTTTACGAAACATCCCTCCAATGCATTCTGTTCAAATCGAAAGCGAAATAAGAATCGAAAGTAAATTAGTTTGTAAAGTACAAGTTTTCACCACCATCTCAAGTAGATTGTTGTTACCTCGCCCCGCCTCCGCCTGAATCCCACAATCCCCGAATTTCCTCTGGAAATTTAATTAACTTTCCCGAAGTTTGAAACAGACCAAGACCACTTCAATTGCAATCAGTTGTCTCTCTCCCTAACTCTCTTTCTGTCTCTGTAACTATAGCCATACCCCTCTCTCTCCCCGTTACTATCTTTGTCTCTTTCTTAGCCCCTGGTGTGACCTCTTTCGCACTTGTATCTTGTATCTTGTATCTGTACTACTCTTCTCCTCATCGTATGAAGCTCTAGCTAACTAGCACCATCAAATTACTTTCTTTCTCTTTTCGGTTATCCGTTTCGTTTTACGTTCGTTTGTGTATCTTTTAGTGTGTGTTTCGTTTATCCTTACGTAATGACTCTCCTTCTTGACTATATGTATCTTTTGTCTAATAACTGCATAATATCTGTATCTTTAACCTTTTGTATCTGTATACGTAGAACAAGCCATAAGCCATAACTAGAGAAGTCAGCTCATCCAACAGCGACGCAGAAATGTCGAATATGAAATTGAACCTCAGCTTTCCCCCCATTTTCCACGATCCACGATCCACGATCCACTATCCACGATCCACGTTCCAGTTCCAGATCCCATTCCAGATCCGATTCCGTTTCCGAAACCAGAACTGCGTGGTTGCGTACAGTGGCCTACTATGGTAGATCTGGACACTCACAGAGTTATCTATGCATACCACCACTTTGGGGGCGTGGCATGTCCAAGATGTTCAAGCTCTATAACCCTATAACTCTATAACTCTATATCTCTCTATCTTTCACTCTGTCTCTCAATAACTGTCTTCCTCTAGTCAAATGCCATTGGCTGATTCCGTGGGCACACCGTTTTATTAATCGATACTTATCGATCTTCGTTTATTTTTATAAACAAGGAAAATGTTTTTATAAAACAAAAAATTAAATTCCTATTTTGGACCTTAAAAAGTTAATTTTTACGAAAATACTTAATGATTTTGAAATTTCGACCTCATATTACCCATTGATATTTATCGATAAACTCGATAGGCATGAGATTTTTAAGTTTTTCGTAATAGTTACACATTTTGAGACTTTAAAATGTAAAAAGGTTTGCCTGTGGAACTAGTCACACACTCACACACGCCTCTCAAGACATAAAGACATACCCCACTCTCACTCAGCCTCTCACACACACTCACACATAGACACCACATGAACTAAAGCCCAGATACAGATTCGGATTCGGATTCAGATTCGGCCTCAGGCCCAATGTGGCAATCAGGAGGTGCTCTCCATCTTCCATGTTCCATCTGGCATTGAAACTGCAAATGAAATTTTGCATTCGCATTTGTGACAGGTCCTCTCTGCCCTGTCACACCCCCTGAAAAATTTTCCAATTTGCCAATTTCCCCCATCCATCCGAAACACGAACACTTCAATCTCTGCAATTGGCAGTTTTTTGGTAAATTAAATGTATTATTTAGAACGAAACCAATAATTCAAATTGTTTATGTGTGTTTGTGTATATTGAAAGGAATCTATCCGTCCAATAAATGCATAATTTCAGGGCTATCTGTGTGACAGATGCAATTATTTGATGGCCCGGTTTTCGATTTCTAATTTCTAATTTGTAATTTCTAATTTAAAATTACTTGGTTTTCGTTCTCCCTTATCTCGTAATTGTAATACCCTTTAGCTCGTTTGCTACGAAAGTTATGCATTTGAATTTGACTTTGAATTTGAATTTGACTTTGAATTTGACTTTAAATTAGAATTTCTTCCCTTTTGTTGTCATTTGCTAGAACTATCATAAAAGATCCCATCCTTGAGATATGTACTATGATTTCCGACACCCATCATTTTCCGATTTTTCCGAAACAAGAGAAAACAAATATTATAAAAGAAAACAAATACACATACTCGTACAGCGATTGAGCGAAACACGCCGAAAACTACAAAATTGTTTGTCCAATTGGTAACGAAGAATGGTGATTAATTTGTAAGCGAATATATATTTGAGATTTGAAATGATTTTAAAGTCGACTGCAGTCCCCAAGGGTAGCGTCTCTTATTTGACGACGGAGTGCCCCCCCTGGTTCACCCTCATACCATGATATATAGATCCAATTAGACACACACACGTATAGCGAATATGTATGTAGGTGTGTTATGTCCTTGTGTTGCGTCATGTGATCTGTCCCCACAACAAAGTAAACAACTAAACTCTCACAACAAATACACACACTAAACCACGAACCACGAACCACCAGAGCCACGAACCACTTACCACTTACCACTTACCACTAACCACTTGCCACTTACAACAATCAACCACTTGCCCCACTCACAGCCCCACAACACCCAGAGAAAGAGTTGATCTAGACTAGAGACCCACTGAGCCCTAATGGTGCTCCAAAAGCTACGAGACCTAGGAAAAAATATATATAATAAAAACCCAACCCATGTTTTCGTTTGTGTGTTTTCGTTTGTTGCCAACCTTTGATTTCACTCTTTTTTGGTTTATTTGATGAAGAAGGATTCACGACAAATAAAATATATACTTCACATATAGTACAGCAGCCTTTGAAAAGTACCGATCAGGAAAGCCAACAAAGTCCCTGAATGAAACGAAAAGGATATAGGAAACAAAACCCATCCAATAGGCAAAAATACGAAATGCTTAGGAAAACCATTAGGGAAAACTTCGCAATTGAATTTATCAAAACACTTTGGTTGTCCGCCAAGTTATTAACAGGCCAAGATTCGACTAACACCCCGAAACTAGAGCTTCGATCAGAAAAGCTAACTAAATGTTTGCTTAACCAAAAAAAAAAGAAAAACAGAAACCGAAACCTAAACAAAAATCAACCCGAAAGAAAACAGAATCAAAGTGAACTCTTTATGAGGAGAACTCGCTGAACTTTGCTGATTGTTGTAACCATGTTTTTTCGATTAATTAAACAAAAAACCAAACAAAATAGCTGTGTATAAATGACAGACTTACTCGTACTTGTTATTGAATGAACGTATCGTGTTATGTACCTAAATACCAACAAAATACCTTTAAAAAAAAACATAAATACCAATACAATACCCTATTATCGTTGTGATTTGATTGCATTGAAAATTGAATCGTTGCTGAATCATGGTCTCGACAAAGTCTCGATTGTTCTTTACCGTTCGCAGGTTATCGCAGTGATATCCATACTATTCATAGTCCTGTCTACCATAGCCCTGACGTTGAACACCCTACCACAACTACAACACATTGACAACGGTACACCACAGGATAATCCGCAATTGGCAATGGTTGAGGCCGTGTGTATCACGTGGTTCACTCTAGAGTACATACTTAGGTTTAGCGCCTCGCCGGACAAGTGGAAGTTCTTTAAGGGCGGCCTTAACATAATCGATCTATTGGCAATACTCCCATACTTTGTTTCGTTATTTCTATTGGAAACGAATAAGAATGCAACGGACCAGTTCCAGGATGTGCGTCGGGTGGTGCAGGTCTTTCGCATCATGCGCATCCTGCGAATCCTTAAGCTGGCCCGTCACTCAACGGGCCTGCAGTCGTTAGGCTTTACGCTGCGTAACTCATATAAGGAACTCGGTCTACTAATGCTGTTCCTGGCCATGGGCGTTCTCATATTTTCTTCGCTGGCATATTTTGCCGAAAAGGATGAAAAGGATACAAAATTCGTTTCAATACCGGAAACATTTTGGTGGGCGGGTATTACAATGACAACTGTTGGCTACGGGGACATCTATCCCACAACTGCACTGGGAAAGGTTATTGGTACTGTGTGTTGCATATGCGGTGTTCTGGTAATCGCTTTGCCTATTCCCATCATCGTTAACAATTTTGCTGAATTTTATAAGAATCAGATGCGACGCGAAAAGGCCCTCAAGCGCCGTGAGGCACTCGATCGTGCCAAACGCGAGGGCAGCATTGTCTCCTTCCATCATATCAATCTGAAAGATGCCTTCGCCAAGTCCATGGATCTCATCGATGTGATTGTCGACACAGGTAAGAACTCAACTACGTGGCTATCTAACCACTTAGATGTATCTATATATCTATCTATGTGCCTTGCCTTAAGTATCTACTAAACCAAAGTCCCACTAAAAGGGAATGATTCCTTGCCTCCTAGATCCTTACAACCTCAAGTCCCTCGCCTCATGCTATGCTTACTATAAGTCCCAACACCTCTGTTAAATCTACACAGAAAAATATATTTACTCAGTCTGGGTTTATATATTTTTCTGTGCCTAGACCCCTGTATTCCCCTTTTTTCGCTTACTCTTGTGTAGATTTATGCCTTGGCTTTCGCAGTACCTTTTCGTACACTTATACTTTCAGCATGCACTTTTGTTCTTCGCTTTTTCTCTCCCTCAGTTCAAATTGGTTTATTTCCGTACTTTGTTCAGTTCGAAGCTGTATCCATAGAATCCAGCCAAGAGGCGTGTAAATAGCATATTTCACAGGAGCCGGACGAGAGTCCTGCGACTGCGCTGAGCCCCAAGATGATAGAAATTGTTGAACCGTTCAGAGACTTACGTTCGATTGATCAGTTGTAAACTAGTTAAGCGATTTGACTTACTCTTAAGTTCCGTAGCTACAATAGACCCACGAAACCCCAATGAAATACAGAAAACACCCCAAGAGACAACACACACACACACCCACAGATAATGGTCAATTAGGCAAATGCTTTTGTACTTAGCGCATTAAACGGGGAAATTAGTGGGGTTTTCACTTGTACAAAGCACACTCTCTCTCTCACACCACCCCTGCTGTACAATAAGCCCGCGCGCCTTCAAGTAGGCAATGGAATCTCTCACAAAAGCCGCTGAAAGCCCCCGTTAAACCCTAACCCGCTCAAGCTCTCAACCTCTCAACCCTCCTATTTTAGGCAAGCAAACAAATGTCGTGCATCCGAAGGGTAAAAGACAAAGCACCCCCAATATAGGCAGGCAGACCCTCGATGTGCAAAGCGCTCCAGGTGACTACATTGCGTATACGTAGCCTAGTCCACTCCAAGCCACCACCCTATTATCCGTACCGCTGATAAAAGTATCTATATGAATATTCTCCATTAAATGCCTTTCAAAGTAGTAGCCTTTGACAATCGCTGGAAACACACAAAGACACAGACAAGACACGAAACACGCGCCAACTACAGCCACACTATATTGTACTATATTCGCACACTATCTCTCTGGAGTTTCTCTCTCTCCATCTCTCTCTTTTCCTCTGGTATCGTAATATATTTGGTAAAAAATATAGTTCAGTCTTAGCTTAAATATAGGGAGAGAATCACACGGCTTTAGCTTGTATTTAGCCTTTGCTAAGTATAGAAATTAGCAAGGATATGGCAGCTGGTGCTGGGTGTAAATAATTTGTATAAATTTTTGATAAGTAAAGAAATTATTTGAACATATTTTAAAAGTTATTTAAAGTACTATTAATGAAAACTACATTTCAAATATAAATGTAACACACAGGATTTTTGTTTTACTTACCATAATTCTTGAAGTATTTTTATTAGATAGTTGTGACTTGGTAAAATAAACTTTAATTAAACTCGAAAATCGTATACTATTGTACTTGATCTATTATTTGTAAAATTTTGATAAGAATGTAGTTATAAAATATACATTTCAAAATGGAAAGTCATACAATAAGTTCTTAGAGTTCACTTTAAACATTCAATAACACTCCAGAGAATCCATATTTTCAAACCTCAATATCACCCAGCCCAGTTGCAATTCAAAATAAGTGTAATAACTATAAACTTGCCCCCCTCTAAGACTTGGTCATCCTGTATATATTGAGTCCAGGATATATAGCTAGTGATTAGCTAGGCAATTGCTGTTGCAATTTGTTGCGTTGTTCGGTTTTCAGTTTGCCTTCCGTTAAATTGAGTTTGCCTAATTGCTGACTTGAGTTGGACATTTGCCAAGTGAATTGTGTGAATTATGATGATGATGAAATTTGCTACTCATTGCTTGATTCTTTGTTTTTCGAACCGCCCCACACACAACCATAGCAAATTTGAATGCTCAACATAGAGTTAACCATTTCGAATCTGAAAACAAAAAGAACTAATTATATATATATAAATACAAACATCTTTAGAAAATTTTCAAGTGCTGATTACATACAATTGCGATATAAACACGACTACACATAAGCCCATAATGATGTATATGCTCATTCTCTTAGCCAAAACGTAGTTGTACTTTAGCGAATCGAAGTCGTTGGGCTAACAACCCCAAGGCCTAGAGATATTAGACTCCAAATATATCCTACCTACAACGTGTTCTTTTCTCTGCTCTCTTCCTTTTCTACTTTCTACTCACGACATTCTTTCGAATTTTCCAAAAAAAAAAAAAAAACAAAAAATTCAAATCATATACAAACATACCAAACATCCACACAAAACGCATACAAATATTCAATTATTCAATGAGAAAAATATTTGCAAAATTCAAAATTACCAAAATAAAAAAAACACTGCAAAAAAATAAACAAACAAACAAAACAAAATCCCTTAAATAAAATTTAAATGCGGCTGATTTCCGAAATAGGCGAGAAAAACACACTGATCGAGGCACCGCCGCTGCCATCCTTTGGCACTCCGCGCCGGCGGGCCCTCTCCGCCAGGATCCAGGAGCTGAACCGGAGCCTGCTGGAGGAGCGCGATGCCCAGCAGCAGAATAGCTCCAGCGACAACGAGGACAGCCGCTGAGATCAAGGATCAAGGGCCCCGAACCGCTGCAACCACAGCAACAACAACCAGACCCAAGAAACTAGCAACCAGAAACAAAGTGTACACTAAGCGAAACTAGCTAAGAGAATGATATATGTAAATTAGTCGAGAAGCAAATGCAATTTGTTACAAACACACCACACACTCACACACCAATCAATCACACACACAACCGAGTCCTAGACTTAAGCGAAAGTACTTCCAGAAAGCCAGAAACTATCCTTTGATTAGCAGCTAGCCAGCTTGCTTCTAAGCTTCGAATCAATCAGAGAAAATCAAACGAATTGTGTACTTCCATTTTTGATTTCCTTTCCAATTGAATGTTGTGATTAAATGTAACTGCTTTTAGGCGCCAACTCATACACACACACCACCCCCATACACACACATGCTGCTGCTTATGAATATTAAGTATACGTAATTGCGCATACGCCATGTTGTTACCGTACTCGTATATTGAAAGTTTTGCTAAATGTCCATCAGCACTTGAAAATAAAAACAAACTAAAAAAATGAATCAAACAAATTGAAGCCCCAAAAACGAAACTCAATGAGGATCCGCTCAAATTTGCTATTGTAACTTATTGATTGCCTTTGCCAGTTTGTCCATATCTCTGTTATATCCACATTTGGTTCGTCCTCAAGCAAAACTTTCAAGTACCCAGAAATATAAAGAGAGTTTATAATCTTCCTTCAGTGGTTTAGGTTGCAGCATGTGTGTGCGTGTGCGGGGTATCTTCCAGGAATTATCACATTCCCCATATATAGTATACAAACCCCTCTAAGGAAATGCTAACACAACACGCCAAACTCTGAAAATACAATCCGCGTAAGCACAATTTTGATTTAGTCTAAATCTTAGCGATTAACTAGGCCTAACCTCTATGTAAAACTCCAAGAAGGCATTTATCGAGCGCATTAGTCAAAAGAAAATTCCCTCCATGGACATCAAGAGCACTCCAGTGGTGGAAAATAATACCCAAGAGATATACATATATATGAACCGATACAGAGTCAGCCTTATTTATGAAATTAGTTGTTGTAGCTGTGAGAGGAGGAGGAGCAGGAGGGATGCTTAGTTTAATTTAGAGAGCGCATCAGCGATATATAGTACTATATATGCAGTAGGTATACAAATGAAATATACTCGTTCCACATTAGAGATGAGAGAACTTAGCGAAACGATTAACGATTAACGATTAACTGGCGAAACGTTCCTAAAACAACGCGCATTCAAACGCAACGCAAGACACAACGGAAAACCAAAATGAAATTGCCTTATTTAAAGCAAATTGCTCCTAGTTTGCAGCCATATATACATACTTTAAGATAGAGCAGCTGAAGTTTTGTTAAATTGTAAGCCCAATAAAAGTAAATCGATATATAAGCGAGCCGAGCAGTTTATACAGGTTTTGAGTCCCCTTTATATATAAATATATATTTGAACGATTTTACTTATGATTTGCATTGTGTTCCACATAGTTCAAACATTTCTATCATTGCGCTCGAACCAGAAGCTACCAAAAGCAACAAAAGAATACAAAAGGAAAGCCTTTACGTGCCTTTTACTTAATGTTTTCCCCATTTTCCATTCACCATTTTCCCCCCTCTTTTCCTTACAATCTCTATTTACTTACTTGTATGTGTGTGTCGTGTCCCCCGATCCTCTTGATTTCACATACTTTTCGCTTTCGTTCCGAAATTATATCAAATCTTACGCGCTGCATGCTCTAACCTATGAACTAATCTATAGAAACTGTGTACGCTCTCTTTATGCTCAAGCCATATGTATGATCGATCAAAGAACATATAGTAAATATATATCGTACTAACCCAAACAAATGTGCTGTACCGTACTGTACTGTGTCCTGTACCCATACTTTTGTGTACTATACTGTTAAAGCCGTAAACAACTTTGTGTGTCTGTGAAATTAGCAATAAAACCAAAAGCCCAACTGCGCTGCATTATTTAATTGTGCTAATCCAAAAGATAATCCCCTATATATACTTGGTGTGTTCAAGGCTTGACCAGATTTTGAGTTGATGGAAAGGTACTTGGGGAGATTTTACTCATAACCATCATCGTGAGGAATGTTTTCCTTTATCAGTTCAGCCCATTAACCTTTTCCTTTGTGTTAAAGGCCAATGAAACAAGATCACACACAAGAACATAAATGGCGTAAATGACCATGAATCGGAATTTTGTCTTTTTGGTGATAATAAAAAACTAAATGTTTCCCACATTTGTTTTGCCGCGTCCACTTGAAGCACCCAGAATCAGACACTCACAAAAGCCACACTAAGTTTTTAAAAGAGGTTACAAATGCGTTTAAAAAATAATCACAGCTTAAAGACTTAATTGAAAAATTTTTAATAAATATTAGAGAAGCCAAAATCATCTATAAAGCTTTCAGAAATATTTGCCAAGTTCTTAAATTTCAATTAAAATTTCACATCCAAATTTCAATATTTTTAGCAGGGCTTTCCCCTTTCCGTTTCCATTTGAAATCCTCTACTTTCAATAGAAAAACATCTACTAACTGTACTATAACTCCTATCTCAACTCTAGTTTAGTTGAATTAGTTCTTAACTGCCATTTTAGCATCACAAATGTTAACTAAATGTTGTTCTAATCCATCTAATCACAAGTACAAGAGTAAGCCCTAAACTTAACCCCAAGTTATAGACGTCGTTCTTCAATGTTGTTCTCACTGTATCCCACTTAAAACTAAACTTAAACTAAACTAAACTTAACTTAGCCCTCAACGTTCTTGTGGTCGCCGTCGTCATCGTCGTCGTAACAATTATTAACCCCTCAAAATACAGCGATCGATATGAAACATTCATGGAACTCATTTTCTTTCTTTTTATTCCCTCTTTTGATTTGAAACGATAAAATAAAAAACCAAAACAAAAACCAAATAAAAACACCTTCAAACCAAACCAAAATCCGCTCTAACTCATTACCAAATATATATAATAAATATATATATGTGTGTGAAATATATATCCCTGTGTATATATCAACACTGGCGTCTGTCGGCTAAACAAATGCGAAACGAAAATGGCGACAAAATGCATTCATGGCTTCTTTGCGCGAAACCCAAACAACAAAAACATACGATCGATAATCCGATAACCCGATAACACACACCCCCACACACCACTGATCCACTGATCCACTGATCCACTGATCCACACAAAAACACACACACCCAACCGCCAAGCAGAAAAGCGCGAGAGTCACACACGATCACTGAAAAATTGGCACCGTTTAACCCACGCGCTCCGCCGATCGCCCACAGGCCACAATCTCTCGCAAACGGACGGCAACAGCACCGAGGGCGAATCCACCAGCGGACGCAACCCGGCCACCACCGGCACCGGCTGCTACAAGAACTACGACCACGTAGCCAACTTGCGCAACTCGAACCTGCATCACGTAAGTGGTTTCTGGAGCACCTCCAAGGGGGAGTTTTGATGTCGATGTCGGGGTTTCGAATCAATCAGAGGAGAAGATTTAAGGGAGTTGATTATAAGAGGATACTTAAAAGGAGTTAAAAATAAAGAGGAATTTTATGCGTATTTTTTTTTAATATGTTTTAATGAAAATTTGTATAGCTGCGATAGAAAATTAGAAATTGGAAGTTATGAATAGAAGGGTTTTTAATGAAGAAAAATGTATTAGTAAACTAATAACCTGCAAACTTATAAGTGATGCTCTTCGACATATTATTAAATTTATTGGATATTTAATCTATAAATATATTAAAAATTAAATAGTAAAAAAAAATGAAATCTCTAGAAGATCGCTTTAAACTTAAAGTAACAAAAGGACTGCTAAAAGTGATTATTTTAATTTGAATTTTATTTTCGCATTCATTTATTTATACAATTGTATAAAATATATTTCCCTAGTTTAGGAAACTTTGCGTTTAAAAAGTATTTACAATCTAACGCAATTTTAAGACTTTAAATTAGATATTGTAAAAAAATAATATTTAACGAACTAATGTTGATTGGAGAAGTAATTTTATACAACATATAAATAGGTTTCAAAGAAAAGGAGACGTTTTACCATATGTAGGGAATTTAAACGTTGTTATGTAGTGTATTATATTACTTATAAATTCATATAAAAAATGGTTAAATTTTTTAAAATTTTGTAAAATAATTTATTTACTAAAATATAAAAAAAGAAATAAGAGGGACTTCAACAATTATAAGTTAAACGAATTTAGTCTTATTAAAACCAAAGGCTCCTAGCCTGTAATTTCGATAAAATCTTTCAACAAGATTGGCAGCAAAATCTTTACAAAAATGGGCAAAACAGACACCATTTTTGGTAAGGGTAATATACTCATTTATTTTATTTCTACCAAAACCTATCCATCTGAAATTGATTCGAATAATTATTTGATGTATACATGTTGTGTGTGTTCCCTGGCCCCTTTAAGCAAATTGCAATCGTGCCGTTGTAAGTACTCTGTCCGCCATACAAGTAGTTTGATTTTCTGTGTGTGTTCTCTCCAGGATTTATTTATCCAAAAGGATACTAAAGCGTTTTCCCTCTCGTTTGGCCAGCGTCGCGGATCCAGCTCTGAGCAGGATGCAGTGCCGCCGTACAGCTTCGACAATCCGAATGCCCGCCAGACCTCGATGATGGCCATGGAGAGTTATCGCCGCGAGCAGCAGATGTTGCAGATGCAACAGTTGCAGCAGCAGCAGCAGCAGCAACAGCAACAGCAGCAGCAGCCACAGCTTAAGCCACCGAATGGCGGAGCAGCCACGTCCGGATTGGCCAACAACCTGGCCATGGTGGCCGCCTCAAGTGCAGTCACCGCTGTGGCCACCACCGCCAGCACCAGCAATCCCAGCAATCCCGGAGGTAATACCCAAGGATCAGAGGGTCCCGAGGGCGCCGAGGGCGGCGATGACGAGGACAACCTCTCGCAGGCAAAGGGCCTGCCCATCCAGATGATGATCACGCCCGGGGTAAGTCAGAGATTCGCTGGATGGCAGCGACCATTACCCATTACCATATACTCGCAATTCGTATATCTTGAATATCTTAATGTTTTCAAAGTTCCTAAATCGTATCCGTATCCGTATCCTTATGTATTAGTAAATGTGAAGCCGTTGAAGCTGGATCGAAATATACTCAAATAATTCCAATTATAGCCCCAACTTTATGTATATTTCTCACGTTTGGTTCGTTCTCATTTGCCAGGAAGGAGTCGGTGTGAAATTGCTCTTGAGTTTCCTTTCGAATATATCCCTGAGTATTTTCCTTAGTTTCCCTGAGTATTGGCAGCCTTTTTTCGTAGTCCTTAGTCTCTCCCCTAGTTTAGCTTCATGTTCTCTCTCTGTTTTGATTTGATTCACCACAAATTGTTGAAAAAATAAGAAATAAATTGAAAAAAAAAACTCTTGAGAACAAAGCCAAGTTCTTTAACAACAACAACTATACACATTTCAACTTTTAGATTTTACGGGGACGCAGTAAGGAGGTACATTCAAAGTATACACAAAGAACTCAACTACTCTAAATACTCTCTACTCTACTCAACTCGAATGCATTTGTGCCACAGCTAAATATCCTTAAATATCCTTGTCTTTGATTGATTTTGAATGGATTTGCGGATTGATCTTGTCTTCTTTTCAGTGGCTGAACACAATGCTGAACATTATCCTATTTTTTTTTGTATCAGAAGAACGAGCATTTACAGATTTGCCATATCTAAAGGAATGTCGATCGAATGTTCTGTGAAAGCTGCATAGTATTCTCTTGATTTCCCTTCTATTTTATTTTTAAATAATATATTAAGCTTTAATTGTTTTTAGAGTGTTTTATTTTCACATTAAAGACATGTTGATAGGTCCTCAAAATTTCATAAAGTAAAATTTTCTATTCGATTTTGATGAATGGAAACTAATTTTAATAACTGCAGCCGCCTTTGGAGAAGTGTTTCAAATGTATATTGTAGATTTATAAAGAACTTAAATATTTAGTTTTAGTATCTCATTATTTCTAATTCAGCCCTTAACATTTTCTCAGTCTGTAAGCCAATATTTTTGCTCTGCTAACTTCATTATCCTGCTAACTAAAAATTCATCAAATCTTAAAGATTTTGTAACATTTTCCAAATTTATATTTGGTCTTTTTAACAAATTTTTGTTTCAATTAACCAAACACACTCACAACTTAACACGAAACCCAGACACTACCACAAATTAATTTAAGTGTTTATTAAATAATATTCCAGGATCCTTTATCATACAAAGAATTCCATGTTTTATAATATAAAAATATAGAAAGAATCGTAAATGAAAGTAAACATCTTCTAGAGATTCAAAGCTAAAGCTCTAAAAAACCGATAATCATTAACCCTTTAAGAAATATCTATTTTCGATGGGTTTCCCAATTGGGATAGCGCTTTTCTCTGGCTACATTCAGTGGAATATCCGGCACACGAGGCTGTCCCGGAATCTGCCCCTGACCCTGTGGCTGCCACGATTGCACTTGGAACTGCTGCTGCTGCTGGTGGGAGGGCATTCCCGGAATGCTCCCCACGATGGCCGGCACGGGAGTGGGATGATCGTTCTGCTGGAGCGGCTGCTTCAGCTTGTCCAGCAGTGCATGCAGATCCACAGTTAGCTTTGGCTGGACAATGCCCTCGGCTGCCTGCAGTCCCACCATTTGCGAGGACAGTGCATCCACATCCTGGCGAGCGGCGAAGAGCAACTGGTCATGGGCCGCCAACTGGAGCTGGGCAATCTGTGCCCGGATGGCCGAGGCGGCCACCTCCTGCTGGGCGGTGTGAAGCGAGGCAGTGACGCTGCGCACTTGATTGGCCGAATCCTCCAGCTGGGCCTGCGCCGAGGAGGCCACCGCCTGAGCCTTCCTAATCTCGGTAGCCTCCAGCTGGACCCGGGCCTGGGCCACATACAAGTGCTGGACGAGATTTCGCAGTTCCTGGCGCCGCAGCTCGGTCTCATCAGCCTCGGCATAGGCATTGGGCAGTGGGTCGCAGACCGTGTAACAAGGAGAGTTTACTTTCTGCTCGTCTTGCTGGTACAAAGGTGCCTGTCTGATGGGAGCAGAGGCACGCGGAGCAAGGCGAGGCTTCTGGCAGGTGTTTAGCATTTGATCTCTAGACCCAGCTTAGGAATAAATTTATAAAGATAGAGGAAACTAGTAAGTTTAGAAACTAAGTAAAAGCTAAAGGGGTTATTAATTTTGGTAAATAACATATTTTAGAAGGCAGTTTAATATTTATTTCTAATATATTTGCACCACAAAAACCTACCTAGAGTATTGCCATCCATTAGTTTACCATTAATGTCTGATCTTTGCGATCTTTTGAGTTGTCCCAAAAGATTGGCTTGTGAGTGCAGATCCGCTCTCGCATAATTAATGTGATCCTTGTCACTACTCAGTGAACTGTCGTAGGAATAGCGTTTTTTAATACCGCCATGCATGGGCTGTCCCTGGACACACAGGATCACAGAGAGTTGAACTGATAAATATTAAATAAAATATCAAATAGTTTTCTTTAGATATTTCTTGAGAGGTAATTCTTACCAAACCAAAAGAGTTTTACAGCTGCAATCATTGTGGTGAAAAATATTCTATTTTTGGCAGTCGCTTTTATAAGTTTTCATTTAAAGTAAATCAAAAAATGTCTAAGAAATATATATTGACTTGCTTTGCTTTGGGATTTGATGACAGATTCTATATATACAGCTGAGTAAGTCAAATTTTTGGAGTTTAAAACCTAAGGGATTGGTGAATACATATTAAACAAACGAATTTTTATTAGGGGAAATTGTATGCATAAATGTAGTCAAACTTAAAGAGTTTTCTGTAAGCTTATTAATTTGTATGAGTGGGACCTTATCTCTAGGGATAAAATATATAAATATCACCACCACCTGGCAGGCACACCCCTCACACAGCTTGAGCTGCATGCAACACACAGGACCTTTCGATTTATTTTTATTTTCCTGCTAACCCAACTACTGATTACCCCGAGAGTTTCTCTTGCATGTGGCATGCCTTGCATCCTGTGACCTTATTGTACATACTCCAGCCTTACTATATATATATATATCTAATCAGACTGCTAAAGTTCGATGCGTTTCGAGTCATTCACACGCGTTGCAATGATCCCACAACCAACTATTTATAGGAAGTGGCCGAGCTGCGACGCCAAGTGGCGCTGGAGAACCTGCAGAACCAGCGGATGGACAACCTGGAGCAGGACGTGCCCGTGGAATTCGAGTGCTGCTTCTGCACGACCAAGGTAACCAGAGACCGATCCGTATCCGAATCCGAATCGGAGTCGGAATCGAAATCCGTAGCTGTGCTCACTCGATGTTCCCGTTTGCAATGTTTGAGATGCTTTTCCTGTACTGTGCTCTGTGTTAGTCGCATGCCTGCACCCTCAGATTATCCTTATGGCTATTCTCTTTGGTTCCGTTTCCGTTACTATTACCGTTTCCGACTAATCCCAGGAACTAAACCCCCAACTAAACCGAATTATTAAATTATAATCATGCTAAAAAAACAACCTGTACATAAATACGCCGCATAACCGCCATTGGCAAGACTGTGAAAATTGTTAACCGCCGCATATATTGACCTCCGATTCTGTCTCGACTCGTAATTTGGGGGTGTCACAGGAGTAGCCTTCTTAAAGAAGCATTTTAAAAATATATTTAGAGGCAGAGCAAAATGATTTGAGTTTTTAAAACATTTAAATTAATATATAGACTTCAGTTTATCATTTTTTTAAGCAAGCCTTGCCTTTTTGTTTGCGTTTAAGTATCGCTTGAGGGTAAAAACAATATTAATTAAGTTGTGAAATTTAATATATTGATTTGGTAACCATTAAACAAATATTTAGTTGAATCCTTTCAATAAAAAAATAGAACTTGTGCCTTAAAAAGATAACCAAAATAGTTATACTGCATTTTAAATCTTAAGAAAAAACATTTCAAAATTAAATTCGCTACACAAACTATTTTTTTTAATATTTTTAGATACCTGTTTATAGTTTAAAAATTCCTTTTGATTTTTAGATCACCCAAGTTAGGTTTCTCTTTTAATAAAAAACCCTTAGGATCTTCTGTGACATCTCCGGTTATAGATTTTGATAGAGACTTTAGCTTCTAGGATAGGTCCTCCTAAACCATAGGCGACCCCGTACTTGTAGTTGGATTGGTAGACCAGCGAGCCCGATAACGATACCGATACCGATACCGATACCAAAACGAACGTTATTGCAGGATCGCATTTGCATTTTCCACGACAAGGAATATAGCATCAAGCGGCTGGCCCGACCGCCGCCCTCGCCCAAGAACTATATGGCCCTCAAAAGGATGCTCGAGGAGGGCATCATCGATATATACTATCTATAAAACCGGCAACAGGGAGAACCTGAGAACCAAGCAACACAAAGTGTGAAATTGTCCTTGTCCCCTTGTTTTATTCGGAGGGAGAATCAGAAATTTTAAAGGATTTTAAATCAATAGAAAAAATACCTAGAAGTAAGCTTCTTTTGTACAGCCTACTATCAGGTCCTTTTTCAATTGATTCGATTTCCTTCGAGACTTCTGAAACTCCTAGTTTTTCTTTAAACTTTTCATTTTGTTTGGCTTCCTGTGTGAGAATTGGAATTGGATTTGGAAATGGAAATTTTTATGTTGACCTTGTTTCTTTTTCGTTTCTTTTCTTAAAGGGTTTGCCGGGATGTCATGGCGAGTGTATTCCATTGCGCGCGAATAGCGTTTAGCCAGATTCTCAAGACCCCCGTCGATATAGAAATCGGAACTGAGATCCCTAGCAGATCTCTCACTTCCGGGCGCATCGAATGCGCCGAAACGGAACTGCGAGTTACGATTAGCGATTAACGTTAACTACTTAGCTTTAAACTACCAACAAACTACAACTAAATGTTATTATTATTACTGCTACGATTATTACTATTACCACTACTGTTACCACCCACTGTCGTTATCAACCGGGCCTGGCGTGACGTGACAACGCGTGAAAGCTAAAGAAAGACATAGCGAATTCTAAGAATTTAATTAAATTAACCAGAAACCTAATCTCCGCAATCTAAGAACGCAACCAGGAGGGGAAACCAAAAAGCAGCATGTGTTATTATTTAATTTAATGTGTGTGAACGTGAACGTGAACCAAGTGAACGGAGGGCTTGACGAAAGTTTAAATCGATTCTCTTTATTTACACTAAGCACGTAATTACAACTCTCTAGCCTAATGCCTAATTATATCCTAGCGAAATGGCCTAAGCCTTATTTATAGTAGCTGCAACTTGCAAAACGCCAAACAAAAACCAAAAATAGCTACAAATATAATTACAAAACCCAAAATAAATACCGAAATACTATTGTTTAGTTACTTGAACAACCAAATTGTTAGTTATTTATTTCCTGTTATCACTCAAACAAAAACAAAAACAAAAACCAAACAATGAAAATCACAAAACGAATAAACAAATCTTGCAAATAAAACAAAATACGAAACTATGAAATCTATATATTTTTGTTTATCAACTTTTATTATTCGCACTCGACTATCTGGCACTCCACTTCTTCTACTGACTGTTTCCGTATTGCTCGCCTAGAACTTTTCTGTTTCTGTTGGTTTCGGTTTCGAATTAGAGTACTTTAATATATATTTAATGTTCGAGTAATGGAACCCACTTCGAAGGCAACTCCTCGCGGTTGGCCCAGGCTGGTAAGTAAGGCGATTGCAAAATTCCCGAAACCGAATCGTTAAGTTTTTGGCGTTTGCTCAACTTGGGTGGGGTTTTATCTCTTAATAAAGTAAATTTTTGAACAGGTTATTAACTATTTTCCCAAAGTTATTATTTGAGAAACTAGAAAACTCCTTTTATCTAAGGTTTCTTTTTCTTCCATCTTGAGTGCTTTTCGAATACAGTTTTCCATATATCTAAATGCCGCCTAATAACAAGTTGAGAACTCGCACTGCCTTCGTTTTAATTTAATAAAATAATACCAATAATAATTAGCTAAACTTCACCATAAAATAATAATAACTATAACAATTAGCGCTGCACGTTTGAGTTTTACTTGGCGCCTCCTAGTTGCATGTTAATTTTTATTAATCGAGCGAAAGACCGACTCGTACACAATTAAAAAACTAACTCCAGACAACAGGTACACCCATCTTAACCAGACACTAATAAGCAGCTAGTGAAATGTTAAAAAACACACTAAAACGAGGTGATCTAACGATGTGTAAGGGATACTTGCGATAAGGTGGAGGTTTGATTGAAGTTTTTGGAAATATTTGGAATTTGAAAATTTAAATATATATTTTAAATATATATTTCTACTTATCTAGGAATTAACTATATCTTTAAACAAATAAACTATTTTAATAATAAATAAATTAAAATAAATAAAATATTAAACCTCCCCCTCAACGACTTTATCCTTTTGGGTTTCTGTGTTTCTTAGTGTTTTTTATTAAAGCCTTAGTTACTTTTTACCAAGTTACTTCTTACCTGCTCGTTGCAGGACTTCAAGGAGTACACCGATGCGGAGGGCGTGATCTCGCTTCCAACTTCCGACTTCCACAAGCCGATCTGCCTGGAGATGCGTCTGGCCGCCGCCAATCGCCAGGCGGGCGTCTTCGGACTCCTGGCAGCAGCAGCACCGCCGCCACCGATGTTGCATGGACCCCTGCTGGCGTTGCCACCGCCGCCGCCCTTGCCGCTGCTGCAGCCGCCTGCCACCTCCTCCGGCACGGCCGTCCTGCTGCCCGCCATCTCACAGTCTTCGTCCACTTCCTCCTCGTATGGAACCACCACCTCCACCACCATCGCCCTGCCCCTGGACGCCTCGATGCGGTATGGGGCCGCCATCTGCAGTTCGTCGAACTTCAATCACAACTTCAACAACAACTTCAACACGACCACGGCGAACGGAGTGCTCCTCTTCGGTGGCGGCAACTACAATGGGAATAACAACAACAACGCGGATCTGGCCAGCGTGGACAGCTCGGACACGTATGCCAGCTGCCAGACGCATCCGTTCCTGTCGCAGGGCGACCTCACCGCGGACTTCAACGACGAGGCCTGCGCCCTGGACATCGACATGGACAACCTGTACATAAATCCCCTCGAGCGGGAGCAGCACCAGCAGCAGGGCATCAGCAGCTCCACGGGCTTCATTGTGGGCCTGCCGGCCACCAACTCCTCGGGCGCCCTGCGTGCCCAGGTGAAGAAGAGCGCCTCCGGCGATACGGCGCTGAGGAACCTGGCCTCGGGCGGTGCCGGCGCCGGGGGCCTGAGTCCCCTCGACGATGTCTATCAGAGCTTCGATGTACAGGAGCGGGGCAGTCGGGTCAGCCTAAATGAGAACTCAGTGCCAAAGCACAGGAAGACGCGGTTCCAGCAGAGCTTCACTGCCATGCGACCGACCAGCGCTGCCGCGTCCGGTTCCGGAATGGGAATCAGTCCGGGCTTACGTCCTCGAGCCAGATTCGAGGACACCAAGCTGGACGATGAGACGGGCGGCAGCGGCGGAAGACTAGAGGGGATGAGCCAGGCTGCAGCCGGGTCTGGTTCCTCCGGCAGCCCAGCGGCCAGCGGCTCTGGGGGATTCGGCGGCGGACCAGGACTGGGACCAGGACCCAAGAAGAAGCGCTCGGTCTTCATGCCGGGCAAGAGCTTAGCCACTGCCACCAAACTGATCAACCAGCATTTGTTTGGCATACAGAATGTGGGCGCCAAAGGTGAGTAAAGCCCAAACAAAATATCCTTAAAGATTCCTGCTGATATAGTAATGCATCCCCCAGCCAAGTTCGAGAGCAAGCATTCCTCATCGATAGACTCGATTGACGCCTCGCCCAATCTGGAGCATCACCGACGCTCCAAGTCGATCCTGAAAAACAAGTCTGATGTCTCGCGCGTCCTGTCCGATCCGGAAAGCGAGCGCCTACTCGCGGACAACATGTCCGGTTCCGGTGTCTCCGACAATGGCACCGTAATGGTAAGTCCTTCGTATATATCAAATATTTCTATTTAAAGCTTATTCAATTTTTAAATATTTTTACAGGGCGAATCCGGCAGCGATTACTCACCGAATAAATTACCTCATTCAGTTTTAGCTAAGTCTATATCCCCACCACCCCTCAGGCACCGCACCCTAATGCACCAGCGCTCCGGACCAGCGACCTTGCAATCGAAGCCCACAAAGTTCCAGACGCCGCGCTATCCCGAAGAGCAGGCCCTGCGCCAGGTGAAGCCGCTCTTGTCGCGCGCCGCTCCAGCCACATCCGCTTCCGGTTCGGCATCGGGATCGGCGGATGGCCAGCAGACCAGGGACAGCAGTCTGGGTAGGTGGTAGTTTTTGTGTGGGTAACGACGAGCTGGCAGTGATGGCATGTGTCTAGGCAATTATTTTAAATGATAGAAAGTTCTTTGTATATTTTGAAAATTTATTATATTTTTAGTTGTTAATTTTTCTTGTAAATTTCCATCACTGCCTTGGCTCGTTCGTTTTGGTTTCCTTCTCTTTTTCCCTCTGTCTCTCCGTCTCTCAATCTGTCTCATATCCTGTAAGTGCGTCTCGGTGTCCTCTTCGGCCTTGGCGAAACCAAAAATCATCTACAACCGTATCTTCTCTCTCTCCTGTCTCCCCACTATCGCTTGCTGGCTGGCCGTCAGTCACCGTCTTCGATGGCGCCTTCTGAATCTGAATCTGAATCTGAATCTGTACCCGCATCCGCATCCCCGACATCTGCATGAATCCACATATATACAGATACAGACACAGACACACTGACACCACGCGGAGAGCAGCGGCGATCTGTTAGTATTAATTGAATCCCTATCCGATCCGAGGGAGATCCTTTTCGGGAGATCCTCTTTTCCGTGCAGCACTAACTCACCCTGGGCGTCAGGCTCTTTGTTCACAGATTGCGATTAGCACCGGGCTAGGATTAGCTTCCGAGCTTCAGATCAATGTTAAGCTTTGACTCACATAATCATACAAACATCACTTAGACTCCTCACACAAACATGCCGCTTTCTGTCTAGCACTTGAAAAGGAACTGAAGACATTTTAGGTCGAAAAAAAATCAAAATTTTAAGTCTAATTATTATTAGAAATAAAATAATTCAAAGACCTAAAATGAACTTAGTATCCTTCACTCATTCTGTGTAAAATCGGTTGTGATGTATGCATTCTTATTTTCCCACTGTTAATCGTATCCTTTCTTAATCCTAGACTCGGAGACGACCTTCACATCGCCCGTAAGCAGTCCACCGACAGTCACTGCCTCTGCCTCCACTTCCGCTTCCGCCTGCCAAGGTCAGGCCGCCGCCGCCGCCGCCACCGCCCAGGATGATCGCGAGGAGGAGGGCGAGGCGGAGGCCAACGATGAGCAGAGGGCTCTGCTCCAAGGACGCGATGGCGATACGGCCAAGGAACGGGCCGAGGGGAAGCGTGGAGCGGGAAACGAGGGCACGTAGCAATTAGGGACACACACACAGAGAGCCAAGTATATGTAAGCGAGCTGTGGGGATATCCTCTGCCAAGGACACTCCGCACAGGCACAACACACAAAACAACACACCACATCACACAACACACCACACACCACACTCTACACACACACACACACATAAGAAACCATACAAAGGGAAAACTCAAAGTGATAGCAAAGTTAGCAAACATGGAATGTGAATTATATAAAAGCAATGAACAGTATCCTAGTCTAGAGAAGGTGGGATCCCAGGCAGATCCACATCCAGATCCCTGTCTCGGTTCGATCTGCATATTTTTACAAAAAAGAAAAGTAAGGAGGAATGGGAGGAGCAACCCAAAAACTATGTTGCAGAGCCGCGCATGTCGTACAAAAAGCAGCTTATATACATAATATATTATACAAGTAATACGATATAATAATGCTACCATTGGCAGAGTCGTGTAAATAGCAGAGCCCAATCCAAAAACTCGTGTACAGAGCAAGAAACCTTTATTTACCGCCTTCAGGACACAGCTAACAGAACAAAAAAATATATAGACGAAGTCACCAGAAGAGCCTAAATAGCAACAAATGAAACGGAAACGGAAATATTCATATTTTGAATGCAACTTATAAGTATATACACAATATTATAGCATATACACGCATCGCAATTGCAACTCGCATATTTACACATGATATATATATATATGTATATATATATACAATCTAAGGCGCATACGATTTATATATATATATATGGCTCCAACTATTTTTCAAACCAAGCGCTAAACACCACAGAGATCGGCCAAGATATAGTCGGAGGGGAGGGCAGGCATCACACCCTATAAATTAGAGATCCTTGCATATGCATAAATCTGTATGTAAATCGTTCGTTCGTTTCATAATGTCAAGCAAAAAGTAGTTGAAAATCGTTGGGCCAAACCCCCAAATGTTCGTTTCTATATCTATAAGTATATGTGCGTGTGTGTACGGCTTAGGGCTTATCGATAGAGCTTGGCTTTTGGCTTTACTTCCCGATAAAACCTGATTTGCCACACATACACTGAGAGAGAGATGGAGGAAGCCCAGGCTCTTTGGTTGGGTGTATGCAAAAATGCTTGAATGTTGTTATTTATTATGGGTTCAGGGCATAAAAGCATATAGATCTCTGGTAAAAACTCCTACAAAAGGTGTCTAAAAGTATGCTATGATTTTTGCAACTGTTAAGAAGCATTTGTTTGGGTATCGTAAGAGGTGATTTCAAGTCAAAAGGTGTCTAAAAGTATTCTGTTCATATTGCTTTTATTATGATGCATACTTTTAAATGTCTTTAGAGGCGATTTTAAGTCGAAAAGTATTTGGAAGGTGTCTTAAAGTATGCAATGTTATTTTGGGATATTTGCAGGCATTTTGTACATGATTTCAAGTCAAAGGTCTCTGAAAGGTGTCTAAAATTATGTTGATATTTCATTGCAATGTATGTCATTTTTTATAGCGTACTTTTAGACATCACTTAGATGTTTTAAAACTGAAATCACCTCTAACGGTGTCTAAGAGTATGCCATAAAAAAGGCAACATTACAAGACATACTTTTTAGCACTTTTTAAGTTGATTTTAAAGCGAAAAATGCTTAAATCTCGGGAAGCATTCCTACGAGACTATATGTCCCCGCCCATATGCTGTTAGTTAGTTAGTTACCAAGCGTGTATGTGTGCATGTTAGCTAGTTGAGTTAGTTAGATCTTACCCCTTAGGCAGTTGACTCGATGTTTAGTTCCTTAGTTGCGTTCTCCGAATACGTAAGCAATAAAATTGGAAATCTCCGCTCCCCGGAAGAGCGTGCTTAGTCAATTATGTATTGCAATCCATGAGTTGTGTGTCCACATTCCATTCCGTGTATGCGTGCGAGTGTGTGTGTAATTAGTAAGCCGTTATCCCGATTGGCAGACTTTCTACATTGTATATCCTCCATATGGGTTATCCGTTGTCCCCGATCGATGATCTGTCCAGCGGGCTTTGCGTTAATCCTGTTTAGTTGCCACTGATCAGCCAGCGATGAGCCAGGATGCGAGTAGCCTCTTAGAAACATATCAGTAAAGGGAATTCGAACTCACTCACTCACACATACACCCCCACTCACCACTCACACACACTTACACCACTCACACACCTCACACACACACACAAACCTTGCACTGTAAAAAAAACTAACACAAATTTTATTACGAGACGATAATAAAAGGTCTCAACGTCCGCTTTTCGAATCGATAAGAACACAGGCAACAAAAAAAAACTCAAGAGTAAAACCACAAGAGAACATTATTCGATAATTAATGTTAAAGCCAAGAACTCGAAGTAATATAGTTAAACATTTTTAGAACTATGTGTACGTATATTGACAAATGCTTGATGCATCCAAACAAATTTTGTAAGCAATTCATTTAGGATTATCCACACGGTCGGCACAGGACACATTCCGTCAATCCCTTCATTTAATTGTAACTTTTGTAAATATTTATTTTATATACAAGCCCGGCCACCAAGTGTTTCGTTAATATTATCCTTTTTTAATTCATTTACGCCGCAACTGCAGACGAATTGAACTAAGAACTTGAATTAAAACTAACGAGATATTAAGCAACACGCAAATGTTATTAATATTTAAATAATTTATCTAACGATACATACTTTTAACGCAGTCTGAGGACGACGAAGATTGTAAATCAGCTAAAATACCGGACATCGTTGACAAAACATACAAATTTATTAAAGCGTATTTAAATCTATATGAGCGAAAGGTCATGAAAATATATATAAACCATTGAGTAACATTTGATGGAGTCTATTATTAATTATTTCATTTATCAAAGGAGAAGAGGTAATTTGCGGGTGCCCATTACTGCTATTTATTTATTAAGCACGCTATCCAGTTTTCAAATCTTTTATGCAGCGGAAAAATATTTCCTTTCACTTGTTGATTGGCATTTTTAATGGCAAATGATGAGGTCAGACTTTGTTGATACCCGAAATATTTTAGGCATAATATTTGGAAACCCATAATTGTCCCTAAGCCTTTGGCATGCGTTCTAGCGGATGCGCCTGCCTTGCACAGCTCCCAGTGCCTGCTTAAAAACAGTGTTTGTTCCTCTTTTCCAAGAAAACCCAATCTTACTCCAAGCTCATCCAACAGCAAACTTAAAATAAATCCAATCCTTCTTCCACAAAACCAACTCCCAATACCCAAAATGTAGTCAATAAGTTCAAATATGTTAATTGGTAACCACCCAGTCGAGAGGTAAGCCATAGCAGCTAATGCCCTTAATTAATAATTATGCTTATAGTTTATAACCAATGATTAGCTTAATATCAATAAATATCAGCTTAATATATAGTATATAGGATAAAAGACTTGGTTCGGACTTACCCGCAACAGAGGACACTCATTAACTGTTCATCGCCACACTGCAGAATTGGCCGAGCTTTATCGATGATTAAATCCTTTCCAGTGCATAAGTTATTAACACAGTTTTAAACACACGAATTATTAACCCTTTTCCGTCGGAAGGGGGCGCGGCGAGTTGTTGGGTGAACGGGTTAAAGGCCGCGCGGAGACTGAGGCACCAGCGGCGAGCCGCCTCTATTTATAGGTCTGAGAGGGATAGAGAGAGAGAGCGAGAGAGCTAGATCGAGAGTCTCTCGAAGCGACAGCAACTTAGAGACAGACTTGAGAGGGAGAGAGAGGGAGAGCGAGTTAAATAGAGAAATTGAGCTGGAGTTAGCGAGAGTCAGAGAAATTAGAGAATTGCCAGTTGCATGAAGAGATCGGCAAAAGATATATTTTCAATCTTACTTTTTCGTTCCAGCTATCATTAATTTTTAACTAAAAATTAATTAATTAATTACCAAAATATGGTGTATCCCTCTATCAAATTAAATACACTCTCTTTGCTCTATTAACTCCTGGATTCGTCTTTTTTGCATATTATTGTTCATGGCACTATCCATACTTTGACCTATGTAAGAGGCACAGCAAGAGACATGGTATTTTAGAATCTCGACCTCCCATTCTGCCCTTTAAAAACCTTTTGGTTCTTGTTAAAACTCGGATATCAGTGAAGCTTATTTTTCTGTCCCTTTGTCCTTGGATCACGGTAAGTTTCCATATTTGAAAGCTGATTAAATAAACATAATGCAGGGAATTATGAAAATGTTTTTAAATGTTTACTGAGTAAATTTGTGAGTAAATTAAAGGTATATTTAAACCGGCAAAAATGGGGTGCATAAACTAACACCTGCAGCGATTTCTTAACCAATTACAAAAATATTTTTAATTATAAATAAAGACGATTAACATCCTTGATAATTTCAATATTTTACAAGTCGTTTGGATATCTACAAACGGTGATATTCGAAGAATTCCTTATCAATGAGTGCTGTCTGAAATGTATCAAATATAATAAATTGTTTATATAAATAAAGATAAATATAGACATTTACATTTTCTACACACAAAGGTGGATCCAGATATGAAAACAGCTGAAGAGGCTTCTGAGTGCTGGGATCTCGACTTGACTTGATCGCCCGGAAGATCTTCGCAATGGAGTTATGGGGCTGATGAGCGTGATCTATGTAGTAGCAATACAGAAACTCTAGCTTCTTGCACTTCTCTATGATTTTGATTACTTCCCTAGCAGATATATAGCTCAACATACTCTCCAGATACAGAGATCTGAGTTCGGTTAGTTTAGTTAATGGTGCCAAGCAATTTGGTGTCCCCACGTTCACCGAGAGTTTGGTCAAGTTTTTCATCTGTGATAATAGCTCAAAGTCTGGAGTACTCTTCAGGCTAGCTCCCCGGATCGAGAGATTATCCAGCTGGGGAAAGCATCTTGCAATTACGGAGACACTTTCGGGGCATTTGGCAAAACCGGAAACTCGCAATTCCCGCAAGCCGGGCATAAGTCTAAAGAATTCCTCCATGTAGCACAGGCAAGATGGGATATTGACACTCAAATAGTCACGACCTTAATAGTTTGAAATAAATTATAGTAAAGTTTTAAAGAGTTTTAATAGTTCTTACTGCTTGATGAGGAAAATCGGAACATGTCATTGATTTGCGGCAAATCATTCCAGCAACGTCGCCAATCAATTTTCTTTCTGGCTGCCGAGAAAATTCGAAAGTCACGAACTGCGTTTCCCAGTTCCTCTTCATCGTGGGAATGTCCTTGGATTACGCCCAGTGTCCTGACATTATTATCCAGAACACTGAATAGTTTAACGGCAGAGTTTGTATAGTATAGCACAGGTTTGTTGGGATGAAATGCCGGATAAATAAATGTGGATTGATCCATTATGACTTCGAAAAACCTCGAGCAGGATTTTGCTAGATTCACATGATCACTGAGACCTAAGTACTTTAAAATATTCAAAAGACAGTCGTTGTTTAAATCGATTATGGTAACCATTTGAAATAAGATCTTAACTAGGTCAGGGTAAATTAGCAACTGAGCATTAGGGACTCCGAATGGTAGCAATAAATAGAGGCAGGTAAGGGGAGTTATCCGACGAAGACTACGGGGGATCAGACGATACGACTTATCGACTTGGCGCCTTTATCTTTAGAATTCATTGTGAGATAAATCTACGTATTAAGAGATATGTTTATCAATAACAAAGATAAGTGCATAGGCTTGAAATACATAGATTAGAAATTTAATTTGGAATGTTTGAAGACGTGTGGACATGGCTGAATTGACTTGCCAGCGAAAGCGCTTTTATAAATGTATAATTTTGTAAATTGTAAATGTATAATTTTTAAATGTAAAATATATTTTTTACTTAAATTAGAGACACTTCCACAGGTATCTGTGGAGTCTATTTTTCCACCCTTAATATACAGAAATTCATCCTGCTAAAAGCGCTTACCCTGAACTTAAAGCAATTCTCTGTCAAAGTTCCACCCCAAAAGATACTTTGAAAAAAGCTTAAAACTCGCCAAAAATAGTCCTTTGAGCTTTCAGAGGACTTGTTAGCTTCTGAACCTGGTGTGAATCTGATTATAAGTAGGGCTAATTAACCAAAAGACATGTCGAGAATCACTCACCCCACTCACCCCTCTCATTTTTTTATCCTGCCTGAGGAAACTATTTCAATTATTTAGTTCAGCGTTGCTCACGTAATGAGGCGTGGTTTTCTGTCTCCGAAGTATCTAATTAGGCCCGGTCCTTGAGCCACGCCCCTTCGATGGCCTTATAAATGCCCGATTAACGCAATTAGAGCACAATTAGGCACCATGTACTCGCCGGAGGAGGCGAGGGCTCTGGAAAGGCGACTACCACAGCATCCGTGAGATGATCCGGCTCTCCTATACGGTGGGCTTCAACCTAATGGATCCCTTTCCCACTCGTCTGCGAATGTGAGTGATTTTGAGATATAAGCCAGCTAGATCTAAAGGATATCTCTTCTCTTCCTAAGACAGATGGACTGTGGTGCTCAGCCTGAGCAGTCTGGCTTCGCTATATGGCCACTGGCATATGTTATTAAAATACATTCAGGAAATTCCGCGCATTGTTGAGGTCAATTAGTATTAAATCTTTGCTGGATTTTGCTTTTACATTCCCATAATTATAAAATGTTTCCTCTATTTTCTATAGACAGCTGGCACTGCCCTGCAGTTTCTCAGTTCGATTTTCAAAATGTGGTACTATCTCTTTACACATCGCCGGATTTACGAGCTTTTGCGTAGAGCCCGTGGTCATGAGCTACTGCAAAACTGCGAAGTCTTTACAGAGATGTCTGGTGTGCTTATATACTAAAAATAAATAACTTAAGAATTAATTGGGTAATTTATTTACAGATCTGCCGGTGGTCAAGACCCTCCGCCAGGAGGTGGAGACCACAATGGATCGATATTGGGGCAACACTCGTCGCATTCTCTTGATATATCTTTACAGCTGTGCTAGCCTTACATCGACATACTTTCTGAGGTCCTTCTTAACTGGTCTATATCAGTACTTCTTTTTACCCGCAGGAACCTACGATATTGTTCTACGTGAGTTGAAACAAGACTTTAAATAAACAGAGAATATTATATTAATTTAATATATATTTTGTATATAACTTTGTATGTATAATAGCTTTCGAGTCCCTGTATCCCCCCTGGAAGGACAAGGGAATAACCTTTCCGTATTATCACATTCAAATGTATCTGGAAACCTGCTCCCTCTTTATCTGCGGAATGGGTGTGTAGCTCAGAGATATATTTTAATTCTCAGTAAACAAAATCTTTAATTTTCGGCAGCTGCCGTAAGTTTCGATGGAGTTTTCATTGTCCTGTGCCTGCACAGCGTGGGCCTGATAAGGTCCCTCAACCAAATGATTGGATACTCCACATCTAAATTGGTGCCGCGGGAAAGAAGGGTTCAGTATCTAAGATGTTGTATCTATCAATACCAAAGAATTTACAGGTAAATACTGAATGTTATCTACTGATTTTCTACATTTTTCTTCGTTTTTATTAAGCTTTGCAGCGGAAATCAATGCCTACTTCCGGCACATCACCTTCTCGCAGTTCCTGCTTAGTCTCTTTGTCTGGGGCTTGGCGCTGTTCCAGATGAGCGTGGGTTTGGTGAGTTTCCCTCCCAAAGGAATGTCCTTTCAAGGGGGACTTTTCAGCAAATGTTTCCACCATTTTCCCCCCGGCAGAATAGCAGCTTTACGATAATCCTGATGAGCATGTACCTACTGGCAGCCGGCTACCAGATTGTTGTCTACTGCTACAATGGCCAGCGATTCGCGACTGCTGTGGGTGACGTAACGGGGGAATCCCCTCAGTCCACTGCTCCTGCCTAATTGTGCGACTAATCTCTCTCTCCGCAGAGCGCCCAGATTGGCAGGGCCTTCTACGAGTGCGAGTGGTACGGGGAGTCGCGGGAGTTCCGCCAGCTCATCGGCATGATGCTGATGCGCACGAACCGGGACTTCAGGCTGGACGTGTCCTGGTTCATGCAGATGTCCCTGCCCACGCTAATGGCGGTGAGTTGGGCCCCTAGAGCCCCTTCCCCACCTTTCCCGTCCTTCTCACTTGATTGATTTGCAGATGGTCCGGACAAGTGGACAGTACTTCCTGCTGCTGCAGAATGTCACCCAGAAAGAGGGCTAAAAGTTAAGTTACAGGACAAAAAAGGTGCCGAAAAACCTTGGCTAGTTTTTATTTGTGGCATATCGAAATGACGGTGACGTTACTATAAATAAATCAAATATATCTGGGCGCAGGAAAAAATTCTGGCAACCTTTAGGTATTTTTTAAGGATTAAAAAGTATAATGAAAGTTGAATTTATCAAAGCAAAACCAAGTAAATTATTTTATTATATTATATATATATTAAATTATACTATATTTTATATTTATATATTTTTTCAATTGCTCAAAATTATATTTTCAATTTATTTATCAAAATAATCAATAATAATAATCAATATTTGAGAGAAATTAACTTATGAGCTTAATTATTACTTTGTGTATTTCGTTTAAGCATATTTATTATAATTTTCATACTTACATTTAATGCAAAATATTAAAAAATGTATTTTAGATATTTCTATAATTAAATTATTATTATTTTATCGAGTTTATATATTCTACAATAAAATGTAATTACATAAATTAAACTATTTAAATTACTGCAAGTTTGCAATATTGTATTTCCTTCAGATATTCACAGCAAGGTCTCTTTCTCAGTTACTTAACTTTAATTCCCCATCCCTTTATCGCATTAAATATTAATAAACTATTTTTCTTACGTTTCATTTATTAATAATAATTAAGATAGTAAAATGGCAATGTAGTGGAATATTCTCCTGCGTGTCTCGACTGAAACTGTCAGTCTGAAATTGTTGACAGGATGCGGAGTCCAGTCAATCAATACTCCAATGTTCAGTGCCCTCTGTCCTGTGTCCGGTGCCCAGTGTCCTGCGTCCTGTCAGTCAGATTGGTACGTCCGCCCATAAGTTTTGATGGTCGTGATGCGGAGCATTAAAATAATGAAATTGCCAGCAGATAAGGAGCATCGATGCCGCCGCCATTCCCGTTTCTAATCAATTTTATTTATTTGGCCGGGCATTCAGCGGAGCGAAACAGAGAACTCGGCCGATTGTCTTTATGTCTGCTAAGGCTGTATCTATATATATATTTAGATCTGTATATTTTAGCCGCTTTAAATGCCTTTTTTCTGGCAAATCGCGTCTTTAATTGTTAGTTTCGCTTTTATTCCCAGCTCGGGGGACGGACTCTGTCTCTCAATATTTTTAATGCACGTTCGCTGTTTGCGCTTCCTTTGTTTGCCTTTCTTTATTTTCTTAGCGTTATACTTTTTTTTGTATTTTTTTGTTCCTACTTTTATCATGCTTGCCTCACTTTAGTGCCTCGAGTCTGGTGGCTGGCAAAAAGGACATCTTTTCTTTTCGGTTTATTGAGGCACATGAATATTCTTTAGCTGCTTACACATCTACTCCCCCTTGCTGTGTGAGAATTTCCGAAAGGGAGACGCTTTTTCGGGCATTTATTTTTCGCATTATGTTTTATATTTGTCCAAGGACAACTTTATGCATTGTGGAATGGCTGTTATCCAGTTTGGTTTTCTTCTTTTCTTTTAGCAGACATTACTAAGGAGTGAAATATTGGTACAGCACACTGGGAAAGTAAGCTAAAAGGATGTTTGTTTGTAGTTTAAAGAAGGAAGATTAAATCTGTTATTTAATGCATAAATAGTTACAATTATACATTTCTGTAAGACTCAAATTAAATATATTTTAAACAATAAAATAAAAAACTATATTTCGTCTAGTGCATTTAATTCTTTGATGCAATCTTACCTTAAATTGCATCACAGTTTCCTTTGCAATTTATTTGTTTTTTTTTCTGTTTTTACTCCCCCAACTCTCACTCCTTCCTGCTAATTGTCCAATTAGAAGGATAATAAAATAAAAGTTGTTGACTCGCCGGCCACTGCTCATTAAGGGCATCTTTGTCTTCAATGTTTGCTACTTGCTCCCTCTGGAAAAATGGATTCATTCGCTTGGGAAATGGGGAAAAGTTAGCGTTAAAAGGAGGCGGGCGAGTCAAAGGTTGGCATGATAAATGAGCTGCACTTGAATGCACATGTGGGCAGAGCCAGGACTTGCAGGACCCCCTGCGTACCTCCTTTCCCCTTAATGCCCTTTTTGTAGAGTCGTACATTTGTTTGTCTAGCACGAGTGTGTGTGCGTGTGTGTGGCCCACTTGTCAGTCGATGGAGTTGCGCCACGGGGCGTATGCGCGATGCAGCATATATTAAGTACTCGTCGCGTGAAAATTGCTGTAAACGAGATTCTCGTTAAATGAAAGCCAAATATTTTCATTAACACTTTGGTGGCTTTATTTGTTAAGCAAATTAAGTGCAAAGATACACAATATTAAGCCAAACAAAGTGAGTGGGAGAAAGTAAAGGGGAAAACAAGTGGAAAGGCTTATCCATGTAAAGTGTATTTACAATTATTAAATAATAGATTTATGGATAATAAATTAATAACTTAATAAAAGACATGGTGGCTATTAGGTATTTGAAATTTATAAATAACTTTCAAGCTATTATTCTAATCGATTCTTTTACTTTATCCCCTTGAGAGATCACAAATTAGTCTTAGTTTTCCCTGCAAAACTATTGTTATTTCCCTGCCATTAGTCAACTGAAATAATAAGCTGAAAAGCCACATTCAACGGTCACCATTTTCATTTCCATTTCGCAGACAGACAAGGCAGTTTCCCAAAATAAATCAGTTATATTTACTTCCGCCAAACTTCTGGTCAAAACATTCAGCATATGGTCAAAGTTTCTTTGTGTTTGGCCACGTACATACATATATCCAAAAGTATCCTCTGCACACAGACACACACACGCACACACGTATTGACAGGACTGCCAGGATGGCAAACAATATTCGTGTTTACTGTTTCGTCCCACCGGAATTGAAAGTGGCCTGCTTTTCTTTCTCACTCGCAGCACTTTGGCATTTGTCGACAATTTGCTTACGTTCTCTACTCTCTCCTCTCATCTCCCATGGCACTTGATGCGTAATCAGTGGGACAAACAGAATCCATCGAGGAATCTAGGACCATCTGCCCGGACATTGCTGACAAATCCGGATTGGGTGTCGCATTAGGAATGAAGGGAATGGAATACCCAGGCGAGGAGACCCAAGTACTGACTACAGCGCCAACCCGGGCGAAAGGGACCCCCGTTTCGGCTCTATTAGCTGGATTGTCTTGCCCATAATGGAGTTAATATGTATGTATGCAGGACCTGTCTTTGATCCCACCACTCGAAAAGGCAGCAAAAAGGACGAATAGAACGGGGGCGTGCACGTGCCGGGGAAATGTATATGCTCTCTACAGGCACACATATAGATGTAACGTCGACTTTAGGTCTTTATTCGGCAGTGCCAAGAATATTAGTCAATTGTGTGAGGGCCCAAAGTATACCATAAATGTTAACGGAATTCTATCCTAAAAAACTTGGGCAATTTTGAGGGAAAATGTGGGGGAAAGACAAGCATTTAAATGACGATTTAAAAGACAATCTGTCATTGGTTTGGACTTTTAAGTTACAGCTTATCTTTAGGCAGATACAAGAGAGAGAAGAACATGTAAATAATTGTGTTTGGTTTCTTCTTGAATGCAGGGAACTACAACATAACAAAATTTTTTTTAATATCTATGGTCTTAAATATCTTAAATTAAAGAGATGTACACCCACAAGGACTAACATTAAAAAAAAAATACTGGAATTTCCCCTGAGCGCAGGAAAACCATTTCCGCCTAAATGAAATCGTGAAAATGCCGTTGCCGCACAGACAAAAGAAATGCCAACACCGTTCAAGATCTGAGCCCACACAAAAGGCGAAATACGATAGTTGCACCGATTTCAGTTCGGAGACGTGACAGCATTTTCATGCCAATTGTAAGGTGACTTTTCTCTTGAGCACGGTATTCAGTTCTTAAATCTATTTCGCA
Organism: Drosophila jambulina; assembly: GCA_018152175.1. Lineage (NCBI taxonomy): Eukaryota > Metazoa > Arthropoda > Insecta > Diptera > Drosophilidae > Drosophila > Drosophila jambulina. The sequence goes on from JAECXH010000027.1 coordinate 24,413,718, forward strand.
ACGGAAAAATATATATTTTCAATTCGAATATTCGGTTCCCCTTGATGCTTCGTTTTAGAATAATAGTTGTCCCCAGGATTATGAGCTGATGCACCCTGCCTAGGACAGCTCCCAGTACATGCTTAGAAAGGATGCTTTACCCTCTGCCTACCGTCCTTTCCCAAGAAAACCCAATCTTACTCCTAGCCCATCCAACAGAAAACTTAAAATAAATCCAATCCTTCTTCCACAAAACCAATTCCCAATACCCAAAATGTAGTCAATAAGTTCAATTATGTTAATCGGTAACCACCCAGTCGAGAGGTAAGCCATAGCAGCTAATGCTCTTAATTAATAATTATGCTTATAGTTAATAACCAATGGTCAGCTTAATATCAATAAATAAATCAGTTATCAGCTTCATATATAGGATATAGGATAAAAGACTTGGTTCGGACTTACCCGCAGTACAGGACACTCAGTTACCTTTCATCGCCACACCGCAGACTTGGCCGAGATTCATCGATAATTAAGTCCTTTCCAGTGCATAAGTTATTAACACAGTTTTAAACACACGATTATTAACCCTTTTCCGTCGGAAGGGGGCGCGCCCGGTTGTTGGGTGAACGGGTTGAAGGCCGCTCGGAGACTGAAGGCACCTGCGGCGAGCCACCTCTATTTATAGGTCTGAGAGGGATAGAGAGAGAGAGCGAGGGAGATAGATCGAGAGTCTCTCGAAGCGACAGCAACTTAGAGACCATTAGAGAGACTTGAGAGAGAGAGAGAGGGAGAGCGAGTTAAATAGAGAAATGGCGCTAGAGTTAACGAGAGTCAGAGAAATTAGAGAATTGCCAGTTGCATGAAGAGATCAGCAAGACTTATTTTTGATTTTACTTTTTAGTTTCAGCTATCATTAACTATTAATTCATAATTAATTACTTGCCAAATTCCCAAAATATTGTGTATCCCTCTATCAAATTAATTAAACTCTCTTTGCTCTATTAACTCCTGGATTCGTCTTCTCTGCACATTATTGTTCATGGCGTGATCCATATTTTGAAATATGTGAAGGGCAGAGCGGCAGGCATAGTTTTTAAGAATCTCGACTCCATATTGCACTTTAAAACGGCGCTCACCAACAGCCGTTTTATACTATTTGCCTCTAGTTCTCTCACACTGCAAAAAAAAACTGCCTACCCTCTGTCCCTCTGTCGTAAGATTTTCTCTTTTTTCCCTTCCGTTTTGAGGCGTGTCAAAGGGGTAGGCCAAGGCCTACAACCGGAAGTGCCATGAGCCGTGAAACAATGTGCATGTCCTGGGCCTCTCCTTGGCCGTCCCATGGCCCACCTCAAGTGGCCGGCTTTTGTATGAGTGCAAGGCACTTAAAAAAATTTTTAAAAATTACATTAAAACTTTAAGTTAAAAAATTCTATAATATTCAAATCATGTTGTTTTTCTTATTTTTTATTATATTAAAACATCGATTCTATACCTACCAAAAATAGCGTAAATATTTAATAAAAGTCTGTTTCCCTAACACATTATTTTACCCATTTTAAAATAAAAAATTTCCCTTAAATTTCTCAGTGCACACACACCTCTGATTGTAATACTGGGACCACAGCTCCGAGACTGCGGCCCTGCCTTGTAAATGCGTCCAAGAAAGACTGTTGAAAGTGTGGCTTAAACTTTTCCGGGCCGCAATTTAATTTGCTGCACTTTAAGCTCCAGGGGCCTTCTCTTATCCCTTATGCTCTCTCGTTTTTTCCCCTATTTTTTATATACATATATTTTTGCCTCCTTTTTTGACTCCTCCGCGGGGCAGCCTTCATTTTATTCAGTTGCTCGCTCTGCGCTGCAAGAGTTTTCATGCAATTTCTTTTTTAATTTCGCTCAACTTAGTCATGCGAAATGGCACTTGATGCTCCTTGGTTATGCGAGAGTGTGTGTGTGTGCTGTGTGTGCTGTGCGTGTGCGTGCCACTCTGCACATCCTTTCGAGTTTCATGGGAATTAACGCTAAGCTGCAGCAGCCGCGCATCCGTTTCCGCCACCGCCACCGCCCACCGCCATCTTGTCTTCGACCGCCATCTTTAGCAGCTCCTTTTTCCTTATACTTTTCACATTTGCAGTGCAAATAAAGAGCGAGAAGAAACAGAAACAACAATGCGAGTCCTTGTTCCCGGGCAGCAACAGTCAATTGTTATTTCAAACTCGGTGGCAACAAGAACGTAATGCAAATGCTCGCCGCCATCTCCATTGCAGACTCACACAAAAACTTTTGCCACTTTATGCGATATGCCACGCCCCCAAACTGAAACTTTATGGCAACTAATGTTTAAGTGGCGAAGTGTCATATAAATTAAACAAATTTCAGCTGTGCAAGAGAGAATATAAGAGGAAAAAGCAAGTGGAAACAAAGTTATATAGAAAATGGTTGATTAAAAAAGATTAATTCTATTAAGAACGGTTTTATAAAAACTCCAAAATGGTTTCAATTATCGAATAAATTATAAATTTAATCAAAAAGAAAACTTTTTTGAGTTATAAGTTCTGACTTTTTTACAAGTTTGCCTACTAATCTTTGCTTCTATAAATACAACTTTTTTCGACACTTTTCTGGCAAAAAGTATTTTCGTGTTTTCCTAAAATCAAAGCCAAAATGACATTTTAATCTGTGGTGGGTATTTAGGGTCCACTATTTTTTTATTGAGACCAAACCCTTCTGAATAAAAATAGTACACATAGAGCTCAAATATGTTAAAGCTGCTTATTGTATTTCCCATGAATTTTCATAATATTTAAAGGAAAGATTTTAGGTTTAAATTAACGTTGAATTTATTATCTGCACAATTTTTGAACTAACTCAAAGCAGGTCTCAAGTAAGGTGTTTTTCGATTCATTGAAAATAAAAGAAAAGAGGGATTCTGTGTTAAAATTATCTACTTATTCACTTGTTCAGGAAATGTAATACCTACATAACGAGATCCAGAAATACATCTTGATTGATAAATTCTGCTATTTCAATCCACACTAAACAGTTCCCAAAATCCCCAATTTAACTTGATTGATTGCCGTTTCCAGGTATTTATGTACCTCTTTAAATAAATATACATATACAGTATGTATGGTGCCCGGCCCAGTTGAGTTGACAACTGTCAGGGCGAAGCAATTTGCATTCCGGTCCTGGCCCAGAACTCTAGTCCCCCGAATGACGTGTGTAAGTGGTTGGAGCGTCCTGCCAGCCTCGGGAGTCAATGCAAATGCAGTAAGTAAAGTGCAGCAAATCCAGGACCCTCTCCGTCTGAGTCGTGGCGGTAAATATGCAAATAAATGCATGGATCCAGCCGAGTGGAATCACGTGCCCTCACAAAAATGCGACAGAGCTGTGTCCTCCTGCGTACTGTGTCCTCCTGCGTACTGTGGCCTGTGTCCTGTGTCCTGCCATCCTTGGCATACATAATTCAGTGCAAACCGCTTGGTTGTGTTCTCTTATTTGTTTGATTGCATTTCAATTTGCAGGGACTTCCCTTTCGATTTGCTCCTCCTGCGGAAATTAAGCTGCAATCGATTGTAACGGCCATAATAGAGAAATAAAAGTATTTGCATTTGTATTTCAAGATTTATGTTAAATTTAAAGGATATTTTAATATATTGAGTCTAAAAAGGAAAGATAAATATAAAGAATTTATTATAAAGCTGAAAATCCAGGTAAAATTCTGGTTTCTGAAACGCTATCTTTATAATTTAGTTACAAGTGAAAAACATATAATTTTCAAGTGATTTTCTATCCCTTTGACTGATCACCTAATAGCTTTTGTTGTTTCCTTATAAATACCATTGAACCCCATTCAAAAAACTTCGTTAGAAATTTCGAAAAAGACCCTTCAAATATAAAGAGAAACAAAACAAACTTTCCCCGTAAATCCGTCCTTTCCTTCATCCCTTTTTCGGATTTTTCCACTCAATTGAACATTTTCGGCTTTGGCTAAATGAAAATCGTTTCGAAAATCGTTTTGTGATTGCGAATGGCGGCCATTGAAATTCATTTAGCTGCGGATTCCGCAGCTGAAATCGAAAAATCCCCGCAGAGGGACACTGCTGACGTCACTGGGAGATATCCATTAAATGAAAGGACTCGTATTGTTTGCTAAAATAACACATATATATGATCAACGAAAAGGCTGCGAATAAATAAAACAGACGAGTGACGCAGCGAAAGCCGAATTTTTGCCTATTTTTCCTGGTTTTATTTTTTGTTTTTCTTTTTTTCGACTGACGCAAATAGGCCGCCATTTTGTTATTTTTAGTCAGAGCAACGGTCCGGCGCCTGTTTTCATAATTTATGTGAACTTGATTTATTTGCGGGCATTTCCGCTCGTTTCGATTCCATTACGATTGGCGTGGAAAACGGGCTTCCCCGTCAGCCTGATTAATGGCCGCCAGCACGACATGTGAAAAGTGTTGCCTACTTGGCAGCGCCGCGCACTCAAACCTGCTAATTGCCGACCATAAAATGTGGCCAAAACGCTCCCCGGCACGCGAACTAGCCAAGTATCCAACTGGGCGCTCGGAAATAAAATCAAACAATTCAATCTGCTTCGGCGGGATGAAAGTCCAGAAATAACGAGCTGCAAAGGAGCCAAGCACAAAGTACTTTTTCCCACATTGCCCGGTTTTCGGCTCACTCGGTCGGGCAAAATTAAATTTACAACAAACAACATCAGTTACATGTCGTCACGGCGGGACTGGTGCTCGGGGGTCAGGGTAATGGTGACTGGGGACATGGCATTACACTACTAAAAATATTGTAACATTATGATCAAACATTATTCAGTAATATTAAATACAAAACGTGATGGTACTCTTGATAATATCAATTGTTTTTCCATTCTTTATGCATTTATAGTCTCTTGAAATTATTTTTTTTTTAATTAATAAAAAAATGTTTAATTACTTTTTATTGATAAAAGTCCCATTCTTTACTTCACCGACAAATACGATTAATAAATTGTATATTTTATAGTTTTATTTTAATAGAAACAATATGTATTCAAATATGTAAATATAATCATCAATCATTAAAAATAAAATTTTTTTTTAAGTGTATTCAATGTGTAGACTGGAGTTCACATGTCGGCGCCGCTTCCTTGCGGGCATCCTGGGACCTGGCGATGGCTTTATAGCAATTTAATGTGTTCGTGCTGCCGGTCTCGTTCTGCTAACTGTTGTTTCATGCTCCTGTGAAAAATGATTTCGTTCTGCTCTCAGCCGCAGCCAAGGAAAATCATATAAAAAAAAACTACAACAAAAAATACCGAAGAAAGAAAATAAAGAAACAAGCAATTTGTCGGGGCTTCTACGAAAATCATCATCAGCATGGTGTAGTAGGCGGAATCCTTGATTTAGCTCCTCCGCAAGACACAGGAAGCTCGCGTTCATTTACATACACGAATTGGCCTTTATATATAAATATGTACATCTGGTAATTGGGCTGGCCATTAGATGTTTTCTACAATTTCTGTAGGTTCGTAGGCCTTGATTTTACGCCACATGTGGGCAGTCATTATTCTACTTCTTAGGAATTATAAGTCTTGAACTGCTTAAAGAGATAAATAATTAGATGGACTAATCACAAAATCAATATTTATTTGGTACATGCAAGAATTAATATATAAATAATATTTAATTAATGAAAAATACAATGCATGTCTCGTGATTGTTTGAAAGTAAAAGGACTTTGTTTAAATCTGCACTTTAACGTACAAGGGATATCAATAAACTCTGTGTGACATTGAACCCTTGGACATTGTTGACTTCAATCGAAGGACTCTCCCTGGCCTGTTCCTGGCGTATATTAATTATTTCTGCCTGCCGGTCATCGCTCGTGGCTGGCCATAAATTAATGACAAATTTGTGGCCCACGAGGAGTTCGGTGTCCCCGAAAATTGCTGCAATTATTTGCATTATTTACTTGCTTAAACAGAGGCAGACGGCACGGAGACGGAACGGGTGGCAATTATGAAAATTAACATGTTTTGTGCATAATTGCACACAAGAGCCGCAAATTGCGGGCACCCCCTCAGAAAAAAAAACAAAATAAAGGTCTTTACATATTCATCACCCTGCCATCTTCCAGGCCCAAGAAAGAGGGCGAAGTCATGTCCCTGTGTGGGTCTTGACTTAATCTGCTTGACTTTATTTGCTTTATTTGTCGTGCACGTCCAGGTTGGTGAATTAAATTTGAATTTTCGTCGACTGCCTGCGGGGGCAAGAAGTCGGCAAAGCAAGCAACCGGAATTTCCCAGACTTTTCGCCTTTGTTTTTTGCCAACCATGTTCCCTATGCTTTTGGTTACATTTGATTCAGCCTTTAATCTGCCAACACTGTGGGAAAACAACCTGGAAAGTCTTGTAAAAACTGCCTAATATATATATATATATTTAAAAATATTTGTATAATAAAATTTTAAAGGTATCTTTGTAATATTTTACACTGTTCAGCCTGAGTTATGGCCTCCATTTCTTGGCCCATTTGGTAGCCATCTCCGATATGGTAAGAGAAAGCCATGTCAATGATTTGCTCGACTGGCATCCGACATTTATGCTGAGCCATCTATGCAAATCTCTGTCTGCGGCGTGGCAGTAGAAGGACACGAATCCCATTTGCCATTTGCCATTGTCATCATGGCGGATTGCAAATGGAATTTGCCTGTTAACTCTTCCGTCTGGCCAACCTTTGTTGTTGGCCAACACGGTTTTCTGTTTTTTTATTTTACGATTTTTACGCAGTTGTCAACCCACCGAATGCGACACCTTTCCGGCCAGCTTTTTCAGGTGCGAAAAATCAAGATAAAAGGATACCAATTCGGACACCCTGCTGTGCGTGCTGGAATGGTCAAAAGTTTTATATTGTTCCATCAGTGGACTCTTGAAACAAATGTTGATTTTTTCGTATTTAAAAAAAACAGGACAAACGGAAGCAAGAAGGATTTTTAGAGGGTTTTTTACGGGCATTACGCATCTGGCGGCGACAGTTAAAAGTTAATGCCAGGGTTCTTTGTTAATGAGTGCGGAGATTGTTCAAGGACCCTCGAATAGCATTCATTATTAATAGCGTAAAAAAAAAATAAAAGTGTAACTAAAGAGGACTCGAAAAAACACTTCATTTATTTCAGGCTAAAATCGTGGATGATTATTTATTCAGCTTTATTTATTATACAACAAAGCTACATTTGTTAGTTCATAAATTTGACTGATTAGTTCCTAATGAAATGTGAAGCAATTATTGTCCATATTTAATATTTATTCAACTGCTTAATTGCCTGAACTAAATTCAATTTGAGCTTAATGAATTTCATATGCCAACTCACATGTCTCATTTATTTAAATTATTAATTGTTGAAATTACATTTTAAATAATCACTTTTGCAATCATTTGACGGAAATGAAATGAAATTTCGAATTAAAGTTATTTGATGGCATTAACATAATCAATTCAAGCCCTTTGGCGTTAATGGGAAATTGAATTTCCACGGAAATCGGTGGCCTTCTGTGGCCTTTTCCACATAAACTCACTCGCGGGACGATGGATGGATGACCTTTTGGCTAACATTTAACATTTGCGCGGCTCGTAGCTGAGGGGAAAGGAAAAGGGCTCACCGGAACCCACCATGAATTCCGCATAATTTCGCACTTCTCCCTCAAGGACCCAGGGATCCGTATCCCTTGGCCCGTTTTTAATGCGCTTCGCTTTTGCACTTTCGCCGGCTTGTTAAATATTAACGCAATTTCACTTCGCCCAATTACACTGCAACCCCATCCGCAGCCACATTTACATTCGCATCCGCATCAGCATCAGCATTCGACGACGATGCCCTCTTATGGAAATTTAAACGGAAAGAGGGAATCCCCGCCACTTTACTTAATTTGAGGAATGGCGCGAGGTGGCGCATTTTATTTTCGCCGGCCAAGGATCCGAATCGATGGTTTCGGCACTCGTTAAATTCGACAAAGCATAAAAATTTTATGCGAATTTTCATTTCTCTCTTAGCTGCGTAATTTTAGTAAGCCGTTTATTTATTTGGCGCACCTGGGAACAGTGACCGGCAAAGCCGGTGGAATAACCAGCACGAGTTTTTGACCCACCACGTCGTCTGCAGGATGCCTGACCCCTCTTATTCCTACTCCTCTACTAAAAAAAAAAAAGGAATCCTCAGACATCAACAGCGAGGGGCAAACAAATAAACGCCACTCCACGCAAATGCAAACAAAAACGCTGTTTATCCACGGACCAAAGTCGCCAAAGGATGCCTGTGTGTGCCCGAGGAAAGGTGAAAGGACGCTTAAGCACTTGAGCACCTTCGAACCAAGCAAATCGATGGGTAATTGCCATTCCTACGAGTATGGCCCTTGCTTTGCCGAATTTTAAAGAGTTATCGGCGGGGATTTAAATCAAAATGGGGGCTATTTATAGGTATGTAAATTATTTCTAAGTGGCTTGTTGTTTGGCAGTGAAATATGAGAGTCCTTAATTGGAACAAATTTATTTATTACTGACAAGAATTCAATTAAGATGTAAATTAAATTATAAATTGTTGTAATATATAGTATTTATCGCAAATAAAAGAATAACAAGAAACGAAGCTTAGTTTGGAAAGCTGCAGTTTGTATACTCTTGCAGGTTGCAAGGAACCGTATCTAAAATCGACCATAACTAAGTGAAAAATTGATTAATTTCCATTTGGAAAGCTTTTTTGTGCTAGTTTTTATTAGGTTAACAAACCTGCATACTCAATTTAAAATTTAAAAAAATTGTAAATTTTGCCAATTTTTGACAATTTTAACGATGTAACCCCTTATAAAATTTTGAAAATTTTGATAAAATTTTTTAAAAATTATTTTTTAATATTTGTATTACACTTAATTCGAATTTTAATGCTGAATCAGAATATACACGACTTTTTGAAATCACTGGCTTTTTTGCCAACTTATGGCCACAGGAAAGTCTGGAATATTCAATGTTTTTATAAAAATTTGTTTGGAACACCGTAGTTTAAAAATTCCATAACTACGTCAAAAATTTATTAATTTCCATTTGGAAAGCTTTTTTGTGTTAGTTTTTAATAGGTTAATAAACCTGTATACTCAATTTATAATTTAAAAAAATTCAAATTTTTGTCAATTTTTGACAATTTTAACGATGTAACCCCTTATAAAATTTTGAAAAATTTTTTAATTTTAAAAATATGTAAGACATTGCTAGATAGACTCGGCTGTTGATGCTGATCAGGAATATATATGGTTTATTGGGTCGGAAATGTCTCCTTCACTGCGTTGCAAACTTCTGACTGAAATTATAATACCCTGCAAGGGTATAAAAAAAGTATTAACATTTAGATATCATGCAGTGTTTTTGCACCTCTTTCGCATTTTACTTGTTGTAATATATATATTTTTATTGTCATAACGAATTCCCGCTAAAAATCCCATCTTTAGCCACCCCCAGCTATCGCTCCCACGCACCCTCCGCGTATCGATATATCGATAGCCGCGATCAGCTGTGATCGGCCAGCGGCACAGCTGATGTGGCTCGCTGTTTCGCTGGTTTGTTGTTGGACTTTCTGTTTTGGACTTTGAGACTGTTGAAGTCGCGGCTCCTCAATTGTTTATAACAATTGTTATTCAATTCGAAGACACTCAAGTGGCGCGCGATGATGTTCCGGGCACGAGTGCACCGTAATCTGTCGTGGATCTCAACGAACTCCTCGCGGACGACGACGACGCACGGCCAGCACTATCAATATCTGCAATGTTCCAAGCTGCCGACGCTGTATTTCCAGCGCTCCCTGCCGCGTCTGCCCATACCGCTGCTGGAGAACTCGTGCCAGCGGTTTGTGGAGGCCACCAAGCCCCTCCTGTCCAGCGCGGAGCAGGCGCAGACCCAGCGAACGGTGGAGGAGTTCCGACAGGGAGTGGGCATGGAACTACATGCGAAGCTCAAGCAACATGATGCGGAAAACAAGCATACGAGCTACATATCGCAGCCCTGGTTCGACATGTACCTGGCCGATCGGGCGCCGCTTCCCCTGAACTACAATCCCCTCCTCGTGATGAAGAGCGACACGCGGAAGGAGTACCAGGACCAAGTCGTAAGAGCCACTAATCTAATCATCAGCTCTCTTCGCTTCTGGCGGTCTCTGCAATCGGATCTCCTGGAGCCGGAGGTCTACCACATGAACGCCAAAAAGAGCGACACCGCCAGCTATCGGCGCTGGATGAAGGTGGCTCCGAAGGCCTTCGCCACCTATGCCTCCTACGCCTTCAAGGCCTTTCCACTGGACATGAGCCAGTACAACAGGCTCTTTGGCACTGCCCGTATCCCCCGGTTGGGCAAGGACGAGCTGGTTCAGTCCCCGGACTCCAAGCACATTCTGGTCATGCGACGCGGGCACATGTACGCCGTGAATGTCCTCGACTCTAGTGGCTACATCGAGAGTCCGAGTGTGATTCTAGGAAGACTAAGGGCTGTGATTCAACTGGATGCGAGTCGTGAGGCTGCCAGTGTGCCACTGGGTGTCCTAACCTCAGGACAGCGCGATGACTGGGCGAAGTCCAGGGCGCACTTTGTGAGCAACCCAAAAAACGCCCAGCTTCTGCAGAGCGAAGTGGATGCGGCGCTGTTTTGTGTTTGTCTGGACGGCGAGGAGGATGGCGTCTTTAGGGAGGACAACCAGGAGCCGCTGCTCAAGCATTTGCTGGCGGGAAAGGCACAGAATCGGTGAGTAAGGCGAAAAAATATTCTGGAAAAATTAAAAGGATTTTTTTTAATTCTTGCATAACTTCATAAATAACCAAATATAATTTGTATATTTTCGCTTATTTAAACCACCATAATTAGTGTTTAGTTATAATCTCATTTAAATAGAAAATATATTCAGCTTAAAAATATTTCACTTTTAATTGTCTAATAAAATATTTTCCGGAAGTGCCACAATATGGTAGCTTATAATGTGGCATTTAAATTGTTTAGACCGTATAATTTATAATTACTTCGATGACATTTAATTATTAACATAGTTTTTATTTTATTCAAACTCAGTTGGTTCGACAAATCCATTTCCCTGCTGATCAGTGCGGATGGCACCACAGCCATCAACTTTGAGCACTCCTGGGGCGACGGCGTGGCTGTTCTTCGCTACTTCAACGAACTGTACAAGGACACTCTGCAGCAGCCATTCGTATCCACGGAGACGGTGCACACGCCCGCCGAAGGAGATGCCGCCAATGTGAGAGCCATCAACTTTGAGATCGATGATGCCACGAAAGCAGCGGTGACGGAGGCCTACGAAAAGAATGCCAAAATTGTAGACAGCCTGGACATGAATGTGCTGAAGTATCCGCATATCAACAAACCCATCTGCAAGCAGTACGGCCTCAGTCCTGACTCCATCATCCAGCTATCTTTCCAGCTGGCCTACAGGCAAGCTTTCAGCGGCTACGTGGGCAGCTATGAGTCTTGCAGCACTTCCGCTTTCCGACATGGACGCACGGAAACGATGCGACCCTGCACCAATGCCACCCGCGACTTTTGCGAGGCTGTGCTAAAGCCAGAGAGCAGCAAACCGAGTGCCGGAGAGCTGCGGGCGATGATCGACAAGTGCAGCAAGGTGCATGGCCAGCTCACCAAGGAGGCGGCCATGGGTCAGGGATTTGATCGCCATCTCTTTGCCCTGCGGCACACCGCTCAAAAGGAGGGCATACCCGTACCCGATCTCTACCAGACTGAGGCTTACCAGCGCATCAACAACAATATAATCAGTACCTCAACCCTAGGTTCGGATGCCCTGCTAGCAGGCTCCTTTGGTCCGGTGGTCAGGAATGGCTTTGGCATTGGGTAAGCCATTTTGTCGGTTGACTGGAAACAATTGGTGACAGTTGATAAACGCATTTGTCTTGCAGCTACTCGATTCAGAACGATTTTGCCGGCGCCATTGTCACCACGTACAAAAATCAGGCGGATGGGAAGGTGTTCATCGACAGCCTGGAGTCGGCATTTGATAAAATTTGCGCTGTCATTCAGCAGAGTGCCAGCAAGAAATAGGAGGAGGCCCATCTATCTAGCAGAACACCCCAAGGATTTCCAGCTCCGCCCCTGAAAACGAAACAAGGCTTTAACGAAACAGAGAGATTTATTTTGAAAATTTTACTCCATGTATCCCATGTGTCTGAATTGCAATATCTTATTCCAAGCTCTACGATTTATAGATAATACACTGAAAACATTCTATCCCGTCTACGGCAGCTGTGTCTCTTGCTTTTATGGCTTTGTGGCCGACTGGAGCATAATAAATTTTGCCGACATATTGCACAGGTCCAAGCAAATACTGTCGAATGGAAATGAAAATGAAGAAATAATTGTATATTTTAGAGTCCACAAGTTTCCAGAACATGCACACAATAATATAATTCAATTTAAGTTTCTTAAAAGTAAACACAAGTTTATTTTAATCTTATTTTCTGCCAAGCAGTCTCTTTGGTAATTTAATTTCTAATCCACATGTTTCTTGAATCCCTTGAGGAATTCAAAGCAGAACAACTTTCCCCTTTTCTTGTTTTCACAAGTAAAACTAACAAAGACGTCCTGAAACTGCATTCCAACCCTTTTGAGTAACTCCAATTGTTTGAGTGAGTTCTCCTCTCTAGACATATGTAAACTTTGACCTTTCATTGTCACTTAACTTTAACAAGATGTGTGCCCACGCATAAGGCCCCTTTTTCCTTTTCCCCCAACTTATTTGCCCCAAATGGGAAATGGGGAAAACCCACGCATTAAGCAGTTGCTGATTAAAGGTTTTCCGCACGCTGACCCAGAAAACTTTGCGCCCCCAAAAAGCCAAGCTACCAACCACCAACCCTTCGGACCAAGTTTGTTGCCTTTTTTGATTTGTGCCCGCGCAGACGTCAATCGCGAACTCCGGCGCGCCGTCTAAACATGGCAAAGTTTGTCACAATATGCTCTCGGCTAGGATGTGGCCATGTCGCTAAATGTGCGCCGACATTATCAGTTGATTTATCGCCAAATTTAGTTGCCAACCGGCGTTGCGGCACGCTTGTAAAAATAAAACAACGAAAGCGAAAAAAAAACAAACAATACATAAAGCCAAGTTGGCTGTAAAAATTAATTAACTTGCTGTGGCGGAAAGCCTCTACTCCTGCAGATCGCAGTTGATATATACACGATATCCAGGCCTTAATGGGCGGCATTAAAAATTAAAAAGGAGACATTCCTGCCGCCGAGAGAGCTGAGAGGTCATTAAAGCCAAGTAGATGCTTCCAGGCAGTGGCGGACAATTAAAAACATATTAAACTGACATGCCGGCAAGGATGTGGAAGAGGATGTGCAGAATGTGGAGAGTGTGTGAGCAAGGAAGGGTTCATGATAAATGTGCGGTCGCCAGGATTTAATATTGCGCATACGCCGCCGGGCAGCTCATTAAATTATTCAAAAATGAGACTCCACTGCCCGTGTCCGGCCAGCTGGCTACATAGTTGTGGCATACCTCCCATAGTATAAGCCCGAGTTGTTGGTCCATTGTTGTGCTGGGGACATGCGACATGTGGCTGTAATAAAAAAGTCCTGACGTGCATTGCCTGCCGATGAGCCAGCGAGCTAGTACCTCCTCTCCAGTCGGTGTGCCATTTAATTTTCCACTTTTCATTCCGAACTTGAACTCGCTCTTCTCGCCTCTAATCAAAATTCCGTAGCAAACAAAGGCCGGCGGCTAGGGAAATCAATAATTATACCTCTAATTGAATATTAATATTTAATTTCGGGTCGGAGTTACCTCTGCTCTCCTCACTTTCCCTTTCGGAAACGCATCATTAGCCAGCGGTTGGCCAAAATTCCGGGCATCTGTTGCCAAACTTTTGCCCCGGCAGTTATCCTTTCCTGCCAACTGATTTATGGGCGAATTTTCACCCCGGCAGTTTTAGCACTTGTCTGGGGGAAGCAGCTTCAATTTGTGGCAGCAATAATATTTGTTTGACCGCAAACCGCAAAGCTACACCCGGTGACCGCACGGCGTATGCGTAATCTTGGCCAACCAACTGCGGGCTGTGTTCATGCACTTTGTTGGCCCCCAAAATCGAAAGCAAACACGATTACAAGCAACACTTCCGCAGCACCTCGAAGCTAATGAGCAATTAATATGGAAATCAGTTGGGTTCATTTCCATTACAAGGTGCCAGGCCAATTATGACACTGGCCGAATTAATCGTCACAAGTTGGGGGGCCATGTGTGGTGCGGAAATTACAATTCTAGAGATGGTTCACACGTGGCCAAGGATTTCCTGGGAATTTTGTCCTTAACTTGTGACAAATTATGGGGTCACAAGAGTCTTTTTGTAACCTTTATATTAAGATGTTGTCCTTTGATTTATAAAAGTTGTTGCAATCTACAACTAAAGTCTACTCAGAATGCCCAGTTTAATTATTTCTACCAAATATTTAGTCTTAATCCGACTTATAAATTCTCCTAAAGGCAATTTAAGCAAAATAAAAATAATTATACTTTTCCTTCCTTTACAATTTTCATTAAGCGGTCACCGCAAAAGTCATCGCCTTAAACACTTTTCAGTGTCAAAATGTCAGCTACCGAAAAAGACAGCTTAAACGCAGGCACGTGTTTTTTTCGTCCTTGTCCTCGGGTAATTAACATAAAATTTATGAGCAATTCATTGAAAATGTCTGCACAGGTGGCTGGAAAAGTACTTGAAACTCAATTTAACGCAGCTCGTGCCTGTATTTAGCATTCAAGTTAATTGATATTGCCGCAGGACATTTGGTGAGACATGACCCAGCTCTATAAATGCCAAATGCACGGCACCAAAATCATTTCTAATTGCTGGTAATTATTTATAAATTTAACAAATAGTCAATGAGCCAGCGAAACGGAAATAAAAGCCAACAGAAAATTACCAGCAAAACAAAAGGGAAAAACAATTTGTGTATTGATTCACAAAAGGAAAAGAGCCAAAGAAAACTATATTCGTAGGATTTATTTCATACAGAAAAAAAGTCTGAAAGTCTGCCAAGTATATTTTTTGAGGATTGATTCAGTGTCTCATGGTTGGATGGCAGCCAGTTTTTGCCGGACGAGGAATTACGTTGAATTTTCGAACGTAAGGTAAGCAGAAATCAGAAACATTTGTTTATAAACATAACATAGTCTGCGCTGACACATTAAGACGATGTACATACATGCCGAAATACCGCGAATAATAGCAGGTAATTATTTAGAAAATTAACAAGTAGTCAATGAGTGTGCAAAAGAAAATTAGCAAGCAAATGTATAAACAAGAGTAGATGGGTAAAGAAACAAAGAAAATCGATCAATATAAAGTGGGGAAAAATATAGAGCAGATTTATTTGCTTTTGACTCGAGGTGGAATTATTTATTTGTACTTTGAGCATAAAATAAAATATTATTATATTTTTTAAGCTATTTCATATAATTTCCCTAAAAGGGAAAGAGAGTCTGCTAATAAAAGATTGCCAAAATATAAATAATATCTTTAAACAACAAAACCTTATAAATAAACTCTTAAATAATTACAGGAAAATTATATAAACACTATCTGAGAAAAGTTTCCCAATTTTCCGAGGCAAACAAGCATTTAACTTGAGGTAGTCCAAAAATACAGCAATTAAAAAGGTAAACAACCCGGCTAGCCATATGTGTACTATACGTAAAATTTACAACTAACTAATTAGTCTAGGAAGGAAATGAAAGATGAAAGAAAATTAGTGAAAATAAAAAGAGAGAGAACAACTATTTTGAGTAAATAAATGCCAAGGAAATGAGGTAAGTCCCAGAGTTGAGTATTTTTCAGCTTATGGGAAGAATTATAAAATCCTGAGAATATTAAAATATAACAACTAAATAAAAAATGTTAAAAACCACAAACCTGAATAAACAGACAAGAGATATATTATTTTCCCATATTTACAAACACTCACATGCCGCAAATTTTGGCTGAAAAACTACTTGACACAAGTCCAAGAGCTACCCCAAAGATAAACGAAAGTAAAACCAATTTTCAGTAATTTATTTCTAAACATTCCGAGAGAGCGAGAAAAAAACTTGGGGTAGTCAGCAACATTGTTGAGAAGCACGGAGGCCTGCAGCAACATGTAGCCAAGACACTTGTTGTGTGCGCCGCAGGGCAACATGTTTAGCAGCACGGCCAACGGGGCGTATGAGTCATTTTAATTAAGATGTCAGCCGCACAACGGTCTCGGGGCCTCGTGCCCTATCTTCCTGGAGCAACTGGAGCATAAGCTTGTGTATGTGTATGTGGCTCATCCTGGACGATTAACCCTATGCATCCACCGGACATCCAAAAAGGGGCCAAGTCAATTAACTTGAGCCAGAGAATGCCACTGTTGGCCATTGTTGTACAACTCTTGTGGCAAGTCAATTGTGCCCCGTCACACAAGTGGCATACGTGTTTACATTTCCACTTGCCCTACGCTTTTATTATCATCCTGGGGCCATCACTCAGAGGTCCTTGAACGCACGGAGGCGGAAGCCACGCTCTCCGAGGTTGTTCCCCTCATTTTACTGGAAGGTTAATTCAATTTACTGCCTCCCATGGATGTTGATTGTCTTGGAACACAGAGGCACACACGCACGACCAAGTCAATCGGAAATGCAATATATCCCAGCCGCCAAAAATCGCTGAAAAGTTTTGAATAATATTTTTTTCTGCCTCGGTCGAAACAGTCACGAATTGGCGCCGCAAAGTTTGGCAATTCATTGAGGCGAAAGTGCTCGGAGCCGGGAGCTGAAAGCTGAGAGCTCCCAGCTTGATGCTCCATGCTCCAGCCGGAAGGCTCTGGCTCATAGAGTATTCATGAAATTTTAGTTGCCATTTGTTTTTTAAAAAAGAATATCTTTTCTTACGCGTGCACCCTGTAATGTTTTGTTTTATTTTTATCAACAAGGGTATACCTACTGAGAAGTCATGAGTAACTAAAAACTATTAGAACTATATGGCTAAAAGTAATATTCTTCTGAATTATTATACATTTATTTTATTATAAACATACTTACCAAGGCGATAATAAAGTACTATATTTGAAATATATATTTAAAAACAATAGTTTATCCTTACATTTTAATAATTAAATCTTTAAATACATAAACTACCGTAGCTATTAAAAATAATTCTAGTTTTTAGACAAAGAAATTATTTGTAGAAACCAATTCAAACTGCAAAAGAACTTATTCACCTTTCAAAAACTTATAAAAACAATGAACTTCATTCTCTCCTATAGGCATATATTTTTCTTGCAAAGTAATAAGAACTTTGTGCCCCCATCCCCCGGTCGTTCTCGAATTTCCTCTTCAGCTATATATAGTTTCATTTATCTGGAACCAAGGCAAACAAGCCAGCAACTTCAAAGCAACATTTGATTTATGGACAATGGGAATGTCTGAGGGCCCGAGAACAGGCGACAGCCAAATGGGAGTTGGCCTGGCTTCGAGCAGAAGTTATGATGGCCCCGAGGCGTCGCCACCACCATCACCATTGCCCCTATCCAATGTCCTGCCATTTCCAACCCCCCTCCCGCTCAAGTGCGTAACTTTCCATTTAGAGCCAGAGTATTCGCATGTATGACAGGACCTACTTACACACACAGGAAAAATAAAGAAATTATCGCATTTACTTGTATAAAAATAATAAAAAATAAAACTATTTCCGGAGATAACTTCTACAGAATATAATATAAGCATACATAAATAATGACTTAAAGTCAAGTGTTTCTTTCTCCTTTAAACAAAATTATGGCTTTAATATTTAATGTGGCAAAGATGAAAGCTATTTCGGTGTGAGAATATGAAAAATGTGAAAAATCCCCGCCATATTTATGGACTTTTTCCCCCGTGTATTCGTCTGAATTGCACGTAAAGCGTTCTCATTCTCGTTTGCCAACTTTACGGCCGATGAAGGGGAGTGTGTGTGTATGGGAGTGTGTTTCTATGTGCGCCGGATTGGTGGTGTTCCGGCGAATAAACAAAAAACACATTGACCTCGGCAAGGAATATTGCAAGCCATGCAATAATTCTGCTGCCTGCCCTTTATGAGGCAGTAGTGTTGCGTCTGGCCAGGATTTCATTACTGGGCATATCCTTTGTGTTTTTAGGAGCGAGAGGGTGGCAAGGTCCTGTTTTCACCGTTCACCGTTAGGCAAACGTACGGAAGTCACATTTACTCGAAGGTGCCAGCCGATGTAGGTCAAGTGTCTCGTATTTCATTGTAGTAATTACATTTCGTTTTGCCTCAGGCTGCTGCTGGTCACCCAGAGATCTGGAATTTCAATCGCTTTATTCGCTGGAAAATGTGATTTAACCATCAGCTCAATGCAATGGAAATGCAGCTGACACGGGCAAAAGGATAAAAGGATAACTGGTGTGGGGGCGATGCCAAAGGGAATTGATTTTACAACCGCGGCGACCGAAATCCGCAAACATTTTCCCAGCGAAGTCAGTGCTTTTCACGCACTCACTGCTAGTGATGTCTTTTTAACCTTTTCTCGGGGATAGGTGTCCTTCCTTTTATTTACCAAAATTTTTATTTCTCCAGTATTTTACTATGGTTATTTGTATTTAAAAAGTAACGTGCATCAGACCTATCTTTTTCTAAAAAATTAACTTAAAGCACTCATTTCATCTTATTCAACCCCTTGTAATCACTTGACTCCAATTACATTAATAATTTGTATTTATACATGTTAGAATATGTATATACTATTATCACATTATTAAAAATCCTAAAAGGAATGTACTTCCCAGGCTTGAACCGAATGTATTGCAAAATAGCAAAGTTATGACAATAAATACATTTATAAATACACCTTACAAAATAGAATTTCTTAGAAAAATATCCTTCTTTCATGTAACCCTTTATATTATTCATTTTTTCTGGCTTCTTTGGACTCTCTTACCTCAGTTTTTGTGGGCAGCACTAACAATGTCGTGGGTATTTTGACCTTCTGTGCCAAGGACCCTTTTGGCCACGTCATCAAGGGGCTTTGCCTGGCCAAGAAAATAGCGACTAGCATGTTTTCACCATAAAGCAGCAAAGCGGTTATTCCTGTAACCCATCAGCCAGCCAGCAACCAACATCCCGGCCCCGCCCCCGATGGCAATCAAAAGTTCCGCCATTGTTGTCGTCTCAACTCGTTTGGCAAGTGATGTGTGCAAAATGGAGATGACGTATACGCCCCGTATTCGCAGTGAAACACACACACACACACAGCGGGCGAGGCCAGATGCAACGAAATGTTGCAAGCAATTAAACATTTAATTTGAAGTTAGACTCTAACTCGCTTTTTGGGGGAGAGTAACAAAATTTAATTAGAAACAAGCTAATCAAGGGATTGGGCATAAGTTTTTACACAGGGGGAAAAAGGAAACATTATATGGAAATATTTGTATTTTTTATTACAAAAATCAATCGTAAGAGGATTAAAAACCTAGTTCAAAATATTGTAGAATTTTAATAAAGATATGAATCATTTTAAAGGTTTAAAATATTATTTAAAATCATTAAATAAAAATAAATCCTCGTTGATTTAAAGTAAATATAAAATCGTTTAAAAAATTAACTAACTAAAGCTATAAAATAAAAATTGCATCAACTTTTCTTCTTTCTCTGCTCTGTTTAAAATTGAAAATTTAACAGGCAGGTAAAACTATATCTCCCTTGTTTTTCCTCACTTAACATACCAGCTAAAACAACAGTGCCCTTGTTTTTCCTCACTTTCCATACCAAAAGTTTTTTTGTGACCCTATTAAATTTAAATATTATTGTTATGCCACATCTTGCTAATTTTCTCATCGTGTAGACTATTTTTAGATGCGAATTGGTGTGGAAGAGCCTTATCCTGGCAGTCGGAATACTAGGCAATTTGCATAAATTTAACATGAATCAATGCTGCGCAACGGGGGCGGTGTGTAAAGGCGGAAGGAAAAATGGAGAAAACCCAGCGAGGGAAAGCCAGACGAGGGGCCATAAAAACGGCGAACGCAGCGAAATGCGTGAGCGAACAATGAATGAATGACTCAAACAAGGATACACACTCATACATATGTATTCAGAGGCAGTTATGAGCGGGCGTGAATGTCCTGCGCCTTAATAAATCAATAGGAGGGAACAACGGCGAACGTAAATTAGGCCACGCACACAGCGTCGAAGGAAAATTGAAGGAAAATTGCAGTGCACACGCACATAAACATAAAAGGCAGCGGGAGCAATTTTCAAAACACGACCAGAAAATTTATGCAGATGCGATGAGGTGTCCCTAATGTCTGTGTAATTCTGACTAATTTCTAATGCGCCGAACGGTTGTTGTTACAAAAGCATATCAAATTAAGCAATTGCAGTAAATTAAAGCCGGCCATTAAACGAGCACAAATTGTATTATTTACTTGCCTTTTATGTTTGGGAAATTCGCAAAGTATTAAAGCCGAAATTCAACCAATTTAATTTGAATAATAAAGCCTTCTAAAGCTGCTTTTAATTTGTGGACCGAAATCGTGGCAAATTTCATTCAACGAATAAATAGCTTGCATGAGTATCAAATAATTATTATTTATTATTGAATTGCGCAAAACAAGCATAAATTAATTAAAATCGGGGTTCAAATTAGTTTCGGGCGATTATATGCACACAAACAAATTACTTTTTATGAATTATAATGATAAGATTAATTCTGGTTTTAAAATGATTAAATACACCAATTGTCAGTTAATTATTGCTGAATACGGAGGCTTAACAACTGGAAAAATATGTTTTTTTTTTATTAAATGGTAATTTTTGAAGAACAGTTCTTGGTAATCTGATTTCATAAGCCTATAAATTCTAGTTTTATAGTTCCATATAAACTGATAACACTTTTGTAACTAATTTCGCTAAAACTTTTGTGCTTTCTGTTTATTTTTAGTGTTCTATAAAACTTGTCCTGGTTTTTTTTTTCTTTGGAAAAATCTTATGTCATCTTTTATTGTTACACAACGTTATGATGCTGCTTTAAATTCATTTGTGTCTCCGTTACATAACAATAAATTATGCTCTTTTATTATTTTGGACAAGTTGATGGCCACTTGAGAGTTACAATAAGAATGACCTTGAGCATATTTTGGAGCTAACAAGGAGTTGTTTGGAATTCTACAGGAAACTTTTAAAGGGAAAATATGAGGTCTAATATTTAAATAAGGAAATTTTAATTATATAAAATATAAACATAAGTAGTTTGAAAATATATAATATTTGAAAGATATTTTCATAAAATTATTCACAACACGTTTAATAGAAATGACTATGCATAGGAAGTGCTACTTAGAAAATAACATACTTTTGCTTTTTATTAAGTATTCCTAATTAATCAACAGTTTTTAAAAGCTTCTTCTATTTTAAGGTATTTAAAATATTTAAGAAAATTTATATTTAATCTAAAAGGATTATATATTTTAGGGTATTTCCTAATTCCATTATAAAAATATAAACCATTTAGTTCCCTTTGTCGCCATGTTGTTTATGGTATCTCATAACTACGGCTTGCGATTTGAATTTTTGTTCTATATTTTCCCCGCCGCTATGTTTCGCTGTTATTTTTCCGTTATTGAGAGGCGGCGCAGTTGGAATTTAAATATGTAATTAAGTTCGCGGGAGAAGGAGCAGCGGTCCTGGACGGGCCACAAATGGCCGAGGCCGTTGCCGAGGCTACTACGCATATTAAAATGAGTTTTTATTTCTATTTCGTCCTGACCGTCGTCCTGAGGAGGGCCAAAAATAATTTGCCGCTGGTCGTCGATGACCGCATGCGGTACCATACCGGGACTAATGAAAATTAAATTGAATAAGTGCGGGAGCCTGATATAATGGAATGTAATGGCCGCATGATTGGGCCGCAGTTGCGTGCGAAATCATGGCCGCGATTAAGTGCAAATGAAGCCTGATTAATTGCCTTCCCGAATCCGATCTCGCCCCGTCCATGGAAACATATTCACCATAAAGATTCGTGGGCTTTAATGCAAACAAAAGGCTAGCAAATGTCATATTTTACGGCCACTTTCGCTGCCCTTGGTCCGACGCCATTGTTCCGGTGGCACGACGCATAAAAAAGCCAACTTGTGGCCATGAAAATTCATGGCGACGCCGTCATTTCCCAAGCTAGCTGGCTGGTTGGATTATTAGTACGGGTCACGGGGAACAAACATAGCCGAGGCACTGTATTTAATATCAGCTAAAAATCTGAACTGCGGCTAACTGAAACGCAGGGGTGTCATAAGCTCTTTGCGGGTTCATTAATTAATTTTACTCCATGACTGTGGTATTAAAATTCAATTATTAAAGGGAAAAACAAATATGAAGTAAGTAAATAAAAGAAATGTAATTATAATGGGTTCCATGCTTTATAATACATTGTTTTATATTCAGTATTTTAATTAACTTTTAATTAATCCTAAGGCAGGGGCTTCTACCCCTTCTGAAAATCATAAAAAATATTTCCCACTTCCAAACTAAATTGCTTCAAGTTTTAAAACCCAATACAGTTGGCAATCATATTTTTGTGTGCCTGGTTTTTATGACTTTTCCCTAATTCGTATTGATGTAAAGTATTAAAAAATCAAGTTCGAATGGCCCATAAAAATATGAAAACGCATATAGATTTTTGAGTATGGATGAGCTTCACAGTTGAAGTGTTACAAAAGCTGCAAACTACATCGAATACAGGCCCCCATCGAATGCCGTCAATTGGCTTAAAGGCTTTCGCGTTCATTGCCAGGTCATAAAACCCTTGCCAGCAGCAACAACAAACAACAGAAACAGCAACAGCAGCAACACTGTGTCAATAAAAGTGTCAATCAAATCAATGGGACAGCCCAGCAATTTTTCATGCTCCCCAAAACACACAAGCACTAAGCAGAGCAAGAAAATTCGAAGGAAAATGGCCTATGAGCTTTAGAAAAAAATATTTATAAATTATACAAATGAATAAGTAAGAAAAGGATCTCTAATCTTATATCTCCGGCGACATGATTTGGTCATCATATTAATTTATACGATTTTTTGTTTTGTTAAATTTATTTCCCAGTGCATTCCTTGGAAACTCACACATCGCGGCACCGGCTGTTGCATGCTTTTCGTAGAATTTTTTGGTAAAAATAGAAGATGGAGCTACAAAAGGTCATAAAAAAATTGTGGCATTTGCCAACACTGTCTGACTGACGTTGGCAAAACGCTCTTCTCCCCGTTTTGCCCACCGCATGTTGACTTGGCTAATTTTTTGTATCGGAGTTTCAGTTTATTTGGTATTGGTTTTTGTCTTTCTTTTTATATATACATTTTCTTTTCCTTTGGTTCTTTGTAAGGTCATCAGCTGTCTGTTGTCCTGCAAATCGTTGATTTCATTTCAGGCTGCCTGTTCAGTGCACATCGGTGATATTAAGCTCTGTGATTATGACAGCCGCCCGACTAGGCCAAAAAGCCATAAACCAGACCTTCGAATCAGCCAAATGAAGCTGAAAAAATGCAATGGACAGATGTCCCTTTCCCTCGGGCTGTTTCATATGCAAAAGGAAAATCTGGAACAAACTGCGTTCATTTATCAAAATTTGACTGAAGCCCAAAGACGACCGAAATAAATCGCTTTGTCGTTTTCTCTGGCCAAAAGTTATAAATGACTCAAATTTTACAGGAGACCAAGAGTCTGAGAGCTTTGAGAAGAACAATGTAAGGGGTTAAGGCTGGGGTTGATCCAAGGACATTAGCCCTGTTAGCTGCAAGGATTTTCTTCAAATTACAGCCAAAAAAAAACAGGTGTTAACCGCACCGACCACATAAATTTGTACCGCGCTCAATGAAAATGGCAAAGTATTAAGCAGCAATTTGTAAATCCAATACGAGCTCTTCGCCTCAACCCGGCAAATTTATTGCCGAACGTGCCACACATAAAATTCACTGAGGCGAGACAGTTCCCATTGCTTTCCGCTCCTTTTTTCCTCTCTCTTGGGCTGCTGCATTTGCGGAAAATTGTTTTACATTACAGCCAGAACCCAAAATTGAATAATGCGTCGGGGATTTACTGAGGGGCCTCCGAGGAGGGGCTGGAAGACAATACAAACAAGCCATAAATTCTGGGGGCCATATGCAGACATTGTCGGATCTTAAGTGGCAGTTGTCTCAGGAGGCGGGCATTTTCTGCCAGCTGCCAGCGAAGACATTTTCCATCGAACTGAAAATGCAGCTTGGTAGCCGGTAGAGAAAACTGCAAACATATGGCCAAAAGGAGGAAAAGATGTGCCACTTTGGTGCCTCAGTTTACAAAGCTTACTTACACATGCAAAAAAATATTGATTAAGGATATAACCAAAGAACATTTTGTAACAAATATCAAACACAAAATTCTAGAAAAGAAATAAGAATACTTTAAAGGTTGAAAATTCATTGAAAACATTTTTAGTTCCTTGAGTAAGTAGAAACTTCCTGAAAATATATAATTATTTGCCAAAGAAGAGTTTAAAAAATAATTAAACCTCACTTTAAACACTCCCATCTCTAAGAACAAACAACCAGCATCTCTGTAAGTTCTCTAAGCTTTTCGCCAAATATTTCCATAGATACTCCATCAGATGGAAAGTTAGT
The DNA here is from genome assembly GCA_018152175.1 of Drosophila jambulina. NCBI lineage: Eukaryota > Metazoa > Arthropoda > Insecta > Diptera > Drosophilidae > Drosophila > Drosophila jambulina. The sequence goes on from JAECXH010000027.1 coordinate 24,438,412, forward strand.
GGGCGAGCAAATACTGTCAGGACTCTCGCCGACTTCAAAGGAAGTAAGTGTCCTGGACTGGTTCGAAATGTAAGCTGCTTTGCATGGAGTTTGCCCTCTGCCCACTTGATTTCATTTGTCATGCCGCGCCATAAATAACTAAAGGCTAAGACGAGGCGCCAAACGTTAATCACAGCAAGTGCTGGAAATCAACAACAGACGGCAGGAAAAACCAGGGGGAAAAACCAAAACCAACGACCAAAGTCAGACTCCTGACACCAGCATTAATTGCGCATTAATGTTTATTGCTTAACGGATGTGGAAGTGGCGCCATTTTGCCATTTGTCTGTTTTGCTTCGTGTCCTTCGCACTCCCTCGCCGAAGCAGAAAATGAAACAAAAGAAACAGAAACAGAAAAACCACCGGAATACAGTTTTGATACCCTTCGAGGACCTGCAAGTCCTTGCTCAAAGCGTGATTTAACTTAATGCTCATTTAGTGGAACTATTGGTTTATCTCCCCCAGAAGGAAAATAATTGGATTGGCAGATTGTGTGACAGCATTTAATTGGAGGCAAAGGATATTATAGATTTTATTGGTTTGATTTCAGGCTTACTCTTTGGAGAAGAGGCTTTAAGGCAAGGACCTTGGTATTAGGGATAGCTGCCTAGGAAAATTTTAAAGAAATATTTTAAGGATGGTTTAAAGACTTATATTGAAAATAATATTCACGTTGTTGGTAAAAATTACATAGTTCGATTGTTAAACAATTTAATAATGCTTAAAATTGAAAACAAAATGTGTAATGTGCTAAAATATAAATTAAGTTGGTTAGTAAATAATTAAGTAATTCTTATCAGCTTTACATTTATTTTAAAAATTACTTCAAGCCACAGAAAAACGTTATTTAAATTGCATAAAAAATAAAACACTAAGGAACAGTAATTCAATATGTTTAAAGATCTACAAAGTAAAAACATTTCCTTTCAGCAACTCTTAATTCTTTTTTAATTGAAAAGTGTAAGTCAACTGCTTAAAAATTAATTTCCGATTAATATGCAGTAGTTACATTTACTTAAATAGCACATTTAAGTTTCGACTTGAGCTGACTTAGAGAGTTGCTTTCGTATTATCTTCTGGCATTCAATTTCTCGTTTTGTTTCATTAATTTCTTCTCGCTTCTCATTTTTTCCTCTACGCTACTCGGTCTTTTGCTCTCCCTCTCTCTCCCTTTCTGGGAAATTTGTATTGTATTTCCGGCTGAACTGAGCTCCAAATACTTCCGGTGACTTGCGCGCCATTCGAGGCTTAAATTTATGGAGCTAGTTTGCGAGCTGTTTCCGCCGCATTTGCCACATGGCTGCCACAGTTACACTTACAGTTACAGTTACAGTTACAGTTACTGCCATTGCCGCAGCCTGTGGCTTCCTTCTAGCTTAAAGCCCCATGGAATAAATGGGTTCACTTCGGGTGGGATCTGGGTGTATTTTAAGCGACACTCTGATTGATTATCCCTGGGCAAATTCGCGCCTTTGGTGCGGTTTTTGGATCAGCTCAGGTCCCTAATAAGATGCGTGTATTTCGTTGTATTTGCCTGCATGTGGCGATGACAGTGGCATTCGGTTAATGGATACACTAATTGCAGCAATATATATATCTTTAACGAGCAGTGAAAATGCTTGCATATTTATTTTAAGGAGTAAATAGTAATCTGAAACGATCTTTAAAGTCTTTAATTATCTTGAATTGTATTCAATCAACATATTAAGCTTTTTTATTAATTTTAAAAATATTTTTTTACAATTTGTTTTTTTTAATTTAACCAGAAATATAGATTTTTTTGTATTTATAAAAAACAGGTAACAAAGTTGGCCTCTCAGTTTTCACACACAAACAGTTGACGTAGAATGTGTCACTTCGATTTCATTTTCGGCTAAACACCTCTTCGAAATTCCAGCAAATTTCCAAAAATGGCTAGTAACCAGCACGACGGCCAGGAGGTAAGTTAGCCACGTTATTACCATCACCTTTGAGCCCCGAAATGAATCCTGCAGGACACATCGGTATCGTCACGCATCACACTTTTCAATCAGGCAGCGGAGCATCATCAGAACTGGATGATGATTAATCCCTTCGCCCATTACAATGTCAGTGACATGCCCAAGCGTAGTTTTGGCCAAGAGGAGTACGGCAAGCCGCCGGCGGGCAGTCTGTCCGAGCAGAGGGCCCTGGAGGCCAGTGTCCGGGCCCTGGAGCAAATGCTGCAGCTGTGCGAAGTAATACACAAAAACGGCGAGTCCGATCCCTTTGACCAGAGACTCAAGATACTGGAATTCGGACATCTTTTCTACCTCTACAACGATATATCCGACAAACTGATGGGCACCATGTTGGCGGCTCGGAAAAATGGTTTTGTGTCGTTTAACGGCGAAACCCTTTTCCAGGGACGCGATGAGATTGTGCCGGTTCGCCTGCTCCGCCCCTTTGACCAACTGAAAAGTGAGATCCTGTCCAAGGTCGAGGATCTGCGTTGCATTTCCACCGAAAAGCCACCGGAGGCAACTGTCCTGCGCAAGGATTAGGTCACGTTTTGCCAGAGGAGGGGCTGAAAAACTGTCACCGGATCGCACGTGTGCACACCTGAGCCTATTCGCAGTTAATTGAATTTAAATCTGGGCGTCCGGGACCAAAAAGCCTTTTTCCTCGCCGTCACGTATACGACAGGAGGACCCACTTATAAGCACCTGCCAGCGGCATTTCACAGTCCTCCCGGCCGCGACTGAGCCCCTGAGATTGTATCACCTCTAGGAAATAAACAAATTACAGCCGACTTAGTCGATTTCATATGCCAGGGCAGGTTGGAAGCGGCTGGCGGCAGCGACTTCAAAGCCCCGCTCTGGCACTCGCTTCGCTGACAAATTATGTTGAATTATTTGCGTAGATGGCAAGCCCGTAAGTCATTTGGTTTCTTGGCGGTTCATTCGATGGTTGATGGAGGTGGCACAGTGGTGCAGTGCGAAAAATAATTAACATATCTTGAAAATAGGTTTATTTTGAGGCTTTTGGGTAGGTTCTTAGGGATTAAAATATTTCTGTTAGCAGTCTATAATTCTAGGTTGCTTTAAAAGAAGTTTCTTGCATGAATTTAGTTTGATTTGACTTATATACAATTTTAAAGTTTCCTAATCGATTTTTAAATTTAATTAAAATTTCTTATGAAGTACCTAAAATTCCAAATGGCTTGCTTTAGTTTAAAGAGAAGAATATGGCTCGAAAAAACAATGTTACAGAGGAGAACAGCTTTAATGTCTTTTCCCTTTGATGTCCCCCTTTTATAATTTTAAATTAATTGAAAATATTTCAATGTAAATATTATTTATATAATTTTCTCCCAAATATTAACTTATTTTATTTGAAAGATACTAAGCCCAACTTTTTTATGAGCCTTTGAAAGTTTATTCTCGTTCTAAAAATATTTATTTCCCATGTGTTTATCTCCTGCCCAAATTTCCACACATTTGGCAATTTTATGTGTGACATTTTTCCGCCCACTGTTGGTATTCGGAAAATGCCGCCAGATTCGTGGGCGTGGGGCAGACTAATGTACCGTCGATTTGATTTAATAACTCCGCCCCCCAGGAACTCCGCTCTCTCATTGATTCTGTACCTCAAACCTGGCCGGAAAATACCACCGTTTCGGGATTTAAAGCCCCAATAAATTCACACAGGCGGCTGAGGCTACAAATGATTGAATAATGAAGACCGAATGTCTGAATTCTCGGTATTTGTGACACGTAATTATGATGGAGCGAGCGAGGCATGGAATGAAATGATCTAAAATAAACATGTTCCATGTGGCAGGGAGAGCGGGTGGCAGATTCGCGCGGGGCCTTAAATGGAATTTGTTATGCAAATGTCATGACTCGGCTCGTTGCGCGCAACATCCGTTTGCCATTTTTCGGAAGGCCAAATTCGGAGCCAAAAAAAGGACAAAAAAAAAGCAACGCCCACTTCCCCTTGGGTGACTCAGTCAGTCAGTAGTAGGTTATATATGTAGGTGCTGATTGCTCAGCTTGAAAATGGCCTTGGTCCTGCGGGTCCTGAGCTCGGTTTTCTGCCATTTAAATCACAGCGAGCACACTCATACGCCCCGTTGGCCCAGACAAAGGTAAACAAGGCCGGCAGTCCGAAACAAAACAATGTACGAAATGTTTTGTTTTTTGTGGTCAAAACGCTTAACTTTTGGCCACAACTTGAACTTTATTTATTTATGTGCATACATTTGGGATTATTAAAGGTTTATGAATTATTGATTCACATTTATTCAGGCGAAAATGTTACCTGTCTAGAGCTTAAACCAGTTACTCAAATTGAATTGTTTCGTAGACTTTTTGGGAGTTGAACTAGTTACTGAAATGTAATTGTTTTATGGATTTTTTGGCAGCTTGAATTAAATAAACTTTGCTATTTCTTTAACTGATTATAGCTATATAAGAACATATACTGGGAACTGCTTTAAACGAAATACCAGCGGAAGTGTTTCCATAAAATTATTAATGAAAACTAACTGAACTAATCATTATTGTAATTGTTATGGACCACTTCCGGTTATTGCAATTTCATAAACGTAAATTCCATATAAAATCCCCCTGACCATCTTCTGGGGCTGCAGCTTAAGTTTCCCGGCTCATTTTAGCCAAGTTTTTCCCCGGCGGAAACCCTTTTGAGATTGTGTGGCATTCCCCGTTGCGCGCTCTTGGATCTTGATGTCTTGAATTTCCGTCAAAACTTGTGGCTGATTTATGGCCAACGCGGCGGTGGTCGTCAAAGGACACGCTGCCAGGCAGTGATGGCAATTTGTCCTTATACCAGAAAATATATTAATTATTAGGGAATAAATGGAATAATAATAATAAAATAAATATGCAATATTTCACAAGAAATTAATAGCAGTCTGAAATGCCTAAGTGTTTTCTGTACAAAAATCTCAGTTCCCTAAAAACACAATTTGTAAAACTTCCTTTGCAAAAATATTACTGATCAAGTCCTTCTTTTAACTTAAATTTTTTGTAAATCCTTCTAAATATGTTATCCCTTTTCCCGCTATATTCATATCCTTTCATCGACCTTGTCCCGCTTTTGATGTAGGTTATTAGGCAGCAGCACTGTCATCGCCTCTTCGTAAACTGAGCCATCTCAAGTCACTTCCGCCTGCTCCAGGACTTTGCTTCGAGCTGCGGTGGCTTCTCGCCCAGGATTCCCAGGGGATTCGCCCACAAGCAAGGTAGAGTAAGCTCTTTTTGATTAGCCGGCAGAGGTCGCCGAGTGGAACGCTGCAGTTGATAAGCGGGCGGAATCATAAAACTGTCGTTTGGCCAGTTGATAAGAGCGGCGCGTGTGGCCCCAGCTGGCCATCGTCGTCGCCATCAACCAGCACGGGCACAGGCTGTGGCACCGGCACCAGACCAACCATCAACCGTCAGGTCAATTCGGGGTTATTTTTGGGTCAAGCGCCGTTTCAGAATTTTTTAGCCACAAAAAAGCGGTGGACGAGGCACTCCACCAACTGCTGCTGGTTTACCTGTATAAAAAGTGGGGTATAATGGGACTACTCGGAAGTAGTTACAGTAAAATATTGACTACAAAAATATAGTCTTAAATTAAAGTCATCAAATTATTTAAAAGGGTATTTTAAAAAGACATAAAATACAATAAAATTATGTAGATAAATATCAGGATATTAATTATAGCAAAGCAGCTAAAGGAACTGGCGGTAAAAAACGTTTTTAAAATATTTTGGCTATTCTAACATTTCTTAAAATATACAAAATTTATGAAATGAAAAGAAATCAAGAAGCAAAATTATAAATACAAATTATTCATACACTTTTACATGCTTTTAATATGACAAAATTAAGACAATTAACAATAATAAATAAATATGTCAGACAGCAAATAATTTAATACATAAATACTAATCAAGGTTAAAAATAGACACTAGCTTTCAATTTATTTATTTATACTAATCAAGGCTCATATATAAACAGACTTTAGCTTTTAAATCATTTTTCAGCCTCAGCTCATTGAGTTTAGTCATAAAATCAAATTCAATATAAATATAAACAAAAGATGATTTTAATATTTAAACAAACCCTAATCAATAAATAATGTAAATACCGCAAAAAATTATTACAATTTTCCCAATAAATAAAACTAATAAAAACACAGAGTAATATAATAAACCATTAAAAACTCGAACTTAATCCCCGCTTAAGCTTTCCAAATTTAGTAAGTGTTAAGCCCTTTTTACACCAACAATAAAACTGATCCCAGCCCAGACTAATCCATCGAAATACCACCGAATAGGGTAACCCCAAGGCCCGTGGCTCTTATTTTTATATTCAAAATTGCCGAGGGGAGGATGTAATAAACATAAAAATTATACATACCCAGCGACATATTTATGCATATTAGTGTTAATGTCTGGAGCTGGCGCGATGGCGGCGTCTAGATAAAACTAAAAATGGGAACTCCACCGCCGCCTTTTTCCTCCGGCTGCTCCTCCTCCTCCTCTTCTTGTGAAAAACTTTTCAGACGCATTGCAAACAATGACGTAGCTGCTCCTTAGACGCTCATTTATGCAAATGGCCGCCATTTGCAGCAGTAGCAAATGAAATACAAAGGACACGGACTCGCATGCCGGAGGATTTATAACGGCAAATACGTTATTTATTTGCTGGTTTATTGTTTATGAGTGTCGGCACTTTATTCCACACAATACAAGGCACAGTCTATAGATATATATTTACTGTCAGACATTTACATTTAATTATTGGCTAGCCGCCGGCTTGAGAACGCTTTCCATTTTCCAGTCATTATTTTTTTTTCTGCGGCGCTGATGTGCCAAGTTTTTATTTTATTTGATTTCAATTTGAATTTATTGACCTCACTCCCAAGTGCCAGCCAAGCCTTCAACTTGAGCTGCCAGCAGCCCGAAAAAAAGAGGCAGCCATGTAGAAAGGTCACTGCGGATTGGCTGAGTCACTCCTGAGACCGGAGTCCGGAGTCCTGCGTCCTGACTCCTGAGTGGCGACTATGATGGAGCACTTGGCAAGTCAACCGCTCTGCGGCAGGATATGTATAAGATATATGTATATACAAAAAAAAAAAAAATAAAAACGAAACAAAGTCCTTTGATAATCGAGCTGAACGGGGTTTTCGATCAAACGAGGGTGAAGTCAAGGAGCAAACAATAAACTACTCTTCGGTTTATGTAGATTTTAATGCATTAAAAGAGGAAGAGGACTTTGTGAGAAGTTTATCAACTTATCTTCTTATAAAAAATATATAGAAAATTGAATAAGAAATGTCAGGAAGTCTTCTAGCAATATAATATACTAAAGCCTTATGCTGAAGTGTGTATATTATATTATGTAATAATTTAAATTCAAGCTTAAGTTCTGATGTATGTAATTCTGATACATTTTAGTATAAAAGAAACATATTTTCACCAACTAAAATATAATGTTTTCTTACTATAAAGCTCTTTTTACTATTTTATTCTCTTAACATAATTAATTTCTTAATTTTTTTTAGTTTAACCTCTCCAATTTTCTAAACTCTTTTTAAAACAAAAAAATATATAAATACTTAAAGCCCCTTCAGTCCACTTTTTCTTTTAACAAAATAATTAACTTAGCTATAAGTTTTTGATTCAAATTAGATTAAATAAATCCCATTTACAGCCTAAACGAATCGCTGACAGCCCTTTTAACTGAAACTCAAAATAGCCTCCATTACTGTTCACTTTGAATCTAATTTGTAAACGCAGAGAAGGGTACAGCAATTTCCTTTTTCGGCTCAAGATTGATTTAAATACAATTTCTTGCATTCGCATTTTCTTTGCTGATTTCTGCAACTTTTTTTCAATCAATTCAATATATATTTTAGTTTATGGAAAGTCAAAGTAAAAGTCAATTTTAAATCAATTGCCACCTGTCACGGGCCACAGCAGATTGCTGAAGCCGGAGCGAGGCATCCGAGTTATCCATCTTGGAAGGCACATGGTTATGGCACTTGGCATTCTCTGGTCTCTTTTCCCTCTCTTTCTCTTCCGGTCTCCGGTATCTCTTCTTCTTGCTGCACTTTCCGGTCCTCGAAAGAGCATCGTTCTACTTGGAATTTTGCGGGGAGTGCGAATATAAACCAATTTGAATCTGGCACGAGCTGTCGGAAAGTGTCGACATTTCCAAGAGCTTCAGTTTGCCTTTCCTGCCTGCTGCAAAGACAGAAAAAATAAATAAGGAAAAAGGAAAAAAAAAACAAAAGGAAATGCATAACAACCAGACAGTCAACAGCTGCATCTTGGTATGCAATTTCGCAGGCCGGAGCCAAAAAAAAAAATAATAAAATATGTGAACTTTAGATACTAGAACTGTTCTTATTTTTAGACAAGGTCAAACGGAGGAGTTTTTTTTTCTAGGCGGAAATGTATTTCGTATAGAAACATAATTTTATTCAGATTTTATTTTATATTTAATTATATTCAACTTTTGGCAACTGAATCCTAAACTGAATTCCTAGATTAAACAATTTAGTACTTCAAGAAACATCTCCCAATTTTTTTTTTTAGTAATTATAATTAAAATGTATAACAATTAATGTTAAATATCTCCTTTGAACTCTTGCTACAGCCGTAAATAATTTATTTTTTCAATTAATTCTTTAAGAAAAATGTCTCAAATTGAATATAGTTTAAATAAAAAAATGTATACTAATTTTAAAATATTTTTGTCTGCATTGAAACCGACAAATAGTTGAGTATCGTTTTTTACGCTCGAGTTACCTACATAAATCTGCCATTGAATCCGTATAAAGCTTGTCCCGTGGTATTTTTTTGTTTCTTTTTTTTTTTTGGTCTGTGGTCAGCTGCCAATAAATTTCTGTGTGCCAGTGGGCGTTCCCTTTGGTTTTTCCCCTCCAGCCCCGGGTTGTGTAATTGTGCGAGTCAAGTGAGCCCGCAATGGGACGGGTCATAAAGGTTAAGCCAAGTGGAAATGTCGGGGTGATTAATCTGAAAAGCCGAACCCAAAGCGCCCTCGAAAGGTTACGTTCTGCTCTGGTCAGCAAATTGTTGTTTCTATTAGAAAACTTTTATATCGCCGCTGTGCCGGGAAAGTGTGAAAGCAACAAGAAAATAAATGAAAACTCTTTGGCGCGTCATGCAATTGATTGGCATTGCCACCCACGAAAATCCCCGAAATTGTTGTCTTCATGAAAAGAAAAAGGGAAACATCATCTGTCAGACGGGGGCAGCAGCCAGGCAGCCGTCGTATTGGGAAATGAAAGTATTAAAAATATATACCAACTGTCTCGCACTGACAGGAAAAAGGAAGCGCCGGGGAAATTCAAAGGGAAAATAAATCAGCGAGCCATAATCCGCGGCGGTGTCTCTGAGCCCAGTTTCGGCGCCTTTCCTATGGCTTTTCCAGCCCAAGTCGAAGTCGGAAAACTCAGGCACATGCCACCAACGGATCCAGTTTTGAGGGAGCTTCCAGGGAAAGCCAAAAAAAATTAATGTTCAAGAAATATATAAAAGTGCAAATTGTTTGAAATTTAATTTAGTCTTGTGCAGCAGTGAAAAGACTTTAAGAGCTAGAAGGGAAGTCCTTAGATAATCCATAAAAAAGGAAAGTGGGTGTACACACTTACAGAATTATTGTCAAGCTTGATAAATGCATTTATAAGGGCATATCCTTACGATTATAATAGGGCAAAGTTCAAACCCTTATTGAATTAAATGTTGAAGTTCAATAATGTCATCAGGGAATAGGAATTCTTGATATATTCCCCGGAGACATCTGGAAAAATAAGGAAAATGTATAATAAAACATAAAAAAACGTTACTATGAGTTAAAGGTTTTCATCACCTTTAAGTTTCTGTTGAGAAAGAACCATTGATTTATTTCGACATTTGTTTGGCAAACTTTGCCTGCCCCTTCAAAGTCATTAAAATTCGCTAATGACTTTTGAACCGCAGCTAGGTTTGTACATGGAATTTGTTGGAAAACTCTCTCGACTTATCCTTCACTCACACAACACACACACACACAGAGTTTCGCTGCAAACAAAAGCGAAGAAAACTTGTGACCCACCGGAGATGGTAGTTTCCCACCGCTTCTTGAACAATAAACATTAAATTAATTTTCTCGGGCGATGGCTGCCCACGCAGAAAGTAAATTTCACTTTAGTCAACGGACCCATAAAATGTCTTTGCTGCATTTCCGGCGGGGCGAGGAGAGAAAACTACTATCTGCGGGCTCCACAATTGCTCAAAACTGGGTCGTTGTGGTCATTATAGAGTGTATAAAACTTGATTGTTCGCCTTATGGCATTTGTCGGTCTTATAAATAGATCCGAGTAGTGAAAGTGCAACCGAAAAGTACTCAAAACAAATTTAGAGAGGGTGCTGCGGCAACATGCAGCTTGCAGTAACGTTTATGAATGAATTTCCTCGAAAAATAACAGTGCTGGCAACATTTCTTTGACGCATGCTCAGTGGCAGGCAGGCAACATTGTTGCTGCCACATTGTTGTTGGTGGGCAACCGGAAAAACTGGCGGAAAATTCGGCGGCACAGTTGGCAGTCAGCGTTCAACGGATTCGAAACGAAATCGAAGAACAGTTTTTCGAGCAGCGGCGCCGTGGGCTTTGTCGTTGTGTTTAAAAATATCACTCATACGCAGGGGAGAGCAGCGTACCGAAAGAGAGAGAGATAGTGAAAGTGCAATGATATTCACTCAATAGATAAATAAATAAACACCAAGTTTTGTTTATAATCAAGTAAAATATATATATAGTAGAGCAGAGTGTTTAAAATTCTAACCGGAGTACCTTTAAATATGTATAATCAAGTGCCAGCCAGCAGCGCATTAATTTATAAATAAATATATTAAATATATTAGCTGGCCAGTGTGAGTGAGCGGCAGAAGCATCGATAAAAAGCTCCCCCAAAGAATTTTCCTGGGAAAGGCAAAACGTGAAAACAAATTGGTGAATTATCTCCATACAAAAATAAATAAAGAAACCCCCGAGAAGCCAAAGAACTCTCATCGAACCGCAGCGAATCGTAGATCATCCGTGTGACATATCCAATATAATTAACCCCATCGAACCGAAGTGAGAATTCCTCCCTTGGCATTGATTGTTGACATTCTCGCTGGGGAGAGAGATATGCAAATGGGAATGTGCGAATCTTTTGAGGAAAACTCGCACGCACACACGAGTTGTAAATTAAATTCCCAAGGTAAGCAAATAAGTCTTAATAAGCCTATTAAAAAAACACCAGAAAAAAAGAGAAAAAACAAAACGCGATGCAAAGGCAAAACGTGTGTCATAAAAAAACGCGCTTTGCCTTAAGAAAGCAAAATGTCAAGTGGCTTTTTTTATTACCATCCTTGTGTGTGGTGTGGAAATCCTCATGATTTCCATGTCGATAAGCCCCAGCATGTTGAATATTAAAAAGATTAATTTATTGCTGTGGGAAACCTCCCATGTGGCGTTCCCTTTCTCTCCTTTTTCTTATTTATTGTTCAAGGAGGGAAAAGTGGAGAAAAGCCTGCCTTTGACGGGTCATCCATGAGATGCAATCGGTAAAGCAAATTCGACTTTTGCATCCTCAGTTTCTGCCTTTTATTATGACATGAGAAATTCCAGCAGAAAAACACAATGCAGGGAATGCTTTTGTTAAAAAATACAGGGGGTTTCCCTACAGACAGCAGAACATACAATGCTGCCACTCAACAAATTCTTTATAATTTGATCACAATGCTGGGAGCTCCTTCAGGCATACTCCCTTCTCTGTTATCAATATGAAATATAAATCTGAATGACTAGACAAGGCATTATGCTGTCAGTTATTGCATTTTTATATAAGTTAACAAGAAAGCTGAAAACGTGATAGATTGTTGAGGAATAGTGCAGAATTTTACTATGTTTCTTGTTAGCAAATTATGTGGTTTCATATTCTTAACACAACATAAAAGAACTATAAGCAATTAAAGAATATATTAAATAGTTATAGAATAATGAACATATGTCCATGTGGCACCTTTGTTTTTCCAAATAAACCAGATTGGCTTTAGTTTATTTTATTTTAGAATGCAAAAACATGTAGACTAACACTTATTTAACCACTTAATTACTTTTCTAGCTCAAACCTCTTGCATTTTTGCTCAAATATTTTTCACTTTCAGTCCTTGAATATCCTCTTGCCTTTGACTGAAATTACCAAATAAACTGCAACATTTTCCAAGAAAAACATGGGAAAATAATAACATATATGCATGTGACACCTTTGTATTTTCCAAATAAATTTGTACTACTATTTCGCAATATTTTTCATTTATTTTTGCTATCTAAAACCATTTGCAATTTTGCTTAAATATTTTTCACTTTCAGTCCTGTAAGACTCTCTTTCCTTTGACTGAAATTGCCAAATAAACTGCCACATTTTCCAAGAAAACGAAATATTTCCTGTCAGTTGCCGTAATTTTATTTCCTAGAATATTATTCCTGGTAATTTTCCTCACGTTTCCTTCAATTTATTAAAAATAAACGATATAAACGGAATTTAAGGAGAATTTTAATAAAATGCAACGCTTGGGGCCTTAATTTCTGTGCCAAAACTACATTAAGAGTATTTAATTGTTGCCAAAAGTTTGTTTACAGCCAGGTTTTGATAAGGTAAAGCAAGAGGCCCCGAGCATTTACATTTTAATTAAATGCAGGAACCTAATAAAAGATAATAAAAACATTAAGGAGAGAGACGGAGGACTGGAAAAGTGGTCTACAAATGTGAATTAAAAAGTTTGCACACCCCAATTCCTTGGCCTTGAATAAACACTAAAGGGAAGTGCAAAGTAAATTTCACTGCCTAAAGAAACAACTTTTTCCAGGTGGGATCTGCGTACACATCCAGGTGCTGCCATTCAAATTTATTCACATGCAGAAATAAATGTGTGTTCTCTTATCCACAAACTGCATATTAATTAACTAAAATTACAGAACATTCGTTTGCATACGAGCCGAGTTTTTCCGGGTACAAAGGAAAAACTAATAGAGAGTTGGTGGAAAAAGCGGTAGATTTATGTTTGGCCTTGGGTTAAATGCTGCCAGCAAATAGATCTTGAGCCTTTTCTTCTCCCTTCGCTGCTACTTAATGTCTAAATGATTAAGTATACGTCGCGTGGTACTCTGCAGGCAACAATGCAGCGATTATTTACCCTAAACGCAGCATTTCAGTCTAACAAACAACCGCGTGGGCTTATTTAATAAAAAAATAGAAGAGATTACACAGGAAGGAATTTTGTTCAGATTTTTTATAAAGGTTTAAAGTTATATTAAATTAATTAAATCCTATGAAATTTGTAGGAAAAATCATGAAAACTTTATAGATTATAAAGGTAGAATATAATTATGTTATTTTTATATACCATAAATACATAAACATGAAATATTTATTATAAAATATTTCTTTTAGTTTTAGTACGCAATTAAAATTCAATTTCAATATTTAAAATAAATACCTATGTTTAGATATCAGATTATACCATTTATTCCTTCTCAAACCCAGAATTAAGACCTTGCAATAAAAATGTTTAAAAAATAATTAAGCATAGTTACAGACAGAGAAAATATTTATAACTTATTTCAACTTAAATTCCTCTGTTTTTCTTTTATTTTTCAAGACAAAATAAAAATTCGACAGACATTTTCCTTTGTGTAAAAAGACCTAACAAAGACGAGCGCGTTGGGGCATAAATCAGTTGCTTTACGGAGAGAGCATTCAGTACCTGGCCATTGAGCAATCAAATTGTGCGAATTCCTACAATTAGAGGAGCTGCCTTTGGTATTCCCTCTGCAGGACCTCGGCGCAAGATGCTCATTAAAACCGAAAATTGCAACAGAAATATGCAAATGACAGCGGAGTGAACGGAGAGGGGCTGCTATGTAGAAGCTGGCTGCTCGCTGCTGGGGGAAATGAAGAAATTGTTACAAACCTGGCTGGACATCCATCCACATTTCACATGCCCCAACCCTGGTCGGGGGAAAAGTCGCATTTCTTTATCATTTTTTTTTTCTGCCGCTTTTCTTTTGGGGTTCCGTCTGCCAGATTGTCGAGAGCAAGAGCCTTGAAACTGTCAACTAAAAATAAATCGCAAAGAGCGAGAGAAGCGAGCTCTTGCTCTACGAAATATTATAATTATAATATTTTTTTTTTTTCTGTTTTCATTTCATGCCGCAAACAAGATTCTTCGACTTTTATATGTTTTATTTTTATATTTTTTTTTCTATTTCGCTCTCAACCGCATGGCTCTCTAGAGCTTCTATAAAATTTCGCGTGCAGAAAACACTAAATCCAAAGCTAAATGTCTTATATACTATAAGTAAAACCGAATTCCGTGGGCAGACACATATGGCATCACAATGGTAAAGTGGCCGCAGGCATAAGTTAATATACTTAAGCTGCTTAATTAAATAAATTTGGACAAGAATGCCAGAATAATATAGTGAAATATGTGACCATAGCTATACAGAAGGTAGTTTTATTTATTTTCTAGCTAGTAATTTTTATATTTTATTCTAGCTAAATTATTACTAATTAAATAAGGATAAAATCATGTTCAAGTATGAGGAATATTATAAATGTAAAGCAATCAAACTAAGCCCTTAATTTATGCATCTCTTAATTAATAGAAACACCATGCTGTGGCACATTTCCATTTCCTTTTCAATCAGTGAAAACTCTGGCAAATATTAAGCTTTAAGTAAAGGAAAAGTAAATTTTTGGCACCAAAAACCCTGGCAAAACGACACACAGACCAGACAATCCGGCGCCCAGTTAGACAAGCACAACTACAAGTATAACATGGATTTTCCACACCCTTGGTAATCCAACAAAAACCAAAGCAGGAAAATGGGAAAAACACAAGAAAAAAGAAAAGCAAAAAGGATTGCAAGGCGAATTCCACATGCAAATTGCTTTCTGAATAATTAAGTCGAATGTCGCTCAGGGAGAATGAAACATTAATTGAAACTATTTGTCGTGAAAGGATCACACAGCTAGACGTGACGGTTCTAATTATCCTTCTGGCATTGATTTGGCCATAACACTTGGCCGTAAATAACATTCCGTTTAATTTCTGAACATTCGTTTTAATTGCTCCTGGTAGTTGAATGTGCAATTAGCTCCACGGTGTGTACTCTCTGCACTTTATCCATAAAGTGTTTAAGTGTTTCACATCCCCCTTTTATATATATAAAAAAAATTAAAACGTTTATACCTTTAGTGTGTGGGTTCTGAATAAAAAACTGCAAACGATTCCCTCAAAGTTCACACAACTCAGAGTCCTTTTTTTTTCTTTTTGGTAGCAAGGGCTTAAAGGTTTTTTGGTGTTTTTGGTGGGAAATGAAATGCATGTAGATTTTGGGTGGGCTTTCGGCGTTTAAGCCTCGTAATCCAAGCCGTATTTATGGTCAGCCATTCAGAAAGCAGCCTAAAGTGGCTTCCCGAAACTTTAGATTGTTTAATGGGTCCGAAAATGGCTGCGGGTTCTACTCACTCGTATTGCCATTTTGATTCTCTTGAGGTATTAGATTTGTGAAACGGGTATCAATTTTCCCGCAAAAAAAATTATTCTAAGAGCTAAGTTACATTTTAAAGGCTTTATTTAGTTTTAGATTTTTTTTAGGATTATTTATTCAAGAAAACCTAAATTTGAAATATTTTGTTGAATCGAAATAAAGAAATAAACTAAGAAGCAATAATAAATCATATATTAATTTTCTTCTACAGTTTTTAAAATAATAATTGGTACTTAATATCTGTAGATTTTTAACAAATTAAAAATGTTTTCTTTTTCTTAATTAATTATTGTAATAACCTAGGAAAATGTGCTTTTTAAAAACTTAAAATTAGTTAATAAATATTTCTATGTTTAATTAACAAAGGCAACAAGTTTTCCTGAACTACGCAAACTTTCTTTAAAGGCATACTAATTTATATTTTATTTTGTACATGAAGACTTACTTATATTTTTTTATAAATTTATTTAGTACATGAAGTGTATTCGACAGTCACCTGTGCAATTTTCATTCCCAAAATGTCCTTTGATGTTTGGTGTTTTTCCAAGGAACATGTGAAACAACAAAAGCCGGCTAAAAAGCGTCAGCCAAAAGTAACAAAGACCAAAAGGCAGTGAAACCAAAAAGGCCTCTGTGTTCCTTTCTCTTTACCCCGTCCAGGACTGGCCTGGGTGACAAAAAAAAAAAAGAAGAAATGTTGGGGAATTCCGAATTCCGGAATACCGAGCACCGGCGATGCCGCAATAAAGCCAGCTGTGGGGAAAAAATTGCCGGCTAGCCTAGGATCGGGTGCTCTTTCGGCTGGCAAAAAGCAATTTTGGGACTGGTCGTGTGGGCGATTTACCAATGTCAGGGCCGTAAAAAATGGATGTGGAAGCAGGGCAGGAGGCAGGCGGGCAGGAAGGACGACAACTAAGGCAGGACACGTGCAGGTCGTCAGGAGTGGCAAAAAGGGTCACAAACATTAAAGATAATTGCTGTTATAATTGCCCCGGACAGTTGCTGTGCCTCGTAGGAGAGAGCACTTCAATTCTCGCCTCTAATTGAGATAATCGCATTAGGACCTCGAGGTCGAAACAATGGGGCGCACTACGGTGCTAAAGGACACCTGCAGGACATGGACATGGACATGGACATGGACATGGACGTATACACAGACACAAACCGCAAATCGCTGACCACTTAACATGCTAACCTGCACTGGACATTGTGCGCGGCAGTTAATCAAGTCCCGGACCCTGCACAGAGATAACAAATGCACACATTTTCACAAATATCACGCATACGCAACGTGTGACCCGGCCATGTGTCATCGCGTGGGGGAAGCCCCGCCATTTATCTGATTTTCTTTTCGCTCAACTGCATTTTGCGGTTAAGGTAGAAACCGCAAACATCACAAACACTTGCAATTGCAATTACACAATCATATCATATCAGAAACAACATTTTGTGGCTATTTTTGTTTCACTAACTTGGCCATAAATTACGTCAGTGTGAATCGGGTAAGGAATATATGTGTACATAAATGTATATTGATTTCACTGTGCAATCAGGGCATAAGTCACACAGTTGTCCTATAGAAAATCACTAAGAGAAAATAATATTTAAATATGGAGCCATATTTTAATTTGAAGTGCACAGTCAAGCGAAATTTATTTAAGCAAAAATTTTAGGAATTATATTTTTAGTGTCTAAATATTGCACCAGAAATTTGTAATCTGCATAAATGTTTTGTCAAATTGTTGGTATTTTAACTTAAATATTTGTACAAAGAAAATCTAACTCATCTATTAAAGTTTATACCATTTCATATGATTGCTTTTTATCTTGCCTTTATTAATAAATCCAATTTAATATATATTTTTTCTTTACTCTCCCCCACTTTTCATGCAAAATGTTTAGTACTCTCTACTAATTTTCTCAGTGCAGCAAGTTACAAATACATTATTTTATCTGCTTGTATGTTTCGACTGATTTCCTTGGCCACTTGATGAGCTATCGCATCTTGGCCTCACTCACTTTGAGTGTCTCTGTTTGGCCCACAAATTGCCGGAGGTGTGGGTGTGTCCAAGTTATTTTTTTTTTGGCCACTTAAGCTTGATTGATGTGTCAAAAATGTGACATTTAATGCTCAAGGGTTGGGGGGGTGTGAGAATTCGTGACATTTACACGTGGCAACGACACATTTAGTACGATTCCGGTCGAACCCTTAAATGATTTAGTACTCACACGTTGTGGGGCCCACACTTGTTGCCAGACAAATAAAGTGAATTAAATCATTAGAGGGTGACAAAAACACAGGACCTTCATTAGGGCATAATGGCCAATAGAAATCGGAGCTCTCTATTCGGGGAAACCACTTTCAATGGCAATTAGGCGGCCATCCTTTCTCCGGACACGCAAAATGTTTTCTACTAATTTGCTGTTAGTTTCAGTTTGTATTTATAATGTAGATTACACATTGTGGTGTTAATGTTAGTACTGGGTCATATAATACATGGTTAAGATAGAGAGTCCGATAGGAGAAGTTGATTGTGTGTAGACAACCTCTATAATTAATATATGAACTGAACGAAAAATATATCGAGAGAGAAATAAAGTGTATTCAAGGGCTGATTATATGGTTGCTAGGAGAAAATTGATTTAATTTATTCATTATTTATTAATTTATTATGTGTCTCTGAACATTTAAAAACACTGAAAGTAAGTTAGAAACAAGTTTGAACCTTTACTCTCGTATTAATTATACAATTTGGTTTATTTGTATATTAAATATTATGTTAACCTCAGTTTCCTATTAACTCTTTAATAATTAAAAGACAAAATTAATTAAGCTTTAACTTTGCCTTTGACCAGCAACTCTCTAGAAGTCCTTTCTCTAGGAAATGCAAGGGGACACTCAAAACGCGCTCATCCTTACTCCTTTTCTGGGAATAGTTAATTTTCCAAGCAAATTAAATTTCAGCCAAAGGTAGGGAAAATGCTAACAAATTGGGCAGCAAATCATTTTGAAACGTTATAGCCTTGTCCTAATTATAGAACTAATTGTTACAAATTCACCTGCAAGCGGAGGGCATCAATTAGGTTTCCTTTCGCTCAAACAACACGAAGAACACGAAGCCGGGCAGCAATTGACACCAAAAATGTATTTATAATGTGAACTGAATGGAGGTGCCCCAAATATATAGACTTATATCTTACTTTCTTAATTACTTACAAGCAAATAGGTTTGTTTTCAAGGGAGTAAGGGGCCGAAGAGCCCAGTGAACCTCTTGTTTTAAATCGATAGTAGATAAGTTACCTTTTGCGAAACACACAGGGAAATGTTGATTAAAATTATGAACTTGTTTAATTAAAGAAAAAATTAAAAAGGTATAAGAAATTCTTTACAAACTCAAGTTCTAAGTGGTATTAAATTTATTTCCTCTTTTTAATATTCAATGTGTATTAAAGAACGTTCAAGTAAATCTTGAAGATTGGTAATATATATTTTTAGCTGTTAAAAAATAAATAAAATAGATCATTGATGGATACCCAAATATAGAAAATCATCAATTAACTTAAGAAAAATGTTTTTAGGTGGGTTTAACCAATCATAAACTTTAAATATATATTTTTGTTTCAGTACTTTGCAGTTTCTTTTTACAGAAAATACACATTTTATCTAGAAAATATATTTTAAAATTCTTAAAATCATTAACTCTTTTGTATACTATATTCCCTTATAAATACTATCAAAACATATATGTCTTAAAATTTACCATACAATTTTTCACCTGTGCATCCCCCGCAACAAGAACCTTGAACTAACCGACCCTCCATTTTTCATTTCCTATTTTGCAGCTTAAAGTGTCGACGACGCCGGCCAAAAGCCAGGACAAAGGACACACAGTTGGAGAACAGGTGCTTGTGACCTCCTGACCCGTGACCAGAGAGAGAGGCGAGGAGGTGCGAGGACCGACAGTAAGCACCGCAGAATTGATGTCCGTGCGAAAGTTTGCCGGCAGCTGCTCAAATGTTACGCCAAGGACTCGACCATTGCGAATAAGGATCCAGCGAGTGGGAGTGAGAGTGGCTCACTAGATCCCAGCACTCAGCAGGGATGAGCGCAGCGGCGCGGCTGCTGCTCCGCCTGGAGCTACCTTCGCCGGGAGTGATGCCACCGCCGCCGACGGACTACGACTGGGGGCCCATCAGCGAGAGTGACTTCCTGGCCAGTGCCACGGCCACCGAGGTGGCCACCGTGCGCTATGAACTCCTGCCCCAGCAGAACCACTCGGTGCCCGGCGAGCACCTGGTGTACAACTACACCCATCCGGACTTGCTGTATCCCCACTACGATGACATGGGCCTGGACATGGACATGGATCCGAATTGGACGCGAATCTGCGATGATCGGTATAATCCCCTGCTGGAGGACAACAAGATCGAGTTCTGGGTGTGCGGCGTTATCCTGAATATAGTCAGTGTCCTCGGCATTCTGGGGAATATCATTTCCATGATAATCCTCTCGAGACCCCAGATGAGATCGAGTATAAACTATCTGCTGATTGGCCTGGCCCGCTGCGATACCCTGCTCATTGTGACCTCGATGCTGGTGTTTGGAATACCTGCCATATATCCCTACACAGGGTACACCTTCTTCTACTACAACAACATATATCCCTTCATAGCGCCAGCGGTATTTCCCATAGGACTTATTGCCCAGACGGCCAGTATATACATGACCTTTACGGTGACCCTGGAGCGATATGTGGCCGTGTGTCATCCCCTGAAGGCGAGGGCTCTCTGTACCTACGGACGTGCCAAGATATACTTCATCGTGTGCGTGTGCTTTGCCGTCGCCTATAATATGATCAGATTTTGGGAGGTGGTCACCATAAGCTATACAGATCCGGCCACGAATGTGGTATTCCACTGTGTGATACCCTCGAGAATGAGAAGGTCAGAGGCTTATATCAATATATACATACACTGGTGCTACCTGATCGTGAGCTACATAATACCCTTCCTCACGCTGGCCATCCTGAACTGTCTGATATACAGGCAGGTGAAGAGGGCGAATAGGGAGCGCCAGAGACTGTCGAGGTCGGAGAGAAGGGAAATCGGCCTGGCCACCATGCTGCTGTGCGTGGTGATAGTCTTCTTCATGCTGAACTTTCTGCCCTTGGTCCTGAACACCCTGGAGGCATTCTACAGCACGATAGATCACAACATCACCAAGATCTCGAACCTGATGATCACCATTAACAGCAGCGTCAACTTCTTGATCTACATCATCTTCGGGGAAAAGTTCAAGCGCATTTTTTTACTCATTTTTTTCAAGCGCCGCCTGAGTCGTGACCAGCCGGATCTCATCCACTACGAGAGCTCCATATCGAACAACGGCGATGGGACGCTGAATCACCGCTCTTCCGGCCGCTTCTCGAGGCACGGCACCCAGCGGAGCACCACAACCACATACCTGGTGGCCACCGGCGGCGGTGGCGGCGGACAAGGCGGCGGCCCCGGCAACTGCGGTGGTGGCAGTAATTCCCTTAACAATGTCCGTCTCACCCAGGTCTCGGGTTCGCCTGGTCTGGTGAAGATCAAGCGGAACAGAGCTCCATCGCCGGGGCCAGTGGTGTATTTTCCTGCCCGCGAAATGCAGAGATCCGCCTCCACGAATGCCAATTCTGCCACCAATAATAACACCTCCATTGGGTATGACTGGACGCTGCCGGACAGCAAGAAGCTGGGACATGTCTCCTCGGGTTTCTGAGGGCAGGGGTTGGCTAGGGGTCAAGCGGAGGCGATGCGGCATTGGGAAGGGTTAGTCTAGTTCACATAGTCATGTAAATATAAAAAAATAAAAGGAGTTCCAGCAAGGGGACTGTGGCGCACAGGCGAGGTGGAAATAATAGTGGGGAATTTGGGAGAGGAAGAAGATTTATTTTTTTATATTTTATTTTTTGCAAAAAATATTTACCTTTTGAAATAAATTCTTTTAAGAATTCCTATGACCCTTTTGAATGAAAAAGAAACCAGATACAAGGGTTTGAGTTTAATAGAGATTTAAATGTTTTCTAAACAATTGAAAAAAGGTGAAGGTACATATTTTTATTTGAATTAAATTACCAATAAACCTTCTCCCAAACATCACTATAATTTCAACCTCAACTGTGGCCATATTTACCTGTACAGAGGGCATCAACTAAGCGCTCCAAGCGTTGCGTTACTTTGTGATAAGCGTTAAGTGTTTCCTTCCCCTACAACAATTTCTCTACTACTCCTCTAAAAAAAAACAAAACCTTTACTCGTTGATATAGCTGTTAGGTAAAAATAACAAAATAAAATCAACTTCTTTAACGATCAAATCAGGCTGAAGACAACTACTTTCCTGAACCGAGAGTTGAAGAATTTCTCTTCAAAAAGAGAGAGTTTGAATTGAATTTGTATCAATTTCGCACTAAATTAGTCAGTGAAACTTTTTCTCTGCACCCAATATCGTTTCACTTTCCACTGGCCAAAAGTTTTATTTATTAGCGTAAACTTTGCCGGCCTTTAATTAAATATCCTTTACAACGCATTTCTTCGCTGGCACCCGAACTTGATGAATGATTTTCCTTTTCTTTTGCTGATTTCCCACCAACTTTTCGATATCCCTCTCCCCAACCGGAAACCGGTCTTTTTTGGGTTCGCAAAAGAAAAGAAACGAAAAAGAATAAGAAGGCCGAACAATCTGTCAACTTGTCAGAAAATTTTTAAAACGCCGCTCAAAGTTCAGTCAGCTCAAAAGTTTGCCAGCATTATTTAGTCGCCCTCAACTCAAGTAGCTCAATTTAACAGCCACTGCAGCCAATGATACATAATAATAATACAAAATACCAACAAAGGAAAAAGACATTTTCAGGTGTTCACTCAAGAATTATTTGTACTGCTCCTCGTCCCAAAAAAAAAGAATATAATCCCCCGCTATTGTGTAAATACATTTAAGCGATTTTGTAAATATTTCGAAACTAGCCTGTATGCAAAGCATAAACGAGTCCCAAAGAAAATGTAGAGTTCAATTGAGATTACTGAAAGTCCAGGCAATAGGGATTCTAAATCAGTGTTTAAGGGTCAGTAAAATATTATTAAAAATCAAAGTTAAGAGAATGAAAAATGAGACATAAAACTATTTTAAATAATTTATTAAAATATATATTTTCAGTTAAATTTATACTCGGGGAATACTTTTATAAAGGTCAGTAAAAAATAAGTAAAAATAAAAAAACAATGCAAAAGTAAGCACATTGAAAAATAATTCATAAAATTCTGCATTAACATATTCAAAGATTAATTTAAAATATGTTTTGTATTTAAATATATATTTGACAAACGCTCCCATTTTTTTAATAATTATACAATTAAATACTCATAAAATAATACTTTAACCACCAGAACTAGACCCTTAAAGCAATGATTCAGAATCCCGCAGTCCCTCCAAATTTAAATACATAAAATAAATTTAAACTAGACTTAGTTTAGCTTTAAAAAATTGTATAGATCATAGCGAATACGTAATCGAAACTATTTAATAAATAAATTCAACGATTGTGCAAATAAATAATGATGATAAGAAATGCAAAATGCGAAATACTTTTTATATAGTATATGTGGGTCCTTGCCTAATGTGCAAATAATTTAGGACATTTCCCGAGCTTGATTTGCATCGATTTTCAGGGGTTTTTTTTTGCGCCACAACCAATTACCATTACGGGGCCGGGCCATAATAGCCAAAGTTTACTAGCCAGACGCAGTTTGGAAAATGATAACGAGCACTTAACGTGGCCACTTGCAATTCAATTTGGGAAAACCTCTATCTCTCGGCCGGGTCCTGTCGGATAATTGCCAACGCAGTGTCAGGCCGAAGCTGGAAATCTCGGTCGAGCGATATCTAAGCCGTATTTTCATCGAGTGCACTGGGGAAAAAGGTTACTAATAACCTTAAAATAAATGTATATATTTTTTATAGTTTTTAGTATACAGATTTTATAGTAGATCAATCCTATGGCTTGCTTACGCTGTCAATATAAAATTATTTATTGTTTTAAGACGTTTATTTAATGTTTTTCTTATTTTTAAAAATTCCACAAATCAATTTCCAAAGCTTTAAACCTCTTCTCTCCCTTAGCTAATTTTTATAGTTCATAAACTCCACTTTTTTTTAAAGTGCCAGCGTGGGAGGAGCAAGGTCCTTGCGCATTTGCTTATCTTATGCTAAGCACGTTGGCAGGATGTCGACTTTAGTCAAGACAGTCGAGAAGCCGGTAATAATGCCCGGGACCCACAAAGGAATTTAAATAATAATAACCATAACAATAAGATACAAACACACACACACACACGGACCCGGGGTGTGGGAGAGAGTGTGCGTGCAGTGGGGTTGCTTAAGGGTTTCGGAGGGCAACCCGAAGGGGGTGCTGGTGGTGGCTGCCAGGACACTCTCGCCCAGGTGGCAACCTGCCGAAGTGAATTACCGTCCGCACGTGAGCCCTAACCTAATAATGGGGATATACAGATTTCAGATAGCTGCAAATAATTGGAACAAAGAGGGAGCCAGCCGAAAGCAACAACCCATTAAAACTGGAATATTATTGCGTGTTTCCTGAAACTGTGACGCACACACATTTCTGTGTGTGTTTACAGAAGTAATGCTAAAATACATATATTATTTAAATGAAACCATACCAGGGCTTGCTAATTGGAAAAAGTAGCCAGTTCTCGAGCGAATAAATTAATATACTCATGGGAAATGCTTATCTGAAAGGTAACTATTTGTTAATGGTTAAATACAGGTATTGTATTAGTTTAAAAATAAATATTTTAAAAATATAATACGGTAACAACAAAAATTTTAAATTATTATTCACGAAAATATATTTTATTTATGAAAGCATAACCTTTCAAAAATTTCAAAAATTATTTTGATATGCTTTATTGTTTTTCGTTGATAATTTTTTATGTTTATGGCGGTTTCATAATTTTTTCAGTAGAATTTTATTTGTTTTTTTGCTTAAGTTTGTATGTTAAATATTTTGTTTATTATAAATACATAAGATGAGCTACATTTATGGCATTATGACATTAACTTGTTGCACTTGCTCGGGCATACATGAAAAAAAAATGTTTGACTGGCTTTTTTCGTTAAAATAAAGCATGATTACACTTTTTTACTAATACCTATAAGAGAAATAATAAAATATTATTTATTTATCTGAATAGCTCCTGTTAAAATCCAATAATCTAGATTAATATTTCCAAAAATGATATTAATAAATATATATATTGTGTCATTAACCCTTAATTAGACCTTTTTCTACAAAAATCATAGCAATGACATCCTTAAATATCTAACTTAAAGTATATTTTAATATATTCAAAATATTTAAATAAATCTTCCAGGCAACTAAAATTTTTTTTATTCACCCCTAAATCACACCTCTTTCCACAACACAGGTAATCACATAATTAGAGGTAGACATATCAGAGCTGCCTGCTCAACCTCATGAAATACCTTAATGCCCACGGCTCTGTGATTTGAATCTCCTGTTGAGGAGGTGCCGAAAAACAAAAGCCAAGAACCAGCTGGGTTGGGAGAGGACACTCTATTGTTCCTTTTTGCAGACACCCGGATGGGTGATAATAAATCAGCAACGGATAATGTCAACAGCAGGGAAAATCGCCGACATTGGGTAAATATTTTACTGATGACTTTGTTGGTGTCACCGCCGCCGCCGCCCTAACAGTTTGATGCGTTTTTGATGCCTCAAGGATTATCGTTATTCTCTGGTCGCCTTCAAGTGTTGATGGGCCTTGGATTGAGTGAGAGCGAGAGTCCCTGACAAATGACAGCAGTTTTTTGGCGACAAGCGAGTCTCGCGCATCGATGACAAACTGGCGACCCTGTCATGCTATTTTGCTAATTAATTAGCCGCCTTTGTCCGACGCATCGAAGCTATGCGTAGCGTCAAAAATTTAATTAATGTTGGCCATGTGATTCGCCGGAATTCACCAAGTTCCAAAAAGTTTTCTCCGCTTCGCAGGACAATGGCAAACAATGCCAAACATTGTGCCGCCGCGTAACAAGGAGCACTTGTTCTCCATTTAATACACAACTAAATTCCCCAGGCCCTACTTTATCCCGGCAATGGCAATGACAATGACGGAGGGAGCCGGCGGCAACTCCTGACAGCAATCCACACCCGAGATCTGAAGGGAACACTAGGGCCAAGTGAACCCAACCACGGAAATTTCGAGCTCATTTCTAGCTTTTTTTCGCTTCCGCTCTCGCACTTTGTTTTAGACTGAGAAAAAAGCGATGAAAGCATGTGAATTTATTTTATATTAAATTCTTTTTGAAATTTTGTACTTTAACTTAGTATATTTGGTTTATTAATTAATTATTTCTCCTAAAAAAGGAGCAGCATTTTTGTGGATTAATAGGTTATTTCATATAAGTAATATGTTAATCAAAAACAATGTATACTAAAAAATATAAAAGTTAAGCTAAAAAGATATATTTTAAATAAAATAAATTTGTTGTCCAATTAATCAAATAATTAATGTTAATAATTATAAAAATAATACCATTGAACATTTTTTTACGAGTTTGTCAAAAGTATTTTTTGGTTTGCAATTTAAGCATCAAGAAAACAAAACATTTCCCCATTTAAAAATTTTAAAAATTGTTGGGTTAATGCTCCTAGTATTAATGAATGAAATAGAAAGTTATAAATATTTTTTTCCTGTGCATTTTGTATGTAACCCAACACTCGTTCACTCGCATAATTAGTTTTGAACGCCGCGTAATTTCAGGACAACGCAATCTCATCCCTGCACAGGATAGTTGACAATTGGAAGGGCAGATGCCGCAAACAGACAACAAATACAGCTGCCTGTAAACAAGGATCGGCATATCGAATCCTCAATAAAAGAAAGCTAATGACAAAAAAGAACAATCGAATATAAATTACAGACTAAATAAATGCGAATGTGAGGAAATCTTTTGGCATATAACATATAAAGGAACTTAGGAACTTCACATTCATTTAAAAAGAGTATTGAGATAAACCTATTATAAAATAACCATTAATTTAAAATTTAAAGGACTTTTCTCCCCCTCCAATTAAATGCTCATAAAATTTCTCTAGACATGGCTTTTAAATCTGGATACTTAACTTTTACGGCAACTTTTACTGCATTCCTAATGGACAGCCAAAGTAACCGAAAATCGTATATAAATAAAAAGGAGGCTCGCCGCAACCCGAGCATTAAATACCAGGAAAACAGAGTGTGGAAATTATCAAACGGAAAAACAGAAAAAAAAAACACCATAGAAAATACAATGGAGCAACCCACTCGATTCGCACATTATTTTCCCATTGACTATCAGGGGACAGCTGAAAACACAAAAACAAACACAAATAGGCGAATATAAATAGACAATATTTACAAATTGTGACATTCAATAACTTCGGTACATGCTGAACTGACACCTATCGCGACCCCGAAGGACACAGGACACAGGATACGGACCAAAAAAAGAAAGGAAAACAGCTTGCGAAAACAGAAACACACTTGGTGACGCCGCTAAGTATGCCACACGTTTTGTGGCCCATCTTTTTTTTATGCCTCTCAACAAATGTCTGGCGGCGCAAAAACCGTTTTAAACACATCAGAGGCGTGTCCATGGCACCCATTCGAATTGCCTGTTTTGGAAAGCTGCACTGGGGAAAATGATTTGGAAAACAAGTTTGAATTTAAATCTATAACATAAAAATTACTCATTAAAATTTGTTTGAAAACTGTCTTACTTTCCTCTGACTTTCTTTAAATCTTTAAAGGTTTCAACAATGGCTTTTGTGCATAAAAGGATGCCAAAAAGTGTAGTATTTAAGAAAAATTAAGAAGTTAATATGAAATGTCGTTGTAATACTTTGGAAATATTTTAAAATTATAAAAAATAAAAAATCTATTTCTCTCTTAAATATCACCACTGGTTATACCAATATTTTTTGTATACCATAAATTATATTTTGTATAATTATTTATGGAGAAAGTTTAGTAAAATGTTTGTAGATAAGAGGTTCAATAAAATTCCTTTAGCTAATCAAAAAAACAGCACAAAATTCACCAACTCAACCATAACTCTGACGTCTAAAAGTATGCTATAAAAAATGTTCACCTCAGATCGCTTATTAAATTCTTTCCTAAAGATTTTATGAATCAAATTAAGCAAAAACCAATCAATATTAAATTCATGTTATCAAGATAAGATATAAGTTTCTTGCATAAATTTGTTCCCAGTGCTGGGAAGCCGAACTCGCCGTCCCAGACCGCATCCGTCGGTCGTGCTTGACGCTGATGGCGATGAAGTGTCGAGTCCATGCCGGCCACCGCCTCTGACTGCAAGTGTTCAACGTTTGACAAGGGAACGAAACCCGACAATGCCACCAGATTTGTGTTGTGGCTGACACTGGAAAGCAGGCCGCTTTTGTGGTATTGATTTTATGCAGGGTTCGAGGAGGCGAATGCTAATTTACAATTTGTATGCGGCCACAGGCTGCTGTGGCACTATCAGAGGAACTCCAGCAAGTGGCCGAAGCTGGGCAGATATGTATCCGGCACTTGGTCCATCTTCTGGGGGTCACCCTCGTCAATGATCTTGGCCACATCCTTCCGGCTGTTGACCCCAGTGCCCACTAAAAGGGATTGGAAACCGCAGTTCTTGGCGAACAGGATGTCCGTTTCGAGGCTGAAGGGAAAGGGTTGGGTAATAATAAAAAATTAACAAAGCTTACGCTATAAATATAGGTACAAATACTGACGTATCGCCCACCATCAGCGTGCTCTCCGGCTGTATTAGGCCCTTCTTCGTCAGCGTATCCGCCATCCAGGGATTGGGTTTCCCCATCACCAGCGGCTTTCGTCCTGTAAAAGTCTTCACTGCTGCCAACATGGCACCAGCTCCTATCATCACCCGGTTGCCACAAATGGGATAGGCACCGTCCGGACAGGTGCCCAGGAAGATCACCTTGGGATTCTGCAGATAGGAGCCAGCGCGCATTACCTTGGCCATGTTGAAGCACTCATCCCGAC
The DNA here is from genome assembly GCA_018152175.1 of Drosophila jambulina. Taxonomy (NCBI): domain Eukaryota; kingdom Metazoa; phylum Arthropoda; class Insecta; order Diptera; family Drosophilidae; genus Drosophila; species Drosophila jambulina. The sequence goes on from JAECXH010000027.1 coordinate 24,467,157, forward strand.
CCACCACCACTGCCCCCACATCGGGATCCAGCTCTAAGTCCTTGACAAACTCCTGCATCGGTCTGTCCATCTTCTCGTTCACTTTGAAGCAGCACAGACCCGCCTTCTCCAGCTCATACTGAATACCATACTCCCCCATGTAGAACACCTTCTTCTGGAACTTTTTGGCGGCCAGAAAATGGGCACACGAGTAAGATGAGGTCAGGATACGATCTTCATCTATTTTCATGCCAAAACTACAAGCCTTTTTGTGAAAATCCGACCTCGAGTGGGCTGCATTATTGGTCACAATGAATGTATTTCGACCAGAATCGGAGAGTTCATTAAAGATGTCCGCCGCTCCCTCAATGGATTGGTCTATGTGCCAAAGGACACCGTCAGCATCGCAGATCACCGATTTGATGGAACTTAGCCACTGCTGAACTTTATCCTTTGGCAACTTGGTCAAATCGGTGAAACTTTGCTTGAACATTGTGGTATCTAGACTTTGGATTGTGTTTCTTTTTCTTTTTTTTTTTGTTTATGTAAACAATTTGTACGAAAATTTGACTTAATGAGGAATGGAAGCTAGACTAACATTTAGGAGTTAATTTAAGATTAAGTTGTCGGGAATTGAATACCAAAAGGAACAAGCCAATGGTTGCTCTTCAAATGTAATGCATTTCTGCTTGCAAATTTGACTTAAAAACTTCTTAATACAGCCTTAAAAAATATCCGAAAAATATATTTTAAGAAAACCTTTAAACCACCTTCAAACCACTTTTAAACCACCTTCAAACTACTTTTAAGCCACCTCTAAACAACCTTTAATCCACCCTTAAACCACCTTAATTAACCTGCTTAATAAACACCTAAAAATACGTTTTAAATATGCTTAAAGCTCCACCCTAAATACCGTTTAATAATTGCTTTTGAAATCGCCCTAAAATTTACCTTTAGAGCCTTTAAAGCTCAATAGTCATATTTATTACATTTATTGAAAAGAACCTTAAAATGTGCCTACAAACACCTAAAACCCTCTTCAAAAACCTGATAAAAAACCAACTCAAAAATCTACTTAAAACTCGGTAAAAAAGTTTTAAAGCACTTTTAAACAAACCCATAGAATTTATAGATTCATATTGATTTTTTTCCAAATACTTCACACTTGAAAACATCTTAACCATATGATAACTATATAAATTACAAATAAATTAACCTCCAACATAATATTATAATTTCCAATGTAGGTTCCCTGAGGAACTTCCCAGAACCCTAGACTAAGCCACAAATACAATTTGACATTTACAGAAGGACGCAAACAATATTCCTTTCAGTTAGACGTAAACTTTTGAAGCAAATGACGCAGCTCCGCGTTCTGGCGCCGCAGGAAGACGACCTCCTTATCTAACTGCACCCGGGTCTTGAGCACCTCCACGTAGTGATTCAGGCCATGCTCCAGGGTCTTCCACAGCTTGCACTTGGCAGGCGGAAAGCAGGCTGCGAACTGGCGCCAGAAGAAACGAATCTCGCTGTCCGAGATCTCGATGAGATTCACCGCATTCATGTTGGTCCCGGGCACGTGCTCGTACATCTGCTTGTGCATCTTGGAGGTGAAGAGGTTCATGGCGTGCAGGCAGAGGGCGGGCTCCATGACCAGATAGTGGTTGTTGCACTTCTTGGCCATCTCGTCGCGCTTGGTTTGGAGCTTCTCCGGTAATGCCGACGAAAAGGACTTGCCCTCATTCTGGCTGCTGAGCTTATTGGGCTTCGTGTCCTTCATAAACACCTCGGCGCACTTGCGGGGACTGAGTCCCTGAGGCTGGCAGTTGGGGCAGTAGGTGTAGGGCATAAAGACCTTGGTCAGCTCCTTGACATCCCGCAGATGCCGGATACGCAGAGCAGCAAAGATATTGTCGATGCGCACCAGGCACTTGTCCTCCTCGGAGTAGGGCTCCAGGATCTTGAGCAGGCGCTGCTCGATGAGGAAGCCCCCACGATCGGACAGCTTTCGCATAAGATTGCGCATCAGGCGCAGTGAGTCCGGTGGGAGATCCTTGATATCTGGACGCTGCTTGCCGGCAGCAGAGGCTCCCTTTACCACTCGGTTCTTGGGCACCCGACCAATCCGCATGTCGAACTTCTCCAGGATATTGTTGCGCTTCTTCTTGGCCTTGTTGATGTTCGGTATCGGGGGCACGGGGCAGGTCCAGGGCAGGAACAGCTGCTGCTCGTGGATAATGCGATCGATGTGGTAGACGCGTTGCACCAGAACATTCAGCTCCATATAGTTGATCTCCCAGATGCTATCGAACTTGTCGCGATTGCTGAGCCGCGCCTGCAGAGCCTTCGATTCCATGTCGTTGATGTGGGCATGCAGCTTGTAGATTTCCATGGAGAGCTTCGATATGTTCCTCTGCCCGGTCTCGACGAGATTCTTCAAGGCCGTTCTGGTACGGGCTATGCTCTCGTGGAGACGGGCCACTCGCCGCTTCTGCTGGTTGTTGATCACCACATTCTCCTCGTTGCGCTTCTGCAGGACCTGGTAGTTGTAGTCCAGCTTCTCGGAGTTCATCAAGGCATGGTCCCTCGTCCTGCGCAGCTCCAGTTCCAAGGCCTCGCACTCCTTCTCCAGCCGGATGCGGGTGCTCTTGGTCAGCTCCTCCTGGGACTCGTTAATCTTATGCGTCTGAGCGGCGTAGAACTGCTCGCGGGTCCGCACCAGGTTCGCCTTCTCCTCCAAGTTGGCGTTCATGGCATCGAAGAAGGAGCGCCACTTCTCCACCGCCCCGATGGCAAAGATCTGGCGCTCCTCCTCGATGGTGTTACTGAGCATATCCAGATGCTGCTTGTAGGCCTGCTTCAGGGTCTCCACCTGGTGCTCCACCCGCTCCACCAGACAGGCCAGATCCTGGGCCTGCGCCTGCCGATCGAACTCGTACTTGGCATTCATCCGGTCCACCTCCTTCTGGCAGATTTCAATCATCTCATCCTTGCGCGCCATGATCTCGGCAATGCGACGCTTCTGCTCCTCGATCTGGTCCCACAGCATCATCGGCTCTGTGTACTCGTCCAGCTCCGTCCAGCGCGACTTGACGTCATTGAAGCGAGCCATGGTCTCCACGGTCTCGCGCTGCAGCTTGATCTGCACCTGGTTCCGCTGCGTCGCCTCGAAGATCTGGCGGTTGAGCTCGCGCCGCTGGTTGGCCACCCGGACATTGGTTACCAGCTCGTCTCCGAAGCGCACCAGTTCGTCCAGCCGCTCGCTGGACAGCTCCAGCTGCTGGTCGATGGGCGACTTCTGGGCCTTGCATCGCTCCGCCACGCCCTTGGGTGCCTCGCGGAACTGCTGACGCACTCGGTTGAGGATGTCCAGGCTGCGATCGTCCAGCTTTCGCACTGTCTTGTCGCAGTGCTCGTTGAAGATCAAGCCCTCGACCCGTTCGTTGAAGGACTCCCAGCTTTCAATGGGTCCTACTGGTTCCTGATCCCCGCCCTCCTCCTCCTCCTCCTCCCCACTGCCATCGCTGAGCACAATGCCCTCGGTATGCTCCTCCAGATCATCCTCGTTATCGTCCATGTTGGGGCTTGAAATATGTATTTGAGGGAATAAAAATGCAGGATCTGGTTGGGAATTGCCACGAGGAGTTAGTGAATCGGTTTCCAAATGGAATTAATTCGTGTGTTTGATTGAAGGATCACAGGTTGGCTTGATGGCAGAAGAAATATTTTATTCAACCTTTTGAAAGCTGTTTTTCGGATCATTTAATCCTCTGAAAATCTTATTTATAATTTAATCAATGCTTGAAAGGATATATTATCTATCTTCTGGAGGTCAAAAAGGGAAGCAAATTTGACAACTCGGGCACATACATATCGGGAACTTGCTGATACATCAGTTTAACTTGGGAACTCTGAGCTGCCAGGGCATCCTGGTAACTGCTTACTCCTGTGCCCACTAGCAGGGTTTGAAAGCCACAGTTGTAGCCAAACTGGATGTCCGTGGGCATCCTTGTAAGAAAAGGAAATTAAAATACTCAAATAGCCCGCGTCTTTGGTGAAACTCACATATCTCCTATCATCAAAGTTCTCTTTGGTTTTATGATTCCCTGACGCATCAGTTCCTTGCACATATAAGGATTGGGTTTGCCACAAGTGAAAGGAGTCCTTTTGGTGGCAACCTCTAAGGCAGCCACCATAGAGCCAGTACCAGGAATCAGGCGTCCAGGAGCCACTGGACAAGCCATGTCCCGATTGGTGGCCATGAATACGACTTGCGGTTTCCTCAAATAACAACTAGCTTTGGTTAGTTTCAACGAATTAAAGTTCTCATCCCAGCCAACCACCACAGCTCCTACACTAGGATCCAACGTAATATCCTTTGCCTCCTTTGAAGCTGGTGGATCCAAGGGCAGGCTTTCGATCCCCGCCAGCTGGAATTCATCGATAATACCCTGGCCACCGATCACATATACCTTCTTCTGGAACCTCTTCTCGCTCATAAATCGAGCCAAAGCCTGGCCAGAGGAAAGGATCTCATTGGGAGCCACCATGAAACCCATTTTCTGGGCCTTGCGACACGTTCCCTTCGCCGACAGGACCGAGTTATTGGTGCAGATATATGAATCCTTGCCCATGGCACGAAGAGTGTTAAAGGTCTCCGGAGCTCCTTCTATGGATTTATCGTGACGCCACAGGACGCCATCTCCGCCGTAGACAATGGTATCAATGGTACTTAGCCATTGGTGTAGACTGTACTTGTTTAGGTTCAGCAACTGGCAGCCGCCTCTCCGGAAGCTCTGACTTAGAGCCAGCTTCATTTTGAATTCGGAGTGGAAAATATTTATATGTTTTATTATATTTCTTTACATATCTTTAATACAAGTCAGTGTAACCCTTTGATTGCTTATCATTGATTGGTAACACTGGTCCCAAATAAATTCACAGTCTTCGAATCTCACAAAAATAAAGACTCTTGTTCGTCTTGCTAATAATTATTTATATATTTTTTATGGATTTATGTATTTATTATAATGTGGATTAGGTTACAAGTGTCACCCTACTTAATGACGAATATAAAAGAAAAGCAACCCTGTTTGATGCTGGGCAGTGTCACCACATTAAATAAGAATTCATATAAAATCTGTCAAAGAGATCTGTTGATGAGAAAATTCGATTCAATGAGAAAATGGAAAACAATTCAACTCCTCCGCCCCTTGCAACCGTAGGATTACATACCCATCGTACGGTGACTGAGACTCGTAACCGCCGTTTCAAGGAACCCAAAAAATTGGTGTCCTGTTCCCCAGATGACGAGTTGTTCGTGTAGCGTCCTCAGTTCAGAAAGACTAACCTGGCCGATGACCAGAAAGTAAAGGAGGAAGGAGATGAGAGTTTAGTGACCGATGAAAAGGAAATAAAGCAGGAAGGAGATGAGAATTTGGTGGCCGATGACCAGGAAGGACCCATGGAACCCATGGATCCGAGGTTTGCAACCTTTGAATATCGAGGTTTTACTCATTAACAAATACTACATTTAAACTAACCTGGCAGGCTGATTAACTTTATGATGGGGAAGTCATCGACCAGGTGGCTTAATCACGAGTTCGGGGACTTAAATGTGGACGAGTCCCTCCGTGAGAAAACCTACGACATGGGCAGCTTCCTGGACGAGTACTGCCCGCTGTTGAAGTAGAGTCTCCTTGAGATACTCATCAAGAGGGTTCGGGGTGGAGGTTGATCAAAATATACATACTTTGGGGGTTAGTAGATAACTGTTATATACTCTCTTAGGTCTAAATTACAATACCCTCTTACCCTATAGAATCCTAGGTTTACTTATCAACAAGATTGATTAGCTTAACCGGAAAATCGACTTTTGAATATATTTGTTATTCAAATTAGAAACTAATTGACTTTCGAATCGAAAGTTTGCCATTAGAAATGCATTGTCCACCTCGAACTACAGTCCCAGAATAGCACAAAACCACCGCAGTATGTCCATGGGCTTGGAACTAGATTAGTTTCCAGCACTTTCGGCTGTGGCCTGTCCGAATCAATTGAAACTTTTTGGCCCGGGTGTCTGGAGAAACTCAGATTCGGAGGCAGGACCCAGGAGGAGGACTCCACGAGAGCGCGTGGCAATGTCATCGGCGACGCATTTAATTCACTAAACTTTGCACATTTGTTATTTGGCCAAAAGGAGGGAAAAGGCAGGGACCAAGTTGCGGTTCGGTGGCGTGGCAAACGTCGCGAACAACTTTTAATTGTGCGCAATGAGTGAAGGTCAAGTCAAGCGGCGAATACCGGGCGAGTTTTCCACCCTTAGCCTGAGTTTTTCCCATGCTCAGTGCTTTTAGCCTGAGTTTTTCCCACTCTGCCCTGGGTTAACCTCCCTGGGGAGCCACTTCTCTCGTTTGGGGACAAATTTTCGCCCTGTCATTGAGAGACAGTTATAAAAAATAGCCCTGGGATTTTTCTTCAACAAAAAAATTGATATTAGAACTAGAAATTACTTTTTTAGAAGACTACAAATTACATATATACCTATTCTTTATATTGCTTTATTTTTATATAATTTAAAATATAATTTCCAGTGCCTTTTCGCCGCCCCTCGGGTTGTCAGCTGTCTTGGGCCCATTGCGCCAATTAAAATGGCATTCGGCTTTATTGTTGACAACGCCATGTCGCCTCTCGAAGAGCAACGGCCCCCAAAATCCGACACTTGGCATAGCCGAGTCCCAAAGTTAAGGCCAGCAATACACGACCAGATTCCGCCGCACCTTGACATAAATTCATTAAATCTTCCCTCCCGGCAGCGGTCCTGGCAGTTTAACGGATTTCTCCAGCTCTATGAGATAGCCCGGCGGTCAAGAGGAGTCCTCTTGTTTCCACTTCGCCTCGCAGGATTCGCGGACTTAAAAAAAGCAACGCAAATTGGCAAAAACGAGCTGAATTTGTAGCCGAGTTGCCTGCGGGGGAGAATCAAAAGCTAACGAGCGAGTTTTCGGCGATTTTCCACCCGAACAACGGGCAAAGGAAAATTGACGCTCGCAAAACGGGAAGTTTTAGGCATTTAGTTAAATATTAGCAAGAGATGGGTTCATTATTTAATTTTGTAAAGTCAGTAGTAAAAAATTATTTAAAGAAAGGAAATTTATTTTTACGATAAAATTATTAACAAGAATTGCTGCGTTTTAAAGGGTTTTCTGGTGTTTTTAAATTAACTAAAATTCTACTTAAACTTATTTTCCTGTTGACCTTACCTAGAAGCTCTATAACTCTACTTTACTTGTTGAATTTAAAAATATTCAAAGCTCTTTTGAAACTACAATTTTCCAACCATTTTTAAACCAATTTTCGGTTAATTACTATGCAAAATGCCTGGGAAAACAGCCTTTGAATAGCTGACCGCCTGCGCCTGGGCCAAATTGGTTTTACCAAAATGTTTATGCTTTTCCGCTTTCACCTGGGCAAGAGTTTTAGAACAGGTGGGCAAGTGGGCAAGTGGGCGAGGCCTAAAGAGTGTACTCAATTTGCTCAAGTGGAAAACGCTTGGGATTTTCTCCATTTGCCTAGGTCTCAATTTATTCGAGTATCGGCCTTAAATGTACACTGATGGATGGCTGGGATAGAATGCACTTTGCAAAAGGGAAAACTCAGTGGGAAATGGAAACAAACGAATTCCAATCGCCAGACATCGAGAGCAACAGTAACAAATGAAATTTCAAGCCAAAAGTTTGCTCAACTTTTCCTCACTTCTTCGGTGACCCCACAAAAAAAAAAAAAAAAACGAACCGGGACCAAAGCCTGAAACTTTTTTATTAAGTTTACAAGGCCAAGTTAATTTCCCGGGCCCTGGGGCCCTTCGCCTGTTTTCCCTAATTAATACCTCGAGACGAGAGCCGGCCTCCAAGAAGTATAAAAAAAAAACAAAGATATATATATAATAAAAACAAATCCACTTGATTTATATGCTAATCAAGGCGACTGCGGTGAGCAAAGAACAACTAACACCTCGGGGCATCGACAGTTGCTTAAATCAAATTAAAGTTCGTTCTTCGGACTGCTATAAAGTCCAGGAAGAAACCCCTGACAGGACTCGCAGGAGCAAGTTTAAATTATACGCTATCACCAAATAAATCATTCGGAGATAGCATCATCAGCTGGGTCACAAGGCGCAATTATTTGCCGAGAATGGATTGCCCCAGCCTGCTGTAACTGCCATTTCTATCGGCCTCCAGGGAAGGGTCAGTTTTTTACAGAATTCAATTGTATGTTACCCTGGAAATTATAGATTAATTGGTTTATTAAATAATATAGTTTATTTTAAGTTTAACAAGCTTTAATTGCTCAAAGAAGTTTAGTAAACGAGGGCTAACTTAGTTACTTTTAAGATTAAATTGACATTAAAGTAGAATCTCTTTTATAAAATACCTTCTAGAGTTTATTTACACTTCAAAATCTTTTTGTATATTTTTTTAAAATTCCCTCATACCCTTCTAACTAATATACCCCTCCATAAACCCTCGATATCGAGCCCAGTATAATCTCTCCTGAGTGGTGACTGATGGACAGGCTGCTCGTCTCGAAAGCCCTCTTGTTGCATTCCACCGGCTTACCAATGCTTAGCACAATTGAATCGTTTTGCTGTTTTACAAATAAGAGCCAGGACTGACAGGAGGGGGGCAAGGGAAACTGATGGAAACTGAAATGAAAAAAATATGAGGCACATGCCGTTGCCAGGGAGATTTCAATAAATGCGACAGACAATTATGCGCTCGTGCCGTCGAGTAGTTTAACCATTCGCAGTGTATCAGTGTCTCAGTCGTCCTGAGTACTCAGTCTAGGAATGAAATAGGATGCAGAAGGATTTTTTTTTTTTTGCAGCAACATAAAAATGTGAAAGGCGGAAACACATGTCAGATGCCAGGGAAAAGATACTGCAGATACTTCAGCATGTCCTTGGGTTTATTTTTCACAGCATTCAGAAATTGCTACGAAGCTGAAAAATAGTGTAGATTCTATTGATGATGATGGTTTATAGGTCAAGTAGTTCTTAAATTAAATTTTTAATAATTGTTATTACTTATACTATTTAAATATATTAATATTTTCCTGTATTATTTCATTTTTTAAAACCATTTTCAATGAACTTTTAATAGTATAAACTGCGTTTGTTCATTTAAAAGTAAAACCCAAACTAACTGGCCATCTGTTCACCATATTCAGCCGCTCAATATGTTACTGGCAATGCCTTGGTGGCTTTCTGTTTTGTCCCTGGTCCACATCGACCCTGGCCCTGGCTCACGCTGCGTATGAGCAATGTCAAAGCTGTAGCCTGAGCCGAAGCCTTGGGCGGGCAGCGGCAATAAAGGACCATTGGCTTTGGTTTCACTGTGCGTACATTAAACCAAATTACAACACATTATAATTTGTGTCAAAAGTGTCCCCGAAAATTCATTTGAGAGATTCAAGATTTGACAGTCGGGCAAACATGAAAATGTACAACGAGATAGAGAGCAATGAGTGCTGGAGGCCAAAGCATTTGGCAGTTGAATAAATAAGGACGACGAGAGATTCTGTGGAAGCATCGACAAGGCTATCAAATGTCCAGGCTGAAATTGTTTGTTCAGAGCTTGAATTTTGTGTCTTACTAAGCAAAATTAAATGCCATTTAAGCAAGAAACAAAATAAACATCAGGAGGTTTTTGATTTTATGAATTAATTATGAAAATTTGATTGCATTTTAGAACTTAGAATGGATTTTTGATTTAATAAATCTATTTTAAAATTTATGTTTGATATAGATTAAAGCATATTTCTGCTTATTTTTTTTTTAGGTATTAGTAAGTTAGTTTTTAAGTTATTAATCTCTCATTTTTTTAACAAACCTTAAAGCCCTCGAAGCCCACTCCCGCTGACATTTGCCGTTCCAATTACCAATGGCAATATGTGTGTCACAACCCATTGGCTTGCCACAAAAAAACAAAAAACGAAAAAAAAAACTTTAGCTGGAAAAACTCTGGCTGCTGCATTGATGCCTCCTAATTGCTCTCCGGTTTTTCTGTGGCTTTCTCTGTGTGAAAACCCTGATTCCTGGCATGTGAAAAAGTTCAGAGAAGAGCCCTCCCAGGTCCAAAGTTAAATATTTTCACATATCATCGATTCACGGCTCAACGCTCAAAATAAATAGTGGGACATATTTCAGGCATAATTAAGGCTGTGGCGAACACATAACACGCGACGTCAATCATTGTAATTTATAACGCAAGCGAAAAGCGTAACCAAAACTTAAGCCATTATTTCCGCTTTTATGGAATGAAAGCCGCCGGCCGCTGGCCCTCCGTTTGTTTTTCCCCTCATTTTTCACCATTTTTCCCCAGCGTTTTTCCCATCGCTTTTCCCAGCGTTTTTCCCAGCGCTTTTCCCAGCGCTTTTCCGCCCTTTTTCCACTGTTTGCAGTTACTTTGGCGCCCGGTTTTTCTGTTTGTGTTTGTTTTTGCTCTTGCTCTCGCTTTTGTTGTTGTTCTTGCACATTTGCATTTCGTTTCCCGCTGACCGCTGACCCCGACTCCGTTCCTGATTCCGGTTCACACGAAACCATGCCACAAAACGCTGCCCATTTCATAAATCATTTTGCACACACATGTAAGTACAGGGGAAAAATTATTATTTTGTTTGATTTCTTAATGAAGTTAACCAGTTTTAAAATTTCTTAAGGTTGTATATGTTGTTTAGATTCCTAAATATGTAAATATAAATTAGTTTAAGTCCCTTAAATGATTTTTCAAGCAATCCTTATTTATTTTCTTGTCCCGGTTTGACTTTATTTGGTCTTAAAAAGATTTTTTATTGATTTTTTCACTTTTATTAAATTTATAATAATTTTGGGTTTAATTTTTCAATGACTTGAATATTTTTTTTTATGTTCATTGATTTTAGAATTATTATTTTATTGAATTCTAATTATCACTTAAGCATTACTTATTTTTCAATTACCCTTTAAGGTTTTTTAAAATGCCACAATTTAAATAAATTCCAAATTCATTTTTGTACTTTAATTAATTTGTATATTTATTTAAATGTAGTTTTGTACCTATTTTTGTGGCTTAACTAATTTTCCTAAAAATATTCATCAATTCTTTATAAAATTTCAAACTTTCTGCTTATATTTTCTAAGTAACACACATTTTCTCTTGGTGTTCATCGCTTTGGTGGGACTGCCGCGAATTGATTTACATGCCCAGAAAATGCTTCTCTTACAGCTTTTTGTCCGAAACTTATACACACTCACGTTCATTACCCATGAGAGAGGTCATATTAATTTTGCATTGAATATGCAACCGCCAGAAGAGACAGCCTTTACAAACAAACCAATTATGCATTAATGGCCATAAGCTGATTAAAATCAATATGCCCAGAAAAGTAGGCTGCATAAAATGTTGCTTAAATGGCGAAAATTAAAAGTGCAACATTTATTTTAAACCAAAAAATTGTGTACTTAAAATGCAGTAATTAAGGAAGCACTTCATATATACTTACAGGGATTTTTCGTATAATAAAATAATGAAAAATAAGTAATAAAATCATTTCAAGAGGTGCAATGAAATGGCTTTTGGTAAAATGTAAGCCCCTGTGTTCGTTCTGGTAATTATTTATTAATATACAAATTATTGATAAGGTCTTTAAAGGAAAAGTGTCTTAAAACCTTAAATAAGGACTTGACTAAGTACATTTTATTTTAATATATTTAAATCTTACTTAATCCTTACGTCTAAGACCTAAAAAAATAATAATAGGAAGCAAAATATGAAATAAATTTTTATTAAATCGATGCATCCTTCCATCAAATTAAAATTATTTGGCAAAAAAATCCATTCAAAATAGGTAAGAAATTAATTTTCATGGAATCTATCCTTCCTTCAATCGAGTAACATATTTTTTGGCAAACAAAAATTCAACCAAAAATTGTAAAAAATTAATTTTATTAAATCAATCTATTCTTCCCTCAAGTTAAAATTTTTGGCAAGCAAATCGAGGTATCCTCCCGTTGAGTTTCGGCCTAAGAAATACCAGCTAAGTTTCCCGGAAACCACGGCGATAAATGCTTAGCCCATGGCAACACAGCTCAACTCAAGTGGCACGAGTCCACGCCCACTTGGACTTCCTATTTCACTTGTGACTTCCACTTTCACTTCTCTCCCAGCGAAGGCTTTCTAATCAGCGGCACTCGGTGACCCAATTTTTGGGATCCCCATGACATAACCGAGCCAAGCCATACTAGATGGCAATTTAATAAAGCAAATTGAGCGGCTTGTGGCGAAAGTTTCTTAGCTGTTTCTATTTGGATTAATTCGCCTCAGTCTTCCTCCCTCCGAGGTCGTTAATCAATTAGGTTTTCGCTTTCATGCGATTCCCTCTCGATATACACACTTATGTGTGTTGGCACTTAAGCTGTTATGTATTGATTCAATTCCATATACTTATGAAATATGCCCCGCCACGCGCAAATATAATTAATGATCAAGTGTCAAAGGAACAAAAAAACTTTAGTCATCTCGAATGCATTATGTTTTCATTTAGCACGCGTGGCCATTCGGCCATTTCGATATTCTCTTGACCCTGGCCAGTTTTGGCCAAGTCCAGATAAAGTTGTCGTTTATTCGCTGCCATTTATTTGACTTTCTTATCCTGACAGGGGAATAGATCCTTTAAGTTATCTTGGCCCAGTCTTTGAATGTAGTTAAAGCTAACCAGGAAATTGGTCTGTTTAAAATAAATACTTCAAGCTTATTAATTATAAAATTGAAAATATAAATAAAATATAATTTTCCTTAAATTTTAAACCTATAGATGGGGTCAAAATATTAAGGTTTAAGTATGTATGGAAATGTAATTAAAATTATAATTAAATACAGTCAATAATGTTTCGATTGAATAGATTGCATCCAGTTTATATTCTTTAAAAAATTGTTAACAAAATATACAAATCTTAAAGGAAACTCTAAGGAAAATACAAAATAAGTTAACATATATAACCTATAAAATAATAATAAATATGTATTTTTTTATATAAAATTTGTTGAAAATATTCTATAGTATTTTAAAACAGTGTAATGTAAATTCTTTACTCAGTTTAAATTGAAATAATTTGCATTTGAATATGAAAAGATTAAAGGAAACTCTTGTAAAAATGTATTAACAATATATGTTAACATATAAAACCTATAAAATAATAATAATTATTTATTTAACATATAAAATGTCTGATTGAAGGGTTCTACTATTTTTCTATATACAATATGAGTTCATATATAAAACCCATATAATAACAATAATAACTTATTTTATATATAAACTTCCTCCATAAAATGTTCTACTAATTTAACCACTATTTCTTTTATTTCTAAAATAAATTTATAGTTTTGTAGTAATAGTTTATTGACTCCTATTTCCACCACCGCTGTAATCTTGGCAGTCTCTGCGCTCCATAAATTCCTAGGAGCTGTCCACGGCCCCTACAGCTTCGACGCATTATAAATATTTACGAGTCGCCTGGCTCGAGAGCTCGATAGCATTCCACGGAGGATACGCACATCCTGCCTGGCTATGTGTGTGTGGGTCCAGTGTCCAATCCCGCAGGACACACGCCATCAGCTCCGATGCCAATCGTTTTTTTTTTTTTCTTTCCTTTCCCAGGACTCAGTGCAGCCGGAGGCATATTAATGATGTCTTTATGGCGGCCACATGGGCGTTGCAAAGTTCCGCCATGGAACTTAGTGACTTAGCCCACACAATTTACGAGCACAGTGCATCCATCTGGTAATTAAAAAATAGGAAACACTTTAAATGCTGATTTATGGGAGGCAGCTGCAGCGGCATGAAATAAAGTGTGGCACAAAGTGTGGCTTACAAGCGGGACAATTTTAGGTTTTGAAATACTAAAAATATAAAGCGTTTTATGTATCTTACAATTTTTTAAATTAAAGTTTAGATGTAATGGATACTTTTTAAAGTAAAAAGCTGCATTCAAAAATGTTAAAGCTAAAAGAAAAAACATTTCTCGAGCATCTCTGTCGAGCCTTAAACCCACGACTTCCTAGAATCTCCTTTCAATTAATGTTGTTTTAAAAAGAAAAGATTAAAATATTTAAGCATAAGATAAATAAATATTTAAATGCCCTAATTTAAATTTCCAATGCCACTTGGTAGCATTTTCATTTCCACATACTCATTACTTATTTGCCTGCCAATCTGTCAACTGTTTTACGGCTCACTTCCTTGACGACGTGCAGCCTGGAACCTTTGCGTATTTTAAGTAGGACCTACAAGAGAGAAATGCGAGGCACACGTGCCTTTGGCTCCCGCCCCCAACCTATCTCAAGGAGACTCTACAATGTTGCAACTTCTTTTGAGAGGTGGAAACTTGGTTAAGCTCCTTGTGGCTCCCAATGCACATGACACTCCGGCTAATTGAGCCATAAATAAGAGAGAGGCTTTATTTTTCGCTTTCTTATATGTTGGTTAGGTTCCACTGCTTGGGCCTCTGAATAAAACTCTCGGTTATGGACTGCTTGGTAATGTTTTCTACTGGATATCCTCGGTTGGCTCCTCCTTCGGGACATTCTTGAATAAATCCTTCATGCGCTGGAGGTAGGGTTCCAGTTCGTCCATCGACTGCTTGAGTTGGACACTCAGTTCCGGGGGGAGACTATGCAGAAGTTGCGAGAACAGGGAGTCCACGAGTTGCAGCAAGTCGGAGCTGTTCGGGCCTCCCAACTCGCCAACAATATACAGAATGGTTTGGAGTTTAAGAACCAAATCTCTGGTGCCGGGTCTTTGTAGCTGCAGGGATTTATACCTCTTAGCTAACTGAAGATCCAGTTCGGCCTTATGGAGACACTTGCGGTAGATCTCGAGGGGGGTGCAAGCCCTAGCCTCCTCCTTCCCGGCTTCCTTGCGGTATTCCACCAAGTGCTCCTGCAGGACAGTCATCGCTGCCACGATGTCGTCATTCAAACAGTACAGGGCGGAAAAGCAACGTCGGTACAATGACTTGGTTTTACGGTGCTGGGAACTGCGCCAAGTCTTGGAGCCCATGTTGGCCTCAATCACCTCGTTCCTGAGGGCAATCTCATGCAGAGCGCCTCTCTTGGCGCCCAATAGTTTTTTCACCTTCATAATGGACTCCAGTAGCTTGCTGCTGTGGGCAAACTGCTTCGGAAAGGAAGAATCCTTGGGCAACTGCAAAGGATCACAGAAAGGCAAAGGCCCCTTCTCCAAGAAAGGAGAATCCTCGACCTTCGGCAGCAGTGGCTCACAGAGAGGCGAAAGCCCCTTTTTCTTGAGCTCCAGTTCGATGAAGACCTGCGAAAAGCGGCGGGCCGTGCCTAAACTGCGCCGGAGCATCTGCCATCCGCGGCGAGGCAAGAGGCGAGTCTTCAACAGCGGGCAGTACTCGTCCAGGAAGCTGCCCATGTCGTAGGTTTTGTCACGGAGGGACTCGTCCACATTTAAGTCCCCGAACTCGTGATTAAGCCACTTGGTCGATGACTTCCCCATCATAAAGTTAATCAGCCTGCCAGGTTAGTTTAAATGTAGTATTTGTTAATGAGTAAAACCTCGTTATTCAAAGGTTGCAAACCTGGGATCGATGGGTTCCATGGGTCCTTCCTGGTCATCGGCCACCAAATTCTCATCTCCTTCCTGCTTTATTTTCTTTTCATCGGTCACTAAATTCTCATCTTCTTCCTCCTTTATTTTCTGGTCATCAGCCAGGTTAGTCTTTTTGAACTGAGGACGCGACACGAACAACTCATCATCTGGGGAACAGGACACCAATTTTTTGGGTTCCTTGAAACGGCGGTTACGAGTCTCAGTCACCGTACGATGGGTATGCAATCCCACGTTTGCAAGGGGTGGAGGTGTTGATCTATTTTCCATTTTCTTATTGAAATAGTTTGATTCCTTGCACCTCTCGTTGACAGATCTCATATGATTTCTATTTAATGATATTTTATTTTATTTCATGGGGTCAACGACGACAGCAAACAAATACTGACAAATGTTTCTCGTTGCATGACTTACTTTCTATTTTATTTCTGATGATATTTTCAAGCTATTATTAACATATAGGTTGTGCCTCTTCGTTAAATATTAAAATTATTATTTAAATAAATTTTGATTAAAGCTGAAAGCAAAAATGTCACCTGAAAACGAAACACAAACCAAGTGGATTATTTTTCTTTTTGGTATGAAAATCGGTATGCATTTTATTGTCCATTTTATTTTTTTGCAAGGCAAACACACAAACACCGATTTTCATGTTTTATTTACTGGTTTTTGTTCCTTGTTATTGGCCACATGCTGGCGTTGTTGATTTTCCGAATGAAATCTGTTGAATTTTTAATTTGAAAAAGTTTTGTTGGATTTTTCCTATTGGCAATTGGCAGGGTAACTCAATTTGGTGAGCGAAAAAAAGTAGTAAACAGCTAAAGTTTAGCTTTGGACTCCTCGTGGCACTGGCCATTGGGGCGCGTAATTAATAAAGTTTCCATACGGCACACGGATCGTGTTTCCTTGGCCGAAACGACCGTTTGGCCAACAAATTTCGACTTGCGTAATTGCCAGCAGCAGCAATAGGCGCACTCTTGGCCTAATTTCTGTCTGTGATGTGGTAAGTACTGGTAATGTTCAGGAAGAACACTAAAAGAAATAAATCTTGCAACTTTTTAACTATATTTTTATATTGTAAAAAAACACTATATTATTATAAATTATTTGAATTCATTAATTAAAACAGAAAATGTGTTAAGGGTTTTATTATCTTTCTATTAATAAATTCTTTTGTAAATAGACTTTTTTGTATATATGGCAGTTTCTGTCATGGTGTGACCATACCCATTAAAATAGAACTTGAATATTTTGCAAAAATAAGTACACAATCACATTATATCCGAAAGCTAAATAAATACGAATAAAAATTTCGCTGTGCCGAAGATATTTAATTAGTTTTTATATAAAAATATAAGTTAAGGAAATATATATGATAAACCAAAATCAATTCAATCCTTTACAGACAAAAATAGTAAAAAGGGTATTTTTAAATGTATAAACTATCTATTATATTTTATTATTATTATTTATTTATATATATTATTAACTTAACTATTAAATATAGTATTCCAAAATATCCTATAACACCTCAAAGTGTATCCAAACCACAGACACGTGTTGTGGCTGCTTTCTGGGAAAAAGGAAATTGGATATCCAGACTTAAAGGAAGCAAACTTTAAGGCTTTTCCCTACGCCATCAGGATATCGATTGCCACCTCGTCTCACCTCATTTCATTTGCTCTGTTCACACAGGACAACTCGATGAAGAGATACCCATTTTAATTTGCATTCCCCTTCGCTGCGAGGGAAGAGGGACAAAAAGGAGCTGTAACAGCAGGATGTCCTAATGCAGGACACCTGCAGGTGATTCTCATTTAATCAGCAGACAGACGACAGGTGGAACTACTTGGTGGAGCAGAGGACAACAGCCAACATGCGCTTAAAATTAAAAAACCAACCAGACAAATGGTACACACACACAAAACACAACATTGACATTGAACTAATGAAAGCTGCAGGCGACGCAGCAGCCAGCCTCCTCGTCCTCGTCCTCGTCCCCGTCCTTCCCCTCCCAAGGGATTTTAGCCAGCGGATTGGGCCATGATATGTCGTGCCAACGGGTTATTCATGTGCACACGACTATGTACGTATATTCTTGGGCGGATATTTGTGTTTATACTATATACTATACGTATGTGTGTTCTCCCAGGGAGCCAGCGACTGCTGGCTTTTCGGTTTGACTCCGCTCTCAGCCTGCGGGACACTTTGCACTTGGCCAAAAAAAAACTGGCTTTTGTGAGGGATTAAATGTTTGACAATGTCCCACGGCTTGTGCAGGAACAAAAAAAAAATTAGCCAGGTTAACGCAGTGAACCCAGAAGAAAGTGAAGTTCAACAAGCTAAGTTTAAGGTGTTTAAAAAATTGGAATTTTCATTCTGCTTAAAGTCTATGACATAAAAATGTGTTTAGTATATGAGCAAAAATAATTTAAATTGTTAAACAGAAGTATAAATTAACTTAATATTTAAATAAACAATACATCTTTTAAAATATAAAAATAAAAGCTTTTCAGAAGTAAGAATCCACTTCAAGCGAAACTACCAATTTTACCAATCATAAAATGTATGTTCCTCGAATTTTATTAAACTAAAAACAAAAATCCATTAAATCTGCCTATCTTTAACCTTATTCCCTTAATTTTTTTTATATTTTCCTTATGTTCTAAAAATAATGTTACCCTTTATCTACCGTGTAAGCTATCTCCCACAGCAAGAGGTCCCAAGAAGCCTGTCGAACTTAAATTCTTGGCCTGACAGCTCAAGTGTATCCTTGCCATTTCCCTGGCTCCGCCCCGTCCTTATACTTATGACTTTGGCTGTGCATTTACAGTTTATGACAGTTTGCGGACATTAAATTTTTTTTTGGTGTGGCACAAGCCCCACATGGGGCGAAGCGGGGCTTATCGCCACACGCCACTTTCATGGCCCAAACATATTAATTGATTCGAAA
Organism: Drosophila jambulina; assembly: GCA_018152175.1. Taxonomy (NCBI): domain Eukaryota; kingdom Metazoa; phylum Arthropoda; class Insecta; order Diptera; family Drosophilidae; genus Drosophila; species Drosophila jambulina. Next base: position 24,485,764 of record JAECXH010000027.1, read on the forward strand.
TTGTGGCCAGTGGCCAAGTGGCGTTTTAAAGCGAGACTCTGAAAAGTCATTGACTTCTTCAGCAAGTCACGTCTTAACAGGGAAAAAAAAGAGAGCAGACTGGCAAAAAGGAAACAGGACTCTATATCAAGAATATACACACATATTTGTCGCATTAATTGAAAGCGCGAAAGTGACAGGCGAAAAACTTTTTGCTGGGGAAAAAAAACAAATTGCTTTGGTCTGGACAAATTTTCGCCTTTTTATTCGTGGCTTTTATCAAAATTCATTTGACAAGAAAGGCGCCTGCCCTTCACGACCGTTATCATAACCAAAAAAAATAAATAAAATAGAATAAAAATAATAAAAAAGGGTCTGAATGTACCCTTGAAAATGCCAATAATAATTATAAATATATGTGCCCATTGCAACCCACATCAAAGCGAAACAGCATTTGGAACCTTTGGGGAAATACAACGAGCCACCGCAATAAAAACCCCAAAAATTGGGTAAATAAAAAACAAAATAAACACACCATTGATGTGTAAAATATCACCTTTGAGGATTTAGTTAGCCTTTGAGCGTGTCAGGGTTTGAAATTAGCTTTATTTCTATGGAATTAAAACTGCCTGCCAACGGGTTTTGCCAGTCAATGTTTGAGATATTACATTTTCACCGAATTCAATAATATTTAAACAGGAAAAACATTAAGTTACCAACCCTTTTTCCTGAGAAAACTTTAATATAACTCTGCTTTATTTCCCAGAATTGGGAATTATCAAATATCCTTTGCTCACACTGACAAAGTCAATCAAAGTTTGTCCTGGAATTTTGCTTTCAATGAAATTAAAAGCATCTGCCAATGATAATATCTTTTCAACAAAACCAATAACATTGGAAATCTCTATAAATTACTCTCTTTTCTGTTTATATTTTATACAATTTCTCCTTAAATAAAACTTAAGTTGCAGTTTTTCAAAGAATTATCTCGAGGGAGCTACTTTTCGATGACACAGCCTGAGAGAATCTCGCAACGATGACAATGATTTCGTGCATCGAATTTCTTTGGTTTTTCAATTTCAATTACTATCGCTTTTATTTCAATTCATGTTCAATTTTTCCAGTTACTTTACAGCCATTGTCTGCTGGAAAGGCGCCTTTGACTTGCTCTTTATTTCTCCTGCTGCTGACATTGGGTTTTTATCGCAGTTTTCTTTCTGTTCGCCGGCCCGTAAAATGCTCGTGTGATTGCATTGTCTAAGGCGGGCACTGAGAGAAAAATATTTAAAAATTCTGAGAAATAATACATGTATACTAGGGTGTTCCAAGAATCACTGGAGTTCCTGAAACCCTTAAAACGGATGTCTACATTATGTCGCACCTAGAAAAGCAATTAACTCTGAAGATTAAAAATATCATTGCATACTTTTGGATATTTTAAAAAATGATTTTAAGTCCATTAAAAATTCTGTGGCACTCTTGTATATATAAAACTTCAAAAAATAACTAAATACAATAAAAAGTAAGCTACTTTTTCCCCATTTTCTCACCGTGTACCATCAAAATGGCTGATTCAATTGGCGAAACCAGTTTGGCCGATTTCAAACGGAGACAACGTGGCGCATGGATGATGGTCGTTGGACAATGCAGCAGCAAATCCTCTTATCAAATTGTCATCGTCATTAAATCGCAATTAGCCAACACCACAACGGTCGGTAGTAACAACAATCTGTCGAGGATTTGGGGCGCCTCAATTGCTGACGACAGCAACTGGAAAAACAAGGACACCGAGCGAGTAGAGGAGAAACTTTTAAGCGGAAACACGCGCCTGGCCATCTCTGAACTTTGCTGTCCTGCGATGTTCTGAGATGTTCTTGTCCCTGTCTCTGTGAGCCAAACACAAATTGACTTAAGCCCAGCCCCTGTCCACTTTCATTAGCCAAAAGAAAAAAAAAATAGGAGGGGAAAAGACACTGGAGTCATTGACACCGCCGCCGCGACTTTGTTTTTGTTTGAGTTTCGTGTGCGCCTTCTGTTGGCAACTTTCATTGAGTGGAAAGCTGCTTAAATCAGCTTAGTTGAATCCGCCCGATCTTGGCCAGAGCCTCGTCCTGGGCTGTCAACAAGAAGCCAAGATGACGGATGATGGATAGCGACCTCCCAACTGCCTTTTCGCTTCTCTTTTTACTTTTTGTTGGTCCAACAAGTGCAAATGCGGTAGCAAAATTAGTGGCAACTTTAAGTGGCACTCTCTGGCTCCTTTATGTTAAAAAAAAAACTCTCACTATTGAAAGTTTCCAAGTGAACTTCCATATTTCTTTAGTAAATTCTCAAGTCCACTTTATTGGGAAACACTCTTTTGCAGAGTTGCTACTTAGTTTTCTGCTATATTTTCACAGGATCTGGAATTTTATGGCGCCCACTTTGAAAGCTATTATTTTGACCGCATCTGTGAATGGCCCAGGGCTATCGGATTTATGTCACGGAAGTTAAAAAAAAAGCTTTAGACTTGGCCACCAAAAATGGATTCCGCTTCCCCATTTGCATACTGAAGGGTCTCTGGCTCGTGGCTGTTAAGTGAGAGCTATTCTTGGCAGCCTGAAAACTTAAAGTCAATTCTACTCAAGTCTAAGGTCTTAAGTGGGGAAAATGTGAAAATGCACAAGAGTCGGGCAATAAGGCGTTTGCCATGTTTTGCCAACCGACAAGAAAAGCGCAACAATCGCCACCACACACACAAATATATATACTATACATACATATACATATATATGTATGGGAAAGAGAAAACTTGCTACACCAATTGTGGGTGTATTTTTTGTGTGGGGCTTCCTTGCCAAGCATTTCCGTTGAATTATAAACATTTATTTCGCATCGCATCGCAGGCTGCAATGGCAGTGCCAGTGGCAGTGGCAGTTGGCCCAAAAGCCCGGCGTTTGGCTCTGCTATTCCCGTTTCGATTGCGGTCACATAGGGATGGAAACGTGACGGGCAGAATATTGGCCAATCTCTTGGCCAGCTATTCCCCAACTGAGCCAATTAAACAGAGTGCTTATGCAGCTAAAACACACGAAAAATGTGCTGGAGAAGGCCAGGCAGCTGTCGGTGATGCAGCATGATGGTTTATGTTTCTAATTGAAGGATTTATATGGATAATACTATAAATATTTTGAAAAAATACAAAACTTGAATAGTTTTATGAAACAAATATAAAGATTATTTAAAAAGTTCTTAGAGCAGCTTAATTTAAAACTGAATTTAATACAAATTGAATATATAAATAAATACTGTTCCCTCTTGCCAGCAACTATAAGCTCCTTAAAGTATAAATATTTCCCAAGGCCACAGCTCAATAATAGTAAAAGTCTGCGGCAACGCTGCGTATACGTGATCAACAGTTAACTCCCTCTCTTGGCTGCCAAATTCTAAGCTCATTTCTGTTTGCTTCTGATTTCCTAGGAAATCCTTTTGCTGGAAACACTTTGATTTGCTTGTGTACAAACTATTCAGCCAAAATGCATATATTTCTGCTTTACTCAGTTGACTTTCCCCCTCACTTTTCTCGATAAACAAGATGCATTATAATAAGCATAAGTATTAACCCGCTTTGCATTATGTTAGCTAACTTTCTGCGGCTTTCACGCTCTTGCAATCGCCTTACGTGTTTCGCTCTCAAGTTTTCAACTACTTACGGATATAAAGTGTTTACCGCGCACTCGCACGCCAAAGAAAAACTAGACATTTTCACGCAAAGAACGTGACCATTTCCATGTCTACCGTTGCTCTAGTTGCTTTTTGTTGCTCTTGTCGTTGGCTTACCGTTCAAGTTGGTATTATTCCAAGCTGGGCAACAAAGACAACAAATTGTTTCCAAACTTTGTTGTAAAAAAAAAAATAAACAGACTATTGTCATGTTGCAGGAGTCAAAACCAGTAAGGGCACCGGGGAAATAAGTGTACAATTAAATAATAGAAATTACAAAATTCTAAGAGCCATATTAAAAAATAAAATAAAAGCGCTTTTTTTAAGAGTACTTCTTCAATGATGGCTTAAATTACGTTAAGAAAATATATTCCTAAATAAAATCAGGTTTTTTGAGGCAGGGCCACACTCAGTTGTAAAACAGAGTGACCAAATGTTTAAGATAAACAAGGAAGTTTTTGATAAATTCCGATAAATTACTTTTGATAAATTAAAATTATTTATTTACATATATTAAATTAAAAGATGTTGATTTAGTCCTGATAACTTTTTTAAAATAATTAATACTTTCTATTTGATAAACTGTGTTTCGATGGCATTTAAAAGAAATAAACAATAAACTATTTTATTATTTACTTAAAAGTTTTGTGTGATTTGTCTATACAAGTAACTTAAATAGACAAAAAAAGCTCCCCCAAATTTTTATGAAACGAAACCTTAATCCATTATATTTTTGCCAGTGCACCCACACAAATGTGGCCAGAGCCATCGTCTGCAGTTGCCGCCAATTCTTTCTTTTGTTGTTGTTGTTTTTGGAGTTTTCCCAGCTGCACTTTGTAAATGTCAGGCAAGACCCGATGTGCGTGGGCGCAAAATGGAGAAAAGCCAGGAAAAGCGGGGCCAAAAAGGTTATGGTGGCGCCACATGACATTTGGCAATGCATGCGAACGCGTCCTGCGGCAGCCCAAAGATTTTTCCTATTTGAATGGCCATAAATTATAAGCGGCAGACGAGAAGATAAAAGCAAGAGTTATACTTGCAGAGGCGTCTCTGCGTTTATGTTATTGATTACTGCGCTCAAAGTTCAACCTAATGAGTGATAGGAGATAATATATTGAAAGCATAATCAACATAGTTCAAATCCATAACCTTTTTCTTGTAGTTACCAAATATTCCATTACTTCCTTTTTATTTACCTCCCTAAGAGGTAACACCTCCATTTGCCCCTTTACACATTATTCACCATTTATTGTGGCACGGCACCCACCTCCCCTTTTGGGTCTCTTTAAATTTGAACCCTAGGCTTTGGCAAACAATTCCTTGTTGCTCTTTATGTGCGCAATTTATCAGGGACCCCAGTAGGACCCCAAAAAACGAAACCCCTTGGAACTATAAAAACACAAATCGTTTGTGTGGAATGCAAAAATAATTTGCAAATCAAAGATTGATGCAGAAAGCAGCGGCAACAGCAGACCGGAGCGAAGGACAAAACAAATTCCAGACCATTTGAATTTACCACCCAGCTGAAAACCCGGCGAACATTGCGTATCCGCAGCGTTGTCCTCGTCTTCCACGTCGTCGTCGAGAGTTGATGACATGACCAACAAATCGTAAATTCGATAAAAGGAAATTAGAAGGAAAGGCATCCCAAGGCAACAAAAACGGAAATAGGGAAGAAAACAAGCACAGGGAAGGAAGGGAGTGAGTGTGCGAGATTTTCCGTTTGTTTGTTTGTCTGCAAAGGGGAATTTAATTCAGCCATGAATAAGAAATTTTCCACGCTCCAAAGCCATATGGAAATTGAAAACCGAATCTGTCTCATCGAGGATTTTGCAAATTACGTGGCTTGCAAAGCCATAAATTGATTATCTCAAGTATGTCTTTGAAATATGAATGCTTGGCTTCGATTAAGTTCCATCACGTAGCCTCGCCAAATTACTCAAGTTTCTTATCGTTGAATAATAAACGACAGTTTTACAGCTTTTAAGTAAGAACGGTAAACCGTTCTTAAATTTTCGTTTTAGAATAATTTTTGTTCCTAAACTGTTGCGCCTGTCTTGGACAGCTCCCAGTGTTTTACCGTCTGCATATCTTAATTTCCCAAGAAAACCCAATCTTACTCCTAGCCCACCCAACAGCAAACTTAAAATAAATCCAATCCTTCTTCCACAAAACCAATTCCCAATACCCAAAATGTAGTCCATAAGTTCAAATATCTTAATCGGTAACCACCCAGTCGAGAGGTAAGCCATAGCAGCTAATGCTCTTAATTAATAATTATGCTTATAGTTAATAACCTTAATATTAATAAATATCAGCTTCATATATAGGATATGGGATAAAAGACTTGGTTCGGACTTACCCGCAACAGAGGACACTCATTAACTGTTCATCGCCACACTGCAGAATTGGCCGAGATTCATCGATAATTAATTCCTTTCCAGTGCATAAGTTATTATCACAGTTTTAAACACACGAATTATTAACCCTTTTCCGTCGGAAGGGGGCGCGCCCGGTTGTTGGGTGAACGGGTTGAAGGCCGCGCGGAGACTGAGGCACCAGCGGCGAGCCGCCTCTATTTATAGGTATGAGAGGGATAGAGAGGGAGAGCGAGAGAGTTAGATCGAGAGTCTCTCGAAGCGACAGCAACTTAGAGACCATTAGAGAGACTTGAGAGGGAGAGAGAGGGAGAGCGAGTTTAATAGAGAAATGGCGCTGGAGTTAGCGAGAGTCAGAGAATTGCCAGTTGCATGAAGAGATCGGCAAGCCTTATTTTCAATTTTATTTATTATTTATAATTTACTTTTATCGTTTGGCCATTTCTTGCAAATTGTATTGGTCTTTATTTTAAGAGTGGCCGGATAAAACTTTAAATTTTTCGAAGCTCTCACAATTTAAATGAAAAAATTTATTGTAAGGTCTTGTTAAATATTTCTTATATTTCCCCATTAATAATTCCCAAAAATCTTCAATCCTTTCACCTTCAATTAAGTTCCATCACGTACCCTTAAATAACTCAACTTTTATCAGCAAATTATGAGAGGAGTCTAGACATTGTCCTCCTCTGACTGGCATTTTAATCAGGCGCCGCACAGTAGCGCCTCTCGAACAAAAGCCGTTGCAAAAATAGGAAAATTCATAATCGCAAAATCGATTTAAACTATACAAATTCGACAGAGAATTTCCCAAGGATTCCGAATCTGTAACCAAAAAAATTTTCAGATTTTTTTTGTGGAAGATATGAGCATTCAAAGTCGAACTTGTTTTCCGTGTATGCGTCATACAACAAAAAATAGGTAAATTAGTCGACTTTCAGGTAATATTACACAAAAACTACATAATCAATCGTTATGATTTTTTTTTAAATGACAGATATATTCATTAACTTTTATCCAAATTAAAAAAAAGGGTAGTTTTGTGTGGGCTTGTACAGGAAAATCGCTACCTGCCAGGTGTCCATTATTTTCACCTTTTTCTGGCTAAAGTAGTCTATAACTTCTGAAGCTGCCCAGAGCCGGTAACCACACTATGACTACACATTGCGTGTATCTTTCCTTAATCAGAATCCGTTTAGATCGGCTGCGTCCAGCTGCGACTCTGGCATTGCGAAGCAAAAAACCGAAGCAACTCAGGGTAAAATATACCAAAATACCAAAACAAAAGTATGCGCTTACCTACAAATATACCAACTGTAAGGCGCAACCGATTAACAAAAAAAAAAAAAAAAATTTTTTTCAGGGTTCAAAATATTTTTATTTGATCAAATAAACAAAAATAAAGCAAAAAAATTAACAAACTTTTGTTTTTAAAAATTCGTTTTCATAGGAAAAAAATTGATTTTTTCACTTTGATACCCTATAAAAAGGCGAATTTGTAGGCGTGGCACATTATACAGTACATATATAAATTTTACAACAATTACCTGTCGAATGCCGTTTAAATTTTTTAATTATCTTATTTGGTTCAAAAGTTATGATTTTTGCAACGTAAAATGAGAAAAGGCGCTACTGTGCGCCGTTTTAATTCCAATTTACTTCTGATTTGCCAGAATGTTAATTGGCCAACGCCTTGACCACTAATTGAAATTGCTGAAATGTGTAAATTATCTGAAATTATAATCTCTGCCGACATTGGAATTCCTTGCTGTCGATGGGCAATTAAAACTTTATTTATTGCAAAAGCCAAAAGAAAAACTGCAGCGAACAATTTCACAGTTGTCCAAAAGTCCTTCGGCGGCTGCAGGCTTCTTCGACTTGGCGGAAAAATTCCTTCTCTCAACATATGGGAGACTCAACTTAAAAGGAAAACTGGAAAACAAACAAAGCGATGAGCAAAGCCTGATTTATTTCTTTCCCGCCTTCCCACCCATTGATGTTTTTAATACTTAGGTAAAACATTTTGCGGCCTGCTTATGGCGTAATCTTCCGGTGAAACTCAATTAGTGAGAAAACCACAGGATAAAGAAAAGATTAAAAGCCTAAACAATAAAGGTGCAACTTGGAAAAGTGTGTCAATAAAATAAGGAGAAGTGGGGAAAAAATGTGGGTTAATTAGGGGTTATATTTAAAAAAATGAAAAATAAATAATGCAAAAATTCTAAAGTGATAAAAAAGTCGTATTCATTTTTTAAATCAAATTTAAGTTCCAAAACCCTTTACTTATCAATACTTATCTTTTCTATAATTCCAATCCCAGCTACCCCTAATAAAAACTGAAAAGTAATTAAGACCAGATGATGTTGTAATCATAAAAGAATGAAAAACTATTCCCTTAAACCCCGCAAAAAAAAAAAACAGATTGCGGGCCCAAAAACAAAACGACCTTCCATCTTCTGGGCTTTGTACTTCGCTTTAAGATCGTAAAAATTTACAACTTTTGTAATTGCAAAATAGTTTGGGCATAACATGGGTATACAATATGGACACATGGAAGGACGTACACTATATATGTATATATTGCCGATAACAGACACCTATCCTGGGGACACCTACACCTACACCTATCTATAAAAGATGGGCTGGCAGATTTTATTGAGACATTATCAGGCGAAATAAACGGGGACAATTTGGCGAAAATTGGGAACTGGGACCAGGGAGCCGGTTTTATGGACAACATTCTGTCAGGAGATGACAGCAAAAGGCGTTACAAATTGACGGTCGGGGGCGTGGCAGTGGCAAGTGGGCATAGTTTTTGGCTGGGCCTTCGTTCGGTGCTGTAATGAATGGAAATGTATGAGCGATAACCAGGCACTTGGAAAAATAAGACGGCAAGATAACTAAAATAATAATTATTTAACATTATTTATGCATATTTATTTATATATTTGTAATTATTAATAAATATTAAGAAAGCTCCAGGGAATTCAAAATTTGAACTTCAAATCAATTAAAAAGTATACAAAAATTTTAAATAAAACTTCTTCTATTAATTTGTTGCAAACATTTTCACAACATTTAATTATTAGAGCATACTTTTTGGTATAATTTTAATTGATTTAAAATAAGCTGCTCTTTCTGTGGCATCCCCGATTTCTGTTTACTCCATTTTTATTAGTTTTAATTTCATTTTAAGGCAAATTGAATTAATCTTTTTTTGATAAAAAAATAGATTTCTATACATTTTTAATTTTTTAAAATAATTTTTTGTAGTGCCATTTTTTGTGTATTTTCGGATTCAACTTTTATGGCTCATAACCTCAACTGCATGGCTGGAAATCGGTGAATGGCGGCATATTTGTGTGCGATTCTCCCGATTTATCATAGCCAACGCCGCCGGGGCACTTTATTTGCTCCGCTTGCCTGCCCAATTAATTGAGCAATAAAATGCAAAAACCAAAACAAATTAAACATACAGTCGTTGACAGCTAATTAGAAAGATGGCTATGCTCGGTGCATTTGCTTCGAGAAAATGATAAACAGACGATTTGTTAGACCAGTAATATTTCTAATATCTTCTAAAAATAACACTTTTTAATAAATAATAGGGATTCACAAAATATCTTTCAGATTTTTTTGAAAAAAAAATTTTTTGTGAAAAAGTCGTAAATAACCCCGTGCCAACTAATTAGAAAGATTTTAGACTTGTATGAAAATTTTTAGTTTTTCCTTTTATTTTCCAACTCTTTTGGTATATATTTATTTATAATGTCATTTATGATTGGTATTAGCTAACTTTTGTTGCCAAGAAGCTCCATATCCTTAACAGGACTAATTCAAATATACTGATTATGTATAAATTCCATTAGAACCTTAAAGTGCCTGAAATGTAGTTTTTTTTCGTTTAGATCAATCCAAATTGCACAAATATTATACATCTTAATGAAAACTACGTTGAAGAAAACAAAATGGGCACTGAAACACTCAAAAAATAACGGTAAATGTGCAAAACCGTCCCCAACTTAGACCTGCTAAAAAGCTAACCAAGTCGAAAATAAATTCTAAAAAACGTTGTATAGATAAGAAAATTGTATATTTGTATTATTCTACTTCTGAATGCTGAAATTTATTAATAAAAATTAATTGTGTAGGGCTTGGACACGAATAAAAGAAATACTGCATAAATCCATAACTCACAAGTGAGACAAAATTCCCAACTACTAGGGTACACGTATTCGTGTGAATAGTTTTTGGCTTTAATCACTTAAAAACGACCACAAAAGTATTCTTACATTTGGAATCTTACTAAATAACAATAAAATTATCGATACGGATTCGATTTAGGCATTTGCTAACTCAAGAGCTGGAAAACAAAAATCTGAAGTCGAATATTTATATAATTTCGTCACTGTATGTTAGAGATTCGTCTGGTATTCCAGTCAATAGAGCCCAAGCCATACAGAAAATATATTTTTTAATACATTTCGATATTATGAATCTGAGTTATGATACATTTTAATTTTAAAATGGCCATAGATTTTCTTAGAATTAATTTTCGACACGGTACGGGTTTTTGCTGTCAAAAGGTGGATACCATTTTTCGCTGATGCCGTTATTTTGTCTGTGTTTTTGGTACATCTATTTTTTTTAAATCATTGTTTTTGTCAAAATAAATAATATTATGCAATGTAGACGGGTAAATTACACAAAAAGATGCAATTTTTGGATTTATAAGCTTCTTAAAGGATTCATACAGGGAAAGCATACTTGACTCAGTGCTGCCACGGATAGGGAGCTTCTTGGCAACAAAAGATAGCTAATACCAATCATAAATGACATTATAAATAAATATATACCAAAATAGTTGGAAAATAAAAGGAAAAACTAAAAATTTTCATACAAGTCTAAAATCTTTCTAATTAGTTGGCACGGGGTTATTTACGACTTTTTCACAAAACATTTTTTTTTTCAAGAAATCGGAAAGATTTTTTGTAAATCCCTATTCTTTATTAAAGAGTGTTATTTGTATAAGATATTAAGTATATTACTGGTCTAAAAATCGTCTGTTTATCATTTTCTCGAAGCAAATGCACCGAGCATAGCCATCTTTCTAATTAGCTGTCAACGACTGTAAATAAAAAAGAAGCCCCGAGGAAAAGCAAGTTGACTCCGGCAAAATATTTGTCACGGTTAAAGTCACCGACAGACGACTCGGTGACACTTCGATCCACAGAAAACAGGACCAAAAAGGCGAAAGAAATTCATAAATAAACATTTGCCCGGTGCAAACAGTGAATTTTCCAAAGAGAGCTATTAGGAAATGCGGCGGTGGGTGGTGCAAGTAGGTGGCTTCTTTTTTTGGGTGGTGTTTTGGATGGTTTCCGGTGGTTCGGCGCTGTCGGGAGGCGCCAAGGGTGCGCGATAGCCCGTTGACAGCTAGCTGGGAAAGCGGATATGGAGTGAGCGACAGGTTTTTCCCCTCCGCTTTTCCAGCTCCCTCCCTTTGGACGTTCGTGTTTATGCAAAATTTAATTTCGAGCACTTACTCAAATATTAGCAGCAGCGAAAAATGCTGCAGTGGGGAAAGGAGGGATAGGAGTAACAAGCTTATAAAATTTTCATTTATTATGGCATGCAAAGCATATTATAAATTGTATTTTCTAGAGATTTATACATGAATTTGTATAGCTATTAATTAAAAATAATTATTTTAAAGAAGGGAGCACCCATACAGGAAAGAGGTTGTTTTCGTCTCATTACGAACAGTTGAATTGAACAAATAATACAACTACATTTTAAAATTATAAATATACAAAAAATACAATAATTTTGAGAAACTGAAATTAAATTAAAAATTAAGAAATATAAATATTAAGGTAGGTCTTAAATTTGTAATATATTTTACACTGTATTTTACAAAGTAAGTGGCGACACCTGGCGGCGTAAAAAAGTTTATCACTCTTCCTGTGCCTTCCACATTTCAGAGTTTTCTACCCTTTTCAGCTTTTAAGCCTGTGACTGTGTATGAGCGACAACTTAATATTATTATAAATTACTCGAAACAGTAATTATCACCGACCAGCAATTACTGCTCAGTTTTTACAATTTACTTTGCGCGGGTACAAAAACTATCGCGATAGCTAAAAAGCAGTCGCTAGCGCCAGCACCATCGACAGTAACGATAGTGCCATACCTAAAATGCATTGTTGCCATTTTAGCTTATTTTATGCTAGATTTAGCATACTTTAAAATGAAATAGCTTGAAAAATACTTGAAATGCATATAGCTTAAAATCTGGCTTATTTCAAATTTCATTTAGCTAATTTCGGCTTACAAAAATTTATAACAAAACATGTTTTGTTTTTCGATTCTATTATAATATTTTGTCATTTTTATCGATAATTTGGACAAAAGTCATATTTGTTGTTGGTATTTTAATCTCATAATTCCTTCCGATGCTAATATTGATATTTTGAAAAATGATTTGGAAGATTGTGCAGTTAACGACTTATATAGGGGAATGCCTTTGAAAAGGAAATCAAAGACGAAAAATATTTTGATAAAAAATATAAAATCAGAGAAAATTGTAAAAACTTCATCAAGGCTTTTATTATTCAACTAAGGGAGAGGTAAGCTTTAATTTGATTTTAAAAAAATGATATGTATTTATTTACAGCGTATTTTTAAATTTCCTCATAACATTGAAGTTCTCAAAAAATTGATATTTTTGTCGTTGGCAATATACTACATGCAAATAAAACATCAGATAAAATTATTTCGTTGGAACATTTCAAATATGAAAATATTGATGAAATCGTATCCCAATTTGGAAAAATCCACCTAATTAATTGGGAAAAAATTCACTGCCATGGTCGAATGCTGCGGTTAAGAAGATATTCAGCCAAATGAACATCATCAAAACAAAGTTGCACAACAAAATGTGTTTAAAAAGCTTGAACGCAATATTAAGAATAAGGTTTGTTTTTGAAATTTTAAATTGTTAAAACTTTTTTTTAATGTTATAAATATGGACTGCGACGTCATGGCAAATGTTGCCATGACTACCAACTTCCAACGAAATACCTCGCTATAGTTCAATCATCCGCCAAATATATGGAATCTAATGATAAAGTGGATGAAATTATTTCTTTGATATAATAGTTATATAAATATCGTATCAATAAAAGTAAACAATCAACTATTTTAATGTTTTCCATGGTTAGCTTCTTTTTAGCTATTTTTTTAATGTTTAGCATATTCTAGCTTATTTTTTCGTCAATCTAGCTTTTTTTATCTCTCAAAGTCTGGCAGCACTGTTAAAATGTTCTAATTGTGTTTGTGCGCGACTATTTTTTTGGTCGCGATTTTTAACAAATAAACTGGAGAACGGCGATCGAACAGCTTTTGCAAATAGTTTAAGTCTGCTCGATCAAGAGTTTGTCCATAATGTCGGTTGTGATATCGAGTTGTTTGTAAAGAAGCGCCTGAGTAGTGGGTAAGAATCGTAAAGAACAATTTAGAACTTTTGCCACGAGCATATTAAGTGCGTAGGTGTGACTGTGTGAGTGTCTGTTTTCGTCTGTGCGTGTGAGCGAGCGAGAAGGGACGAAGTAATCCCCCCCATCAAGCACGCAACACCCTCTTCACTTCACCGTATTTTTCTTTTTGGACACCAGCTGGTGGCCTCTCTTTGAAACGCACAACAACAAAAACAATGAGAGTGAGCGAGGGCGATAGTCTTGTAACCGGGTCCCGTTACAACAACGAAAGAGTTCCAACACGGAAATGTGCAACAGAAAGAGCCAGCAACAACAACAACATTATCCGCAGCTAGGAGAAGTAGTACGAGTTTTGTGTGCCTTTCGTGCAGAAATTACCAGTTTTTCTTATTTCCCTCTGCACAAATGCCACAAAGTCGAGTTTTCCCAGCTGCTGCTGGTGCTGCAACAACAACAATAGGAGCAGAGCGCAGCGCAGATTTTCCGCATTGCAGTTGCGCCAACTAACACCATTTTCTGCTGCTTCGTTCGGTGCTCTTCGTGTGGCTTTAACATGCAGCGCGCGTTTAATAAACAATTAATCGCCGTGCAATAAACAACCCGCGCATACTTTTTCAAATATTACACCACGCGCGGGCCTTCCCTTGCTTGTTACATAATAATTTACAAGTCGCGCTTCATTTTCGTGCTTCTCATACCTTTGTTGTTATTTCGTGCTTCTTGAGGTTGTTTCTTGTGCATCTTCTTCTTCGCTTCTAAGAGTGAATACAAAACAACCTGTTAGCTATTGACTCTAATTGCCTCTCTCTCTAGCTAACTGTCGTTTATGGGGGGTTTCTTTTCGTTAAGACTCTACAATTTAACAGTTAAAAAGTAAGAACAATACAGCAGAGGTCAGAATTATAGGGAACATTTTTTGATTTATTTGGTTAATTTCTTAAATTGCTGTAAAGTTGTTTTTGTTGTTGTTTTTATCTCAATAGCTGTTTCTACAGTTTTTCTTATTCGACCACAGCTGTTTCTGTACGTTTCCTGCACACATGTCAAAAGAAAAAAGAATTTCTGATATGACCGTGGTTGGGGGAAAGAATGTTTCTATTCGCTCAATTAACGATGATGGCATTCCCGCATAAACGATTCGTCAGACTCGCACACACACACAGCACAACGCACGCGATCGATATTGCGTCCTACGTTCTCACTTACTCACTCTCCTTTTGTCCCCCATTTCTATGTCTATCTCGCCCCACAGCGTGCTGCTCTTCCCACCTGTGGGCAATTACCGCCGTTATCTCATCCATCAAACATGTGAGAACTACCGCCAGCAGTACGATCTGTTCACCTTCTCTGTGGGACAAGGAGCGCTGCGGCGCACAGTTTTATGTTTTCGCAATCAGCTCCTCGATCCGCACGGCTTTGAGGCGTGAGTATTGATTACACTGTTTTACACTTAGTTAATTTTTATGCAGCTTGAAATTAATATTTTTCTGATGACGAATTTACATCAAAAATAAACCACACAGAACGACTTTTTTGAGTTTGCTCCATTTAGAAATTATTAGCAAATTATCAAATTAGTATTTTTTCTTAGTGCTTTTTTCTCTTTTCCACAAGAACCACAAACTAACTAAACATAACACATAACTGTAATTTTCGCAGCCGCAAACAGCAGCAGCAGAGAGAGAAGGAACGCGAGAAGCACCAGCACCAACAACAACAGCAGAGGGAGCGGGAGGCAGCAAGGCGAAGCTGGCGGAGCAGTAGCAACGCCACCGTCAACGGCAACAACAATTCGCACGTCGACGCTCATAACGGCAGAAGCAGCAGCGCCAGCCGAAGACTCATAACGGAGCTCTGTAAAATGGGCGTTAAGAAGCATATCAGCGAAACACCGTGTGAGTGAAACAAAGAAAAAAATCTTTAAAAAAAAAGAAACAAACAAAAACAGACGCTATTTTCGATTAACTTGGCGTGAACCGATGCTTCGGCATTTGAGTTTAGCAAGCAGCCATAAATTTAAATGCTTTGCAAATACGCAAAAAAATGCGAAACAAGTAAATACGAAAAAATATTAACCACAGTCAATAGAAACAACGAAGTGTTAAATACTCTCAAGCGTGTATTCTAGGGATATTTAAATAAGAAATCTGTAAACGAAATCTCTCTTTCTTATACATTATATAAATTCTGCTTAAAAACCCAATAATTTAATTCATTAAGTTTGTTTACCATTCCATTTATAGAGAACATTGAAACAATAGTATTTATTTCGCCTTCCATACCACACTCTCTCCAGCTTAGAGTATATTTTCAATTAAATATTTGACTAAAAATAATCAACGACCAGCAGAGCGACGTCTACTGAGGCAGCAACGCAGGCAGTGACCGGAGCTGAGCAGCGGGTTCAGTCAAGGTCGCCCTCTTTCCCGAGCGGATTTTTTGGTGCTGTTGCATCACAAACACACACGCACAAGGGGAACGATCACAAACACGCAGACGCTGCGCACGCTCACTTGTGCTCTGCTTCGCCTGCTTCTCTCCCCTCCCACTCTCATTGGCTTCCCATTCGGGGGCAATCCCCTTACCCCCTGAGGGGATCCACCACCACCTGCCAAGTTCGTGTTGACATTCACGAATCTCGGGCACAAAACGGACCACAAAAAATTGGGTCGACATAAGTGAATTTTGTTTTAATTTATTTTATGCCAAATCCGTTGCTTCACCTTAGTCTCTATTTTTTTTCGGTTTGTTGTGTGCGATTGCCAACTATTGTTGCTAATCGTCTGCTTAGCCTTCCCCCTCTTGTCTGCTACTTTTCTATCTTTCCACCTATCTGTGGGTCTTTTAAAGTGTCTCAAAGATAGTGTGATAGGTTGTTAATGCAGTGGAAAGTCTCTAAGGGGGAATACTCTTAGTAAGATAAGATAAAGTTTGTTTTTATTTTGTTGCTGAGAAAGTGCAAGGAACACATTGATGATTAATATTAATCTTTATTAGATATTTTATTTTTATTTTTAATTATTTTAATGGTGTATCTTATTTTTGCATCTTTCAGTAAGCAAATCGAACTCAGTGGATTTATACAGACCACCAGCACTGAGGAACTCTAGTAATAATAACAACAATAGCAGCAGTGAAGAAGCAGCTGCAACGAACGAAGTATCAAATACATCAAGCACCACAACAATCAAAACAATAGCTGCAGGCCCAGCAACAACAACTGCATCTGCAACTCCTACCTCGAAAGAATCCACGAACAGGTAGGCATCCATTAGCACCCTTTTATCCTTTAAGTCCTTAACAGTAAAATGTAGAAAAAAGTAATTGCTGAAATAGGACACAGCTGAGAAAGATAAACATTGTTGTTTTTGAGATACAGATAACTACACTTAATTAACTATTTGAAGCTCTTAAAATTTTTGTAAAATAAAAGAAAAACTTATTGGTTTCATGTAATTATAGCTGATGTATTTTTTTTTAGTGGAAGATTGTCTGTATCTCAACAATTTTGTGAAATTCTGTTGTGAGCTAATCAATTACGCTTCTCTTCTTTGTTTTTCTTACTTTTGTTACCTGTGTTTTGCTCCGCTCTTTCGCATAGAGAGCAACAGGCGGACACCTCAGCAGCAGCGACCCGTCGTGAACGCCGTCCCGATCGTGCCGTTTATGTGCCAAGGGCACGTCGCAGTCAAACCACACCACCGACCACAACAACAACGCTTACAGCAGCGGCAGCAGCAGCTACAACAACAGCAGCAATGGCGCCAGCACCAGTTCCAGCGGCAGCAGCAATTACAACATCACCAACGACAGTCGCTTCGCCGGCAGTGGAATCACTGCCAGTCGCAGAAATGAACTCGTCCAAGGTAGACGACGGTAGTAACGGTCAGCAGCCCAAATCAAAGAAATCCAGGTCGCATCGTGAGCGCAGGGAACGCGGCAAGAAATCTGCATCGTCGGGGGCAGCGGCTGTACTCGTAATAGCAGGAACTGAAAACGACTCTGAATCAAACCAAGACAACCGACCGGCCAAGCCAGTGGACTGTGATAAGGAGGTAGGTTCTTAAAAATATAAACAATTAAATCTCAAGAAATCTATAAAGGTTTTAACTTCTTTTAATTAAATTGTTATTTCTGTTTTATTTAGATCGTCATGAGCGGCGCCCAGCGTACAAAGCCAGGTAGTGGTCATAACAAATCAGCCAGCAATGGCAAACAACAGACATCGCCGCCATTGCGCATTGAGGATGTGGCCGTGACCAGGACCACCAATGGCGAGGAAGCGGCCAAATGTGATAATGATGTGCGCGAGTTGCAACGAGCCTCAAAGGTAAATTAAAACACAAATTAAAACATAAACGAATCTAAATTACAAACCTTTTCCTTAAAACAGGAAATAAACCGTAGCAATCGACGCATCATGAAACAAACCTTCGACTCGGATGTTCTGGAGATCCCAGAGAAGATTGAGACAGGGTCCAAGGCAATCCCAAACCCAATAGCAATATCCACAGCGAAACCACCTGCAGAAAGCACCACCGAAGACGATGACGAGGAGGACGAGGATGACTGGGAGAATATGTTCGATGAGAGCGGCGACTGTTTGGATCCCAAGATAATCCAAGAACTGAACGAGTCCGTGGGCAAGTGCAAGATAGAACTGCCCAAAATGGACTACACCGTGAGTATACAAAGAAACTGTTTAGAAAAAAGATCCTAAATATTCCATTAATTATCACCAGCTTTTTCACATCAAACAACAACTGCTTAACGAGGAGGAGTTTCCCCACGTCTTGGAAGTGTCAAATTTCCCGGTGGAGTTCAAAACCCCTGACCTGCTCATGCTTTTCTCCCAGTACAAAGGCAGTGGCTTCGACATCAAATGGGTCGATGATACTCATGCCCTGGCTGTCTTTAGCAGTTCCCGCATTGGTGAGCAGTTAATATTTCATCATCATAGATCCTTTCTTTAATCAGATTCCTAATTGCAGCTGCTGAAGTGCTGACCATGGGGCATCCGTTTGTCAAGTTGAAGCCGCTGGCAGAGGCCACACTGGAGTCGCGACTGAAGGCCAAAAAGACCGGGGCTACCTCGCTGCAGCCGTATCGTCAGCGTCCGGAAACGTGTACGGCTCTGGCCCGGCGACTGGTGTCCGGCGCATTGGGGGTTAAGCTGCCAACGGCGCCGCAGGAGCGGGAGAACGAGAGGCGCGTACTACGTGAAGCCAAAGGTAAGTGTTGCGTGTCATCATCTAAACTTGCCTTATTTATTTCTTTAATGTTTACTTACAGAACGTAAACTGTTAGCTGCCAAACAGCGGGACGAGGTCTGGGAAAGCTAGACTGTCTGAAAAGCGGAAGCGGAAGGCTAGGTGCATTTCTCTCGCATGCGCAACGCATGCCCCCTCCCACAACAATAACTGCAAAAGCAACAACCACATGAAGATCAACTGGAATAACTACAACCATGAAACACCCACAAAAACCACTTTCTCAATCAAAGCTAGCAAACTAAGAGAGTAATTTGCATGCCAAGCAATGAATGTACTTTAAATGTTCGCTTTTTGTGCAATTAACACAGATTTTTGCTCAATTTGTTGTAGGTTTTAGCAGCGGATG
Source organism: Drosophila jambulina (assembly GCA_018152175.1). NCBI lineage: Eukaryota > Metazoa > Arthropoda > Insecta > Diptera > Drosophilidae > Drosophila > Drosophila jambulina. The sequence goes on from JAECXH010000027.1 coordinate 24,504,938, forward strand.
CATGATATTGATGTAACATTATGCATAATCGTCTTAGACCGTAAGAGAGAAGTATTTATTGGTCGTAGAAAGTAAACATGCATCTGAATGTGTGTACGTGTTGTTTTAACTCCAGGCGTAAACCTTAATTTTTAAGCGCGAGCAATTTATATATATATGTATATCTATATATATATTTTAATAAAGTTTATAGAGAGTAAGTGATAAGTAATTGATTACGTGGAGTTTTTAAATTTATATATGGAACCTGTCGTGGTTTTCAGATGGGACCTGTAGTGGTTTTGAGAGTTAATTCTTTGTAAATGGATTTATTAAATTTCATAGGATCTTTGGAAGAGCCACTGCTTATTTTGTGCCTAACAAGAAAGGAAGCTAACATCATGAAACCGAAGTTTGTAGACAATTAAAGTGGGACTTTAACTATATATTTCAATACTATATTTTTATGGAAATAAATTCTAATTTGCTTTAATTCCAAGATGTTTAATAAACTAGCATTTGGAGTTTAAAATTTAAAAACTTACACTTTTTATACCCTTGCAGGGTATTATAATTTTAGTTAGAAGTTTGCAACGCAGCTAATGTGACATTTCCGACCATGTTTATTACTTGTCCAATTTTCAACATATTTTTATATAATTTAAGACATAGATTTTTTATATTATTCTAGAATTTCGGTTTTAATTTGATCAAAATCGGACTACTATATCATATAGCTGCCATAGGAATGTTCGGGAAATATTATGTATGCGTAAATGTAGAAAACGAATTTTTTTTGTAAATGTATTTTATAATTCATTTTCCAATTTTCATTTTATCAAATTTCAAAATATTTTATAATTGAAAGCTGCAAGGGTATACAAACTTCGGCGTACCGAAGTTAGCTTCCATTCTTGTTATACTTTGAAATGTTTACGAATGTAGTAACATTTCTTTCGATTTTATTTCTCAATATTTTACTTTTTATTAATTACACCGATAATTAGATTATGCGATTATTACATTATATATGACTTTTGTCAATCATTGCCGTTTGGGTTCATATACCACCAAAGAAAGTCTTAAATATATAAAGTTATATAACCTTCATTTTTATACGATAGTTTTTTTAATCTAAATTTTTTAAATATTATACAACCAAAAATACATTATTTTCAATCGAAAAGTGTTTCTTTAATACTATTTATTTGATAATAAGCATATTGAACTTAATATTAAAAAGACAACAAAATTTAAGAAATTTTGAAAATTTTTTATAATTAAAAGTAAAAAAATCTTAAATGATAAAAACTGACATAGCCAAATATAATCTTACGTTTTTTACTGATATATATAATTTATAACGAATATGAATATTTTACAGTTCTAACTAATATTATAATACGATTTAAAGATATATAAACTATATGTTGTGCTTCAAGTGTTACGGTTCCTGATTTAAATATCAATTGTAAAATATATATATTATTTTGATTTCATTAAGAATATTCTAATTTTCAAATTGACTTTCTAGTAGTAGTAACTTTAGCAGATTTTATATCATTTGGCAATATATTGTAAAAATTTTTCAAAAATTTGAGGTGAAAAATGTTTGATCATATTAATGAATGTGAATAATGAAAACCAAACATTCTAAAAAAGGGTTTTGAATAATTGAAGAAAACCAATAATACATTTTATTCTATACCACCAAAGAAAGTTAAATAACCTTTATTTTTAAACGATAGTTTTTTTAATCTAAATTTTTTAAATATTATACAGCCAAAAATACATTATTTTCAATTGGAAAGGGTTTCTATTATACTATTTATTCGATAATAAGCATATTGAACTTAATATTAAAAGGACAAAAAAGTTTAGGAAATTTTGAACATTTTATAAAATTAAAAGTAAAAAAATCTTAAATGATAAAAACTGACATAGCCAAATATAATCTTACGTTATTCTCTGATATATATGATTTATAGCGAATATGAATAATTTTCGGTTCTAACAAATATTATAATACGATTTAAGGGTATATAAACTGTATGTTGTGCTTCAAGTGTTACGGTTCCTGATGTAAATATTTATTGTAAAATATATATACTATTTTGATTTAATTAAGAATATTCTAATTTTCAAATTGATTTTCTAGTAGTAGTAACTTTAGAAGATTTTATATCATTTGGCAATATATTGTAATAATTTTGCAATAATTTGAGGTGAAAAATGTTTGATCAATTATTGAATGGGAATAATGAAAACCAAACATTCTAAAAATCGGTTTTGATTAATTGAACAATACCTATAATACATTCTATTATATATGTTAAATATCATTATTTATTAACTTATTTTCTAGAATGCCAAAAATATCGCTAATAATCATCGATATATTGAACTGTTTCAGAGACGTGGAACCATCACTATTTTCATCGAATTGTTTCCACCACTAATACCAATGCCGGTGCATTTAATACAAACAAAAAGAGTTAATTATAGCATTTAAAAGGTAACAGCTGTGCGCGAGTGTTTATCTGCGTTGCAACTCAATTATTCGGCTCATTTTGAATAAATAAAATGGGTGTAAATAAATCGCAAAGGCATTGAAATTCCAGTTGTTGCTTCGGCAGCGTTCTTATTACGTTAAAAATAGTTTCGCACCAACGCCACACTGACAACTATAAAATTTATAACCAGTGAATGAAATTATTGATAAGCTTATCATCTGCGGAAGCACAACAACAATTGGGAGGGTAATATAGCGAAGCCAATTGTAGTTCTTGGCAGAAGAGAAACAGACATTTTTTTGACTGCGTGGCCAGCGGTTGTATGTGTGTTCGTGCTATTTTTTTGGGGTATGTAGTACAGTGGATATTGGCTTGAAAGGATTATATCTTACTAAGGATAAAAACATAAAAGTTTGTCTTGAACATCTTATAAATCCTTTAGATCCATATAAGTACTTAATAATGATATTATTTATTTTTATTTAGTGAGGTATTCATAAGCTGATATCCACTGTACCGAAGTGTTCATAAATAATAGTTTTTAGGGGCGTCAATAATTGTGAAAGTTGCGTGTCATAAATATCAAATAAAGCGAAACTAATTGGAATATACCTACTTACCTACGTGTTATATCGTTTTAGCCCCGTCATGTTTAAGCACTTATCAATCCTACTACTGGTGGCGGCAGCAGTTGTGGGTGCTGCCAAGCCGGATGATAACGACTCGTGCCACTCCTTCGCCGGCGGATCGGTTTATCCCGCCGAGGAGCCAAAGAGCGATCATCAGCTACAGTACACAAAGGCAGTCAGTGAGTATAAACAAATCATTTCCTTAGAATCATAATTAAATCCCTTTATCAGTTTCCAAGCCAGCTCCACAGTTTGAGGGAACTGCCGTGGTGAACAAGGAGATTGTGAAACTATCGCTATCCCAGTATCTGGGCAAATATGTCGTGCTGCTCTTCTACCCCTTGGATTTGTAAGAACTAACTTAAGGATTTCATTTCAAGTTATTGAGACACATATTCATCTTATTCCTTCAGCACGTTTGTCTGCCCCACGGAGATCATTGCCTTCTCCGATCGCATCGCCGAGTTCCGGAAGATTAACACTGAGGTGATTGGCGTTAGTGTGGACTCGCACTTCACCCACTTGGCTTGGATCAATACGCCGCGAAAGGAGGGCGGTCTGGGCAACGTAAAGATCCCCCTGCTCTCTGATTTGACGCACAAGATCAGCAAGGATTATGGTGTGTATCTGGAGTCCAGTGGCCATGCTCTGCGCGGTCTCTTCATCATCGATCAGGCCGGTGTGCTGCGGCAAATAACGATGAACGATCTGCCCGTGGGTCGATCAGTGGATGAGACCATCCGTCTGGTGCAGGCCTTCCAGTTTACAGATACCCACGGTGAGGTTTGTCCAGCGGGATGGCGACCAGGAGCCGATACGGTGGGTTTTCGCTATTCCATTGAATAAAATGGGTATTAAAAGAGCATAGCTTAGAATGTAATCCCCCTTTTTTTTATTTTCCAGATCGTCCCGGATCCGGAGGAGAAAACCAAGTACTTTTCTAAGAATAACTAGGATTTATCCATCCATCCTGCAGCCCTCCGAACCCAGTTACATTCCAGATGTTCACCGACTGACACCTTAAACACCGAACAATAGGCCCCGTCGCATCATCAGTCGTCCTTTGTACATTCTGTCATGATACCGTATAATTTCCATTAGTTTTTTGTACAAAATTTATAGGTTGTTTATTTTACAGCATAACAGAGATAAATAAATTGATGAAGTAAATATATTAAAGTGATGAAAGAAATGCTTGGCGCCAACCGGGGCGCTACCAAAATTATGGGAAATCGGAAAGAACCGAACCCGAAATGCTCAGAAAGAAGCCCTCAAGTGGCCCAAAAATATAAATGGTTAACAATTCGATTGCGATTAGGTTCATACAAAAATATATATATATATGTTGTGTAAAATATGTATAATAGTAAATAATTAGTTAGGTACGCCATGGTTGCAGTTAAGTAGTCATTCCTTTGTGCTTCTACCTTGGGGTACAACAAAGCTAAGTATGTTGAGGTATATAAATTTGGGAAACGGGGGCGGGTCGACGACAATAACAACTAGGACGTCATAAGGCACTCGTTCTCGTCTGTTTCTTTTTTTTATGTGGATAGATAGTCTGTGTTTCTTGTGCGCGTTATAAATGCCAAATTCAAGTTTATAAATAGGTGCCTCTGCATATTCGATCATGTTTTGTGCGAAAAGATTCTGCTGGAGAGATTCCAAATCGATGAAGCATTGCACTTCTTAGATTCCCGGATCAAAAATAAAGTTGTGAAAAATAATCTTAAAGCTAAAGACATTGCAATACGTCGTTCCATTAAGCAGTCGGCATTATAAATGAGTGTCTTGTGTGTTGTTTCTTCATATGATGATGAACGTCCAGCTTATTGCTCATAATAGACCACGTCCTGGAAAATAAGATAAAAAGGAATTAGTTGGGTTAACAAGGAAATTGGCATGCAATCAGTTCCATTTATCAATTTCATTTCAAAGTAATTTCATATTAGTTTAAGTTTTAGTACAATTTCCATTATAAAATGAACTCAATAATTATAAATATATACAATTTCCAGTTTTATAATTACTCATTATTTAAACAAAAAAAAAACATTTAGTTCTGATTTTGACATGATGATATACAGAAATGATGCATACTTCCTCAGATATATTTATATATAATAATAAATTATACAAAAAGAACTACTCACAATCAAAAAGAGCGCTGCGAATACGAGTGCCTTCATGCGCACATCCAAGTTCAGGGGGAACGTCACGCTGAAGTAGTCCGCATCGGTGAACAGCTCCCTGCCCAGGCCGGACCATTGTTTGGTTATTTTGCCGATCTCCTCATTATTGGCGCTCAATACCTACAAAATAAATTGTGGAAAAAGGCGAGAGATGAGTTTGTTGTTTATTTTTCGCAATAATCGGGAACTCGCACACACACAACACCCAGAGAATTCGCAGTATCTGTATCTGAATTAATTGACTCGCTGTAGACAGTCAAGCATATCGGCGACCATAATGACGTCACTGTCTCGGACTGCAGTATCTGTTAGCTTAATATGTACCACACCATAGCGGTCAATAAAATGGGAACATCTTTCCGAGATATTAAATTGAAAAAATTATTTTAATATATATTAAATCTAAGGTCCATCGATAAACAAAGTCAGTTGTTGAATATTTTCATTCAATATTCACTTCAAATATTACAAATTATATAGGACATGGAAAACTAGGAAATACAAATAATCAAACTATATGGTTTCAAGTATGTGCAACCAGGTGTTTTGAAAAGATAGGTTTAACAAAATTAAATTAATTTTGAGATCAACAACCCGAATTAATAAGTATATTTATAGCTATTGAAATACCTAATCCTCTGACCGCTTTTGTTTTGTGTAGTCTTCATTAAGTAACCAATTAATAAGAATTTTTTCAAGCACGAAAAAAATTAATGGAATTATTATTGAAAACCATAATAAAAATCCATACGAGATATTAAAAAGTTTATAGGTCAGCTATCTTTACTCCTATTCAGAAACTTTTAGCTCTCAGCATCTGCTATTTAACTAACCGGCTCTGTGTGTGTATACTTGGTTAAATATGTAAGCGGAATCGTGGAATTCCACCACGGCTACAGATGAATAACCACTTGTTGGCTACACACTGACCTTGAAATTGGTATCGCTGAAGCATTTGCAAGGGCAAAGGGGTCCCTCGATGTGCAGGACGATGTCGCCGAACGAGTTCTTGATGTTAAACTTGGGTCGCATAAAGGTGCAGACCTGCTCCACAGTGCCGATCACCTGGCCGGGTGGCGCTGACACCTCCACGGCATTCTGGCAGTTGGGGAAGCAGCATAGGAGGTCGCAGCGAAACGGACGGTTTAAATGGAGCACCTCGTTCTGGAAATTGTCCAGAATCTTCATCTCGAAAGGACGCGATCGTCCAAGCATGTTCCTTGTGCAGCAGTCGCTCTCCTCGAAGGCTGAGTAGACGTTCTGCCCCAGCGAATTCTTCACCTTGAAACGATTCTTCGTCTCGAAGCCGGTGAGCAGCTCCAGCTTTTCGATCTTCTGCGACACCAGCAGCTGGTCCAAGGCGGTCAGGTATTCGAGGCCCTGGGGGCAATTGGGCATGCCCACCGGTATCGACATCCAGTTCTCTGCAATTGAATGGGGCGTAGTTTCTGATAAGAAAATTTATATATATATAGTGTGTCTTCTATATGCTTTGCACCTTATATGCAATGGTAGTTAGCATAAGTACACTTGCGACAGGGTTAGTAGGGATTTTTATTAAACATTTTAAACTTTATTATGAAGCGGTTTTTAAAAATTAAAACGTGATTCTATACACTACGTTTTTTAAGGTCGATTTAATTTTAAAATGAAAAACAAATAAAACATAAAAAAAGTACATGTAAAATTTTAAAAATATTTCACACAACATTAATAACTTAAAACCGCACAAATTCTAAACAAAATTGAAAATCCTGTCACTTTCTTGTATGCTATTAACACATCCTCCGCTGTACTTTTGCACACGCCCAAACAAACACACACAGATGCGCGCGCCCAGTGCCTTCTGTGTGAGTGTGTGGGAATTTATCCATATAAAGTGCGGGCTAAAACCCCCGCACAACTTTTTTTTCCATATGCAAGGAGAGAAAACCCACCAGCTCCGTTGGCAGCCATTCCACCGGCCACCGGCTGGCGCACGACCGTATCGTCCTGAGGCGCGTCCTGCGGCACCTCCTTGTACTCCTTCATCTGCATCATTTTCGTTGATTCGCTTCGCGTCGCTAAATTGATTGAAATATTGAACTCGACACAAACAGCAACAACAGTATGACCAACCGCTGGATAATCGAAAAGGCCACCAGTGTGACTGTGCGATTAAACAAATACCGTTAACTGAAATTTCAGTTTCAGGAATTATATTAAAAACTTTGATTGAAGCAGGACGAATTTGGGTGAAAAAAATGTAATCAGAGAAGTGAACTTCTAACGTAATGTGATCAGAAACGTAATCTTTCTGTTACACTCTAGAAAATGCAACCCACTATCGATATCGCCCAATTAGACCGATAGGCAGACATCGATGCCAGTTGTAATGATAAGGGAGGCAATAAAAACGAACATAAAAATTTAACATGCTGCAAAGCAGCCGAATCTCAAGTGAAAATGAACGAATCTCATGATAAGACTAATAGTCCGAGCCGGGCCAGCTCCGCGGAGGAGGGCCACGACGTGAGCGACACCTTCTACACCAGCCAGCGGAAGGGCAGCCACGTATTTCGCGTCCGTTTGGACGCCACAGGATTCACGCTGCAACGGGAGAGCCCCGGGGGAACGGTGATCAAGGAGCAGCATGTGCGAATCGGCGACATTGTCGGCGGGCGTTGCATGCGTCCCAAGAAGACGCGACGTTTGGCTATGTCCGGTGCTTGTGCCTGCAGTTCGGGGAATCCCAACTCACCGGCGGTGTCCGCTTCCGGGGATCGACCGGCTGCAGCCATCAACACACCCAGTAAATGCAGCTCCGCCGGCAAAGAGGAACCTCTGACCGACGGCGATGTTAGCGCTTATTTATATGTCTTCGCCTATGTCCTTAAGAAGCGAAGTCTCCGCACAGAGCTGCACAGGGAGCGAACGGTGCTCACGCTACGCTTCCGTTCCTTCGACACTTTCGAGGACAATATGCGCGAGGCGGATCGCTGGTATCGTGCCCTCCGCTGGCAGCTGCATCGCACCCTAGAGGACATCTTTGTGGCACCCACAGCGGATGAGCGACGTCGCCGGGTTCTAGTTCTGCTGAATCCCAAATCGGGATCGGGACGGGCACGAGAGGTGTTTAACATGCATGTGACACCGGTGCTCAACGAGGCGGAGGTGCCCTATGATCTGTACGTGACCAAACATTCCGATTTTGCCATCGAATTTATGAGCACTCGCTGCCTGGACGCCTGGTGCTGCGTGGTGGCCGTCGGCGGCGATGGACTCTTCCATGAGATCATTAATGGATTGCTGCAGCGCGAGGACTGGGCCCATGTCTTGCCAGGACTGGCACTTGGCATCATTCCCTGCGGTTCTGGGAATGGACTGGCCAGGTCCATAGCCCATAGCTACAAGTAGGTCACTGAGACTAGTTTGTAATTGGATTTCGGTCTCTACTCGAATTTCACTTGGTTAGCGAACCGAGCAGGTTTTCCCAGTTTTTACTAGCTTTTCTTATATTTAATGTTCTCATTTTAGTATTTCTTAGTATTGTTAAGTAAACATTACCAAGAAAGTTTAATGTGATAGATTCAACATTTAGAGTAAGCCATAATGGATATGATTTTTGTTAATTACGAACAACATTTAAAATTATTTTACTTATTTCTTAAATAACCTACTTTTTCCTTTATTATTTTCCCCTTCACAGCGAACCCTACTTTAGTAAACCAGTACTAGGAGCTGCTCTCACCGTCATCAGCGGCCGCAGCTCCCCCATGGACGTGGTACGTGTGCAGCTACAGCATCGCTCCGTGTATTCCTTCCTATCTATTGGCTGGGGCCTTATCTCAGACGTGGACATCGAAAGTGAGCGCATCCGGATGCTGGGCTACCAGCGCTTTACGGTCTGGACCCTGTACCGTCTAGTGAACCTGCGCACCTACAATGGTCGAATCAGCTATCAGCTCATGGAGCAGGAGGATTCCCCTCTGCCGGGTTATGCCAATCAACGGAGTAGGATGCAGGGCAGTCGAAGCTGCAACACTCACATCGATAAACTGGCGCCGAGCTTACATCACTCCAGTACCGAGTACCTACCGCAGGAGTTTGCTGACGTGATCTCGCTGGAAACGTCCATCAATCAGTCGTTTCGGTCGCGCTGCGACAGCTGGCTGTCGGGGGGATCGCGACGTAGCTTTTACTATTCCATATCGGAGAGCATCTACCATAGCTTGGCGGATGAGAGCGAGTTTGCCGGGCAGGCGGCTGCCTCGCTGGAGAATCGCCAGCAGAACTTCGGGCCGACAAGCGAGCTGCCGGACCTGGATGAACCACTGCCCGAGGATCAGGGCTGGCAGGTGGAGGAGGGCGAGTTCGTTATGATGCATGCCGTCTACCAGACGCATCTGGGCATCGACTGCCACTTTGCACCCAAGGCCCAGATGAACGACGGCACCATCTTCCTCATTCTCATCCGCGGCGGCATCAGCCGCCCGCACCTACTAAGCTTCCTCTACAACATGAGTTCCGGCACCCATCTGCCGGAGGTGAACAACGAGTACGTGAAGGTGCTCAAGGTGCGCGCCTTCCGCCTGGAGCCGCACGACAATCAGGGCATCATTACTGTGGATGGGGAGCGGGTGGAGTTTGGACCACTGCAGGCCGAGGTCCTGCCGGGCATAGCCCGTGTCATGGTGCCCAAGTAGTAGCCAGAAGAGGAGGAGGACAACCACGAAGCAATAGTTAACTCAATTTAGGAATCTCTGCATTTGTATCTGTAGCTAATACTTAGGGCCTAGACAGCCGCCGTAAGAGAGTTGTGCATTCATCTAATTGTTTTTTGTGGTGGAGTTCTTGCTTCTGCCAAACAAATCGTATTGTTAACATTTTTAAATCTAACGCAGTTATGAACGAAATATAAATGTGTATATAAGCGAATGTTAATTACTTATTCTTAGAAATCATAATTTAAATAAAACGAAAACTTCAAAATTAAAATTTAAATTGAACTGCCATGAACTTTTACGGTATATTCCGCATTTCCCGGTTTCCTCTTTTTTAGTATTTAGTCTAGTATAAAAGTATACACTTTTGTTATGTTTGGCCAAACTGCCATCCGGTCACACTGGTCGGAAAAGTGAAGAAAATAAAAAACAAAACAGGCTGCGAAAAAAACATTTCAAACGCAAATTAATTGCCGAGCCAGCATTTAAAAGCATTGACACCGCATTCCTTCCTCAAATCGAGGCTCTCGACTGAGGATAGATAAGAGTTAAGCCATCAGAAATCACCACAAGCTCTGCAATATGTCGAACGAGGAGCTGGCGCCAATCAACGAGCAGGACCTCAAGGATCTGAAGGAGCGCATGAAATTGATTGTGGACGCGGATCCGAAGCAGTATCAAAATGAGTTTTCTCTACGCCGCTATCTGCGCGCTTTCAAGACCACGGATGACGCATTCCAGGTGAGCCGCCAATATATCCTAATTTGGAAATTTACAAAATGCTAAAGCTACGACTATGAGGTACCCGGTGGGTAGAACTACTACTTCAAATTAGCTGTGATCTTAATTTAGCGTTCTAAAATATTAAAAGTAATTATATATATGCATTTATAAAAAAATATTATGAAAAAATATGAAATATTAAGTAAAATGCATAATTTTCCAGGGCAGTCGAAGAAGAACCTGCATATCAAATTTCATACTTTTATCTTTACTAGTTCCAAAGATCTGATAGGTTGACTCAGCTAATGAGGCTTATCTAGAGCTGTGTATGCCCTGTACAGGGTAGAGGGAAAAAGTATACTTTTGTTATAATTTTTTTTTGCACTAGTTTCATATGTACACATGTATGTATGTATTTTTTTACTTTATGTCCAAGTACCCCCCATAAAACCAGACTATTGGGGTCAAAGTTCTAAAAAGAAACGATAATTTTGTATTATAATTACCAACAAAAAAGCATTTGTTTTTTATATATCTGATAATATAGAGTGAGTCTGATATATCTTTAGACACTTCCAAACCTCGAATAAATGTATTACTTTCTCCCCTAGGCCATTCTGAAGACCAACAAATGGCGCGAGACCTATGGCGTGGATAAACTAGCCGACATGGATCGCAGCCACATGGAGAAGAAGGCTCGGGTCCTGCGCCATCGCGACTGCGTCGGTCGTCCCGTCATCTATATTCCGGCCAAGAACCACAGCTCTGAGCGGGACATAGACGAGCTGACCCGCTTCATTGTGTACAATCTCGAGGAGGCCTGCAAGAAGTGCTTCGAGGAGGTGACCGATCGCCTATGCATCGTCTTCGATCTGGCCGAGTTCAGCACCAGCTGCATGGACTACCAACTGGTGCAGAACCTCATCTGGCTGCTGGGCAAGCACTTCCCAGAGCGTCTGGGCGTCTGCTTGATTATAAACTCGCCGACACTGTTCTCCACCATTTGGCCGGCCATCCGTGTTCTGTTGGACGATAATACCGCCAAGAAGGTCAAGTTTGTGGCCGACGAAGTGGAGCTGTGCCAGTACCTAATCCCAGACATCCTGCCGACGGATATGTAAGGCACGGATCGGGGATCAGGCGTCACTTAGTGTTAGACATATCTCCCAAAAAACCAGACCCGAATCCAGTACCGAAGACACGCAGCTTCTGAGAGAGCTTCTACCCCCAGTACAGTACTCGTCATATGTGTAAATCGATGTGTTAAACAAGTTGATTGTAAAATGTATTTTATTGGACACAACACTATTAGTACAATGGCAAACTATTTTAGATAAAGGTTTATCTTGTTTATGGCAAGTGTCTAGAATCTACTATATACCTGAATTCGTACCTATATACCATATACTATATATATGAATGTATTTATGTATATGCAGTGTCTATGTGTACAGCAAATAAAGTTGTAAAAGAAAAGCTTTAAAGATTAAGGGTGATGATGCACGGCACACACGTGAATAATCATCAACTGTGTATGGGTCCGGGTCGATAGTGCTCTAATTTTAGCTGTCTTATCAGCATGTTTGCGATAAGAATCATAACGGTTTCTGGCCTGGTGTTATTTTTGCTTTTGCCTCTCTGATTTAAAATTTTCGCATCGACTAGGGTTGTTGCTGCGATAGCAATCGCATTGGCTTTTTCGCGTTTATCAATACTGATTAGGCTTTACTTTTCGGATTTTTAAACGCTTAAAATAAATTAATGCAAAAGATTTCAGTTTGAAAATTTAAATATTAAATTAAAATCAAAATATTTCTGTTAAAATATAATAATATACATAAGAACTTTAATTTTAAAATTGTTTAAGGTTACATTTTAAAGTTTTATTATTTATTACTTATTTCTAATGCTAAAAAAGTAGAATCTTATTGATTGTTTCTTCTAGCTTCAAAAATTTAAAAATAAGATAAAACTAAATATATATCCAATTGTTTATAATTTAAAATATAATTTTAACTTAATCAGCTGTTAAAAAAGCAATTTAGGACCAAAGCACTAAAATTGGCTTCTTTGAAAACAACAATAATAGACAATAAATAATATACTTTATTTTCGAAAAAATCTTTCGCTGAGATTTTATTTTATCACAAACATTTTCTGTTCCCCTTATGTTAATTTTACTTTATTAATTTATATATCATTTTCGTAACATAATATATTAACCCCCACTATAGCCTCATAAGCTACCGCTAGATTCTAGCTAGTTTCAAGCTAAACAAAAGCCTCCCCCGCGAATTGGCGACAACCCTGGCGCCCAACTGGTTATCATCTGGACGCGAAACACAAAAGCAAAAGTCGAGCACTTCTTGATAAGGAAATCTGAAGCGAGCACTATGAGACCTCGACGGAGCAATAACAATAACAATAACAATAACAGCTGCAATAACACCAGCAGCGAAATGGATAAGTCGATCCGCCAGTTGCGAGCGTCCAAAAATCAGTGATCGACGAAGCGTGCGCTGCGAAACATGTCGTCGGCGCCTACAGAAGCAACGGCCGCTCGGAAGGATGCACAGGATGTGGGGGCAGCAGCTGCGGCGGCTCACAAGGAGGCAACTGGCGGCGGTGGGGGAGCCTTTATTGCCGCCCTGGACGTTGGCACCACGTGTGTGCGTTGCTTCATTCTGGACGAAGGCTGTGTGGTGCGGGGCTCAGCAGTGGATGCCGTAAGTGGTGCTTCGTTCGCTCGAACCGCGGGTGCAAAGTTAATTGGCTAAATAAGTTTTAACGTTTTATGACCTTTGGCGTAATTATAGGTGAGGCTGCTGAATCCCCAGCCGGGCTTTTTCGAGATCGAGCCGGAGAGCTTGTGGCGCAAGATCGTCAATGTGATAAGGCAGGCGGTGAAGGGTGAGTAGCGGGGTGGCATATTAGGAGCCCATAAAAGCGTGAGCGCGGTATTAAAATGCAATTTAATGTATTTCGTAAGAAGCTAGGGGTGTGAACCGAAGCAACAAAAAAAGCAAGGAAATGTCTCTCAGGGAGTGCTTTAAGTAAAAAGTGGGTTTAGCTTGAATTATTTATAGGTTCTCATTGTATTTTTATATATATTCTTTTTAAAAAAAAGGTAAAAGTTATTTTTTTAAAAGATAATGCTTATAATCATCTAATTTATGCATATATCAATGAGATTTATTAAGACAAAACTTAAGACAAACCCCCTAAGCTTATTTCCTATTCTACCAAAAAGAAACCCTTCTAATAATACCCCCTCACCCCCCACAGATGCCAAACTGTCACCCGCCGACATCACCTGCCTAACCATCTCCACTCAGCGCTGCACATTCCTCACCTGGGATCATCGCACTGGCGATTACTATCACAATTTCATAACCTGGAAGGATCTGCGTGCCGACAAACTCGTGGATGAGTGGAACTCCAGTTGGACAAAGCGCACGATGAATGGATTTTCATATGCCTTGTATTTGGTCACGCGACAGTCGCGATTTCTGGCCGGCAGCGTGCTCAAGCTGATGAATGGCCAGGTGACGCCCAGGTTGCTCTACGAGATTAAGCACAACAAAAGACTGCGTGAGGGGTTGAGCAAGAAAAGGGCACGCGTGGAGCTGCTGGACTCTTGGATCCTGCACAAGTTGAGAGTTGGCAACAGGGATGTAGATGTAGATGTGGAGCATATAACCGATGTTACCTCCAGTACGGCGACGGGATTGTATGATCCCTTCACTCTCAGCTGGTCTCCGCTGATAAGTTTTCTTTTTGGAATAGATGTGAGTCAGGCGATTTGTTTGAGTTTTGATCTATTTTAAATTCATTTAATTCATTTCTTTCAGACTAAAATCCTGCCTCGTGTAGTGGACAACGGATACAAGGGCTTTGGCTATGTCCATCCTACTGCTTTTGGTCCTGAGTGGGCAGACACTAAGATCCCCATAGCTGCCTCGCTCAGTGACCAAACGGCTGCGATGTGGGGATCTCAGTGCTTTAAAAAGAACGATGTTAAGGTCACCATGGGAACCGGGGCCTTCCTCAACCTGGTGACGGGTCCCAAGTGTCATGCTGCCATCAGTGGGATGTATCCATTGGTGGCTTGGCAGCTCAAGGACAAGGAACGGCATGAGAATGCTATATACTGCATCGAGGGAGCATCACATGACTTTGGAACCGTGGTTACCTGGGCACAGTCCTGCGAGCTTTTCGAGAATCCTGCGGATACCGCGGCCATAGCAGAGTCTGTTTCTGATACCAGCGATGTGTTCTTTATGCCCGCCTTCAGTGGTTTGGGGGTGAGTTCCAACTAGTTTCGCTTTTCGAGATTAGAGCTAATCCCCATCTTATCTTTCGACAGCCCCCGGTGAATGATTATCGATCAGCAAGTGGCTTCATTGGCCTTACTCCGTCCACGACCAAGGCGCACATGGTGCGGGCCTTGCTGGAAAGTATCGTGTTTCGTCTGGTCCAACTGATAGAGGCGGCCGAACAGGAGACCTCGCAGAAGCTTGAGATGATTAGGTAAGCTCTTGGCAAGTTCCTCCTTAGAAAAACCCTTTAGTATTAATTTCTCTCACCTTCCAGGGTTGATGGTGGCGTTTCTCGTAACGATTTCGTTTGTCAGTTCCTGGCCGATCTCAGCCAGCTTAGGGTGGAGCGGGCTGAGAATGCGGAGAGTAGCATTATGGGCGCCACCTTCATGGCGGGCCTCAACCATGGCATCTGGCGCAATGTGGAGGATCTCAAGTGCTTTCGGCAGGTGGAGCGGGTCTTTGAGCCGAGACCCCAGGAGTACGATAAGATAGCGGCCCGCATGGACAAGTGGAGTCGGGCCATAGCCCGCTTCAGTGACTGGTACTAGGTTTCATACTTTCCTTTGTATTTTCTTATTTTTTTTACACGCTAAGAGAGTCATTAAATACTTAGAAGGCTAAGGTAAATGGAGTGGTGGAAAAAAATGCTGCCTTATTCAGTCTTGCTCAGTTGAAGCGCTGCTGGAAATTCTGTTGCTGGTTGAACATCATCTGTTGCTGTTGCTGCTGTTGTTGCTGTTGCTGCTGCTGCTGTTGTTGTTGCTGCTGTGCCTGCTGCTGCTGCTGTTGGTGGTGGAAGTCCTGCTGCTGGCCAGCTCCGGACAACCGGACGCGCTTGGCATTCGGCTCTGAGTTCATCTGCTGCTGCTGTTGCTGTTGTTGCTGCTGCTGTTGTTGTTGTTGCTGCTGCTGCTGTTGTTGCTGTTGCTGCTGACGCTTGTTGTCCGACTTGTCCTCCTGGTCGTCGTCGGTAAGGAACTCACGCTTGGGATACGGTATGGGACAGCCGGCGAACACATCCTGCGTTGGCAGCGGCTCCTCCTGGAAGTACTGGTCCTGCATGGCCTGTTCGGAGGTGATGCGCTTGTTGGGATCCATCAGCAGCAGCTTTTGCAGCAAGTGGAAGGCTTTGCTGTCGGGTTTGATCTTATGGCGCTCCATATACTTGGCCAGCGAGCAGGTGGAGTAGGTCGAGCGCTTAAAGTCCTTGGTCAGCGTGTGATGCTCCGGCATCTTCTTGATGTCCTCCCAGTCCTTGTCCTGCGGAAAGCCCATCACATTGAAGATGCGGTCCAGCTGGTCGTGATGATACGGATTACTCGTCTTGATGTCCTCCTGCCGGCAGTGGAATATCGGCTCCGAGGTGAGCAGCTCGGCAAAGATGCAGCCAATGGCCCAGATATCAATGGCCTTGGTATAGTGGCGAGCGCCCAGCAACAGCTCCGGGGCTCGATACCAAAACGTGACCACCACGGGATCCAGATCCGCCAGTGGTTTCAGCGGCGCATTGAAGAGACGCGCAAATCCCATGTCGGCGATCTTGACACGTCCGCGCTCGTTGCCGTCGCCCATCACCAGGATATTGGCCGGCTTCAAGTCACGGTGCAGCACCCAATTACTGTGCAGATAGTGGATGCCGTCGAGAATCTGGTAGAGAAGGCTCTTCACCATGCCCCGCGGCACCACCACCTGCTTCTTGGTGGCCTTCGCCGCCCGATGGAACTTGATGATGTGCCACAGGTCGTGCTCCGCGTAGTCGATCAGCAGGAACACCTTGCGGTCGTTGTGCGAGAGGAAAACCCGGATGAGGGTGATTACATTCTGGTGCTTTAGTTCGCGCAGCAGGGCAATCTCGCGACAGGCGGACATGGACAACCCGGTGCCGTCGATCTGCTTGAGAGCATACTCCTTGCCGTCGCTGTGGGATTATAACTTTAATTCCTAGTTTTCATTGCGGGATGCCGAGACCTCACCTTGTCTCCTTCCACTTGGCCTTGTATACGTGGCCATAGGTGCCACGTCCCACCTTGCAGCCCTCGTAGTTGAACAGGTCCTCCACCTTGGTCCTCTCCATCTGCGTTTTCATCTTAAATTCGTAGTCCATTTTGTATTTTATATAAAATTTGCAAATTGCCGAAGTTTGTTTGTAAATTTTGCTGCCGCCTCGTCAGCTGTCCACCGATAAAAAAGCGATAACACCGGCAGTCGGAAAAAATAAAGTGGGCCGACTATCGCACGAAGTGCATAAAGTTTTTTGAATTTACCACCACTAACAAATATCAAAAAATGTATAGCAGCACTTGAGTGGTAAATTAATTCTCAATTTCTCTGACTCTCGCTTACTCTAGATCAATTTCTCTATTTATCTCTCTCTTCTCTCATTTCTCTCTAGTTCTCTCTAAGTTTCTGTCGATCGATTTATCTTTCTCTCTCTCTCTCTGTACCTCCCTCTCTCTGTACCTCCCTCTCTCTCTCTCTCACACTCTCTATATTTTTTTCTCTTGCTCTACCTCTCTCTCTCTCATTGTGTTTCCCGCTCGATCTATCCCTCTCTCTCTCTGTCCTATAAATAGAGGCTTCTCGCCGCAGGTGCCTCAGTCTCCGCGCGGCCTCCAACCCGTTCACCCAACAACCGGGCGCGCCCCCTTCCGACGGAAAAGGGTTAATAATTCGTGTGTTTAAAACTGTGATAATAACTTATGCACTGGAAAGGATTTAATCATCGATGAATCTCGGCCAAATCTGCGGTGTGGCGATGAAAGGTAACTGAGTGTCCTGTCCTGCGGGTAAGTCTGAACCAAGTCTTTTATCCTATATCTTATATATAAAGCTGATAGCTGATTTATTTATTGATATTAAGCTAACCATGGTTATAAACTATAAGCATAATTATTAATTAAGAGCATTAGCTGCTATGGCTTACCGTTCGACTGGGTGGTTACAAATTAAGATATTGAACTTATGGAGTACATTTTGGGTATTGGTAGGAAGGGAAAGCCACACTTCAAAAGAAATATATTTTAAAAATCCATTATTTGGCTACAGTGCCTTTATTGACAGCCCTGGTGGAGTATTCTACATGGTAACAGAAAAAAATGTAAAAACGAGTTGAATTCCCAATAGGATGTGCATCTAGTGGGAAAATAGCTAAATATGTCATCACTGTTGATAATGTAGGCTATTTTCTAACTTGATGCACATCATATTAGGAATTTGAGTTGTTTTTACATCCTTTTCTGTTACCATGTAAAATATAGAGATTAGTCCTAATTTGACTAACTTAAAAAAATTCAAGATATAAATAAGTAAATTAAATTCTAATTCAGAATTTACATTTGATTGATTTGTTGTTTTTAAAAGAATTAAAGTTTATTCAAAGTTGACATGAAACATGACATTTCAATTAATTTTAACTTATTTGAATTGAAATAAAAATATATGCTTTTTATTAAAGTCCAAACCGAAAATTATAAAATAAATCCCAAATTGTGAGCTAGTCTAAATGTAGCTATATTTTCTGGCTTTTTATAGCTGTCTTCAAAAGCTTCTTGAGCTTTACTGTAAGTCGGTTTACTCATGTTTTGGTTCGTCGCGCGTTCGCACATGCGCGCGCACAGTTATATTTTCCGATCGTGCCCGTCTTCTTCATTTCCCTCTCGCGCTAATCAGTTGGGCCATCGTTTTGGATCTGCGTACTTTGCGGTTAATTTTCAACTTAAAGAAGCGAAAGGAAAAAACAACGAAATCAAGCAAATAATTGAGTAATTAAAGTTAAACGTAAGAAAGAAGTGCCTTGTGTATTTGTGAAACGGTCAGCCAAGTGAAGTTGGAACCGAGAAATTAAGTGATTGCCGCAAAAGTGTTTCACTAAATTGATAATGGCTTAGTTTTGAAAGCTTAAGAGCATCTGGATGCGATTAACTGACCGATTGGGATTTTAATACCTCTGGCAGGAAGCAAATATCGAAAAGTCATTCAAGTTGCTGGGATTAACTTGCAATATTTTCCACCAGCGGAAAAGAAAGTTTGATTTAGGAGAATCGGACAGAGATAACACCTAACGAAATTACGCGGGAAATTAATTTAATTGGCTTTTGATATAGAGAGTACAGATTATTGAAGCACGAATGTAGTTTGTTAAAAAATATTAAGTGACAATAAAAAAATAAATTTAAATAAATAAATAATCATTAACATATCTTCGCCTATCCAAAGTACTGATCTTTCACCATATATTGCAATTCAGATGATCTCACTAGATTATCACATTTTTATTAGCGTTAAATGACATCAACTAAAGAGGAAAATATCAATTGTTGATTTAATCATAATACTTACAACACTTTGATTGATATTTCGCAATTTTTAAAGTTATTTTCATGAAATTCCCCTAAAAATGAAGAAATACATATGTATTTATTTTAACCTTTAAAAGAGAAAAGGAATATAAATAATAATGCACAATTGTTGGCTTATAATATTTTTGTAAATACTAAAGCTCCAAGATTCCCAACCAATCTTACCTAAGTTATTATTATTATTGCCAAATAACCAAACACAAGACTTAATTAGTTGCTTAATTACCTTTGAGAGGATATCAAGAGAGTTTCTCAATATGTAAAAATTTCATTGAACTTTTGTAATCAATAAAAAAAAAGACCAGTGGCATTAAAAAAAAAAAGAAGAAACTAAGAAAAAATCCAATCAACACCAGTGGCGACTAGTTACCCGTTGCAAAAATTGGCAACTTCCTTCAATTGGGCGCCAAGTCATTAGCTGCCCCCCAACTCCTTGCCCCCCGTTTACCCCTTTGGAGCCCACTCGAAGTACCGCTATGACTAGACAGGCCTTGTCCACATATTTCTTTATTTTTCTGTTTTTTTTTTGTTGTTGTATTTTTTCGTATGCAACCATTAGCCGCCGCATCAACAAACGAGACGCCACACACAGACACTACTAAATCTTGGGAGACACACACAGATACGCGCAGGTGGATAGCGGGGGTAGAGGTGAAGGGGAAGGGACCTGGTGACGTTTGCTCTGGGGCCCCTTCACTTTTTGTTGTTGCACTTAAAGAAACTAAAAAAACAAATGTTACTTTCTTCCTGGAGTTTTTTTATATACTACTTTTTGAATGTCCAGTTAAGGCGCAAGTTGCTTAACAGTCAGTTTAATTTAACATCCAGGTAAAATAACATAGTGCTCCTTATTTTTTTTTTTCTTTTTTGAACCTGGGAATATTCTTTTTCTTTTTGCAGAGTCAAAAAATCAATGTTTCCTTAACTGTCACTTATTTGTCGGTTAAATATTAACTGCAGATTGGGAAAAAAGAAATTAAATATTTTACCTCTACCTCTAACTATATTTTGTACCTATCTTCTATTATTTTCTTATCTCTGATAAATTTACAATATTTAAGGTTCATGTTAACTAATTTTAAATATTGTCGATTCGATAAATTTGACAGAAGCTTAGTCTTAACAAGTCATTGTAAAGGTGGACCTTAGAAAAATTAAAAACGAGGAGAGATAAAAGTGTGCATTATAAAAGGACATTAAAAAAAAGTGGACCTTGGAAAGGTAAATTAGAAGGGAAATAAATAATTACTTTTATTCCAGAATTAAATTAATTCCACAATTAATCATAGAAGCATTTTCCGATTTGTCTCAGTGTGCTCTTCGTCTTTTTTTTTTTTCGTGGTCGGATGAAAAAGTTGCCGCAGCAAGTGCAATTCGCGATTCGCATTCCGCTGGCCGAAAGTATCTTTGGAGTTTTGCATCTTGTGGATGTCTGCCGCGCTTAACTGTAAATTGAGGCATGTGCCTCTCGCACCCTCTCTCAAAATCTCTCCATCTTTCTCCCAGTCCCTGAGCTCTGCGCTCTCTTTTGTTTGTCAAGTTCAATGTGCGTTGACAATTTTCCCCATTTCCCAATCCAAATGGGCGACGTTTTCCACATTGATTGGTGTGTGTGTGTGTGTGTCTGCGTACTTCTTGCACTTGGTGCCTCATTGTGCTTGTGCAACTGTGCGTGTATTTTAATTTATTTTAAATCGAACGGCAATTTAAATTTAAAGGAAAAGGTAGTGATTCAACCCGGAACTTGGAGAGTGTGTAAGGTGCCGCGTGTGCTGAGTGGATTTAAGTTTTTCTGCCTTTCAGGCAATGTATCTTTGTATCTACGTATCTACGTGTATCACCATCGCCAAACGCAATGCATAAATCAGCCAGGGAAAGAAAGAAGAAAAATCTTTGCTTCGTTTTTTGTTAGTTTTGTGAAAGCGCAAGTCGTTTTGGCTTTGTGTGTAGCGTAATTTTTACACTTTTACCAAAGAGAAAGAAGACTTGAAGATACATAGATACTTGGTCTTTACATACGCCGCACGCTGCTCATAAGCATCTTTTCTCTATTACCAACCGACAAACACGATTCATTCGACGCTGTTTGTCTTTAAGCCGCTTAATTGAAAGTCTCGACTTGACTTATGACTTTAAAGAAAAGCTAAAAATATACATACATATATGCAGACCAGAGAAACGTTGAAAAAATAAGAGTTACATTTCATTGATATCAGAGGAGACTCCTAAGCTTTCGAACCACATTAAACCCATCATTTTTCAACAGTATCTTCTAGTGCAATAAATAATAAATAATTTTAACTGAAAACCCAACAAAAGTGTTAATAAAATATGCAAGAAAAGCTGATAAAAAGTGCCTAGCTTCCACATCCGCAAATGTTTCTATTTGCCAATCAAAAGTGCATGTGCTCAAAAACAACAAACAGACAACCAGAATAAACCGACGACAGACAAGCCGCTAAATAAGGTAAGCCAGAGCGAAATTAATTTTTAATAATCTTATGCCCAGTTTAGTCTTTATTTATACTTTTTTTTTTTTTTGCATATCCATTTGTTAACTTGTTTGCGATGTCTATTAACGGCATCCAACGCTCCGGGCTGTGAGCTCATCTCTCGCATCTCAATGATATTCATTCTGATCTGTGGCCCAAAACTTGTTCGCTGGCTGATTCACATTTTTCACAGCTACGTTTTTGGCCCTGTTTATTTACAGTTTACAGTTGTGTTATTGTTTGTTGGTATATATGCAAAGATATATCTTGGCAGGCACGTTCAAATATTTAATCAGTTAACTGCCTCGGTTTGCTTTCCAAATCGCTGCACATCTTCACCCACCCGCACCTGTTGTCAGGCCCAATGTCAAGGTTGCCTTTGTTGTCGTGGCTGCTTGGCTAAACATTTCTGAGTCGCAGAGTTAAATACCAAAAAGATAATAAAATAAAATAAATAAGAGTTAAAATAAATTGTTAAATGCCCGAGTAACCGGCTTATTGCCAATTGTCTGCCGCTAATTGAAGCTCAACACTTCTCAAGTGGAACGAACGCCCCGTCGTTGCTTTTTTCCCCTTTTAGTTTATTGTATAATTTGTAATTGCTTAATTTTTCGGACAAGCCATAAGAGATATTTTACAAAAATAAATTAAGTGTGGCGAGCAATTAGTTGAGTCTTAAGTTGGCTATTTACAAAACGTAGGCAGATTAATGGCCGTCGAAGAAGAAGATTGGGACGTTGAACGTGATGATCTTGGAGGGAAATGAAGATTTGTTGAGGCTTATAGCAGGTAGATTAAGGGAACTATCTGATATTTTGTTGTGGATTATTCTTGTTGATTTTTTTTAGTGAAGAGAAGAACATATATCTCTTGATTTTGGGTAGAGTTGGACGTATTTTTAAACTTTAAAAATTGCGTAAGGTATTTTTTACGAGTTTCTTTTTGTTCTTTATTAAAAGTTTGGATTTCGTTTCTAGTTCTTATTTTTTAAGGTTTTCTATTGATTAATTAAAATCTTGGTAACATTTAATTTTTTTCCAAGATTAAAATATAATAGTTAAGTTAAAGACAGCACAATTTTTAAAAATAATAAATACTTTTTATATTCTTTCTATAAATACAGCCTAGAAATATTATTTCTCGAAATAAATACATGTTAAATTATAAAATGTATTTATAGTTCCCACAAAAAGTGTAACAAAATAAACACAAATATTTTTTAATGTCTCTCTCTTATATTTTACGATATTCCAATGATTAATTAAACTCCTGCAAATGTTTAAAATATAATAATTAAGTAAAACGCATCATAATTTTTCAAGGTTATGATTAAGTATCCATAATTGTGTCAAACGCATCTATCAACATCTGTTGGAACCGCCAGACTTAACATATTATTAGCCATATAAATATCCACAAAATTGTTGGTCAATTAATAAGCCATTAGGGCAAATCTATGGTACCAGCCTAGAGCAAAAATATAGAAGGCTACGTTTATCAATACCGTTTGCTATTCGCTATTCTTTTGGTTTTCTTGCTTTCTTCTAAGAATTTTTTTTGCCCCAGAGTCGAGATGAAAAACCGTTAAGCATTTCACCTGGAGCAAGTCAAAGAGAAGAGAAAGAGAAAAAAAAACTATCATAAATTTGACTTTTTAATGTTAATAAAACATTTTTACGATTCTTTTATGTGTGAAAATTACGCAGAAGGGCATCAAAATAAACGAGACCACGAGCTGCAGAACAGTTAGCCAGCTGGCACAGGTGTAAAGCCAAGTTAATATAATACGTAATTATGGCAGTCTACAGCGCACACATATCTTACATTTTTTAAGAACTCTCTAGGGGGAGTTAACTCCCCCCAAGTGCACAGGTAGAAAAATGTTAGTACTTAAAGCTATTAAAATAAGAATGTAAAAAGCACATAAATAGTTGTACTTAAAATTTTTTAAATGAGAATCTAAAAAGCACATAAATAGTTGCCATTAAAATGGAAAACAGTTAAGATTTTCTCAAAAATATTTTCTCAAGTGCAGCTGTTACCTCCGGATCATGACTTGGAGAAATGTGTGACTTTGGTGTGAGGTGACACCGGCGGAGAAAGAGAGAAACTAAACCGAAACTACTGAATAACAAGTGTAGAACAATAAGACGGCAAGACGGTAGAAAACTGGCCAAGTGGCTGGAACGCCACGGCAGGTCACTGAACTGACGGACTTCAAATATATATTTTACACCAAGGCATTAACAAAGGCAAGTCCCCCCTTTCGGAGCCACGATAGAGCGGCATTAAGATGGCCAGTCTTATATATATAGTTCTCTTTTTGTCTACCCTGAATGGCTTTTATTTATGTTGGCCTGAAATTGCCAAAAAGTAATGCTTGGTAGATCATAAAACTTGCTAATATGGGTAATTTTAGATGCGGATTTTTTGTTTATTATGTCACATGCCCACTTGTGGGTGTGAATTCGGGAACCAGTTCTGGGGGTGAGTCAGGTTATGGATTGGTATTTATTTTAGGATTGAATTTACTTGAGGTACTTATTTTTTAACTTAATTAATATTAGACATAACAGAAGATATATGATACCTTATCAGTATTTTATGCGAATTTCGATATAAAGGTTTCGATGTTAGGGTCGTATACTTAGAAATAGCTGAAAATATTAATATGTAGATATCCTCCCGATATTTAGTGTAAATTTCGATATATATGCTTCCAAGTTAAGAAATAAATCGATATACTAATTGATATATCGAACATATGGAAAACTTGAACTCAACTATCTATATTAACTATATGATGAATATCAATAATGACAAACGTACAGGGGTAATAAACAAGTGTTGCTTTTTAATTTTATTCAGTAAAAAATTATCCTTTAAATATATTAGATGCAATTTTTAATACACTTTCGATAATTTCGATATTTTCATGTTAAATGCAATATTTTTAGATATTTCCGATAAATCAAACTTTCCCTCTCGATATAAAAATTACTATTTTTTATTTATTGGAGAAAGCTTTTATCTGTTTTTTTTTATTGATTATAAATAATTTTTCGATATTTTAAATTTCGATGTAGAGGAACTTTTCACCGATATAAAGATTATTGTTCCTAATTTACTGGTGAAAACTTTAGAATAATTTTTATTTTAAATATGAATAATAAGGAGTTCGTGAATTTAATTAAGAAATTTATTTACCTAAAATTTGTGTTATTGAATACTATATAGATGAAGGACAACATATTCCTTACTTGTTCTCTAGTTAATTTTCTCCCCCTTTCTAAATAATTAAAATTTTTGGCTCTTAAATTTTTAAATCATCGGTAAATTGTTGTAAGATCTCTTAGGTTTATTCTTTGTTTTGTACAACAGTGACTTCAATCCGCTTTGCTGTACTTTGCTCGGATCCTATTCTGGCATTCTAGATCGCTCCCGAACAAATTGCGTTATAATTGATGACACTCTGTGAAATTGGTCTCAGCCGGCGGAGAATGTCCGGCTGAGAACCACCGCTGCCAATAACTGTAACCAACTTGACGAACCTCGTTCCCATTAGCGGCAAACTCAACCACTTGCTTGACCCACTCCGGAGCATCCACGGTGCCCGATGCCAGGCGATGCCGTGTCATCAGACGACGACGATGGTTAATCGGCCGACGTTCTCATTACGCTCTCCGCGGCCATTTCCGCACCTACTTAGCCGTGTGTAATCCCTATTGACCTCCATTTCCGCGTTGGCCAACTGGTAATGCATCCATCCCCCTCCCCCGAAACCCTTCGCATGTGCAACCCGATGGATGCAACACACAATTGGCGTTGCCCAGTTGGCCTTTTCATTAGCTTCAGTTTCAATTTGCTATTTGCTGCGAGTATTTTACGATTTGCGCTCAGAGCTCCGTTTTCTGCCATTTCTGCCTTGGTGTTGTTTGGGCCAAGAAAAAGGCAAAAACAAAACTTGTTTATGGCTCCTACAAGAATGTGGAAAGCAAAAAAGCCAAAACGAAACGAAACGGAGAGAAAAAACGAAGTAAACAAAACTGGGTTAAAATTGTTAGACAACCTGAAGTTGCAGTTTGCCGTTTCTGAAATATTGCATAGCTCGGGGGTCTGCTATTGAGTCTGGTCCCAAGACTAAATAGTAAAAAAAATAAATATACAACGGAAAACTCCGGTATGGAGTGTGTGTTCCAGTGCTAAGTAGAATGGAATGGATTGGAATGTCTGCTGGTTATGGCAGGAACCCGATCAAGCTCGGTGTACTCCAAATTTAATTGACCAAAACTGATTTTATTGAGTTGGAAAATTCCAAGGGGAGCTAATTTGAATTTAAAGAAGATATAGAGAGGAAATATAGAGAGGATATACTATATGGAGGTATGTGGAAATTAAAGAGGATTAGCTAATGGGTTTTGCGATTTTTGAGGGGTTAATTAAGCTTTATGTGTAAATCTGCCTTTTTAAAGTTAACTAAGTAACTTAGTAAGACTTTTAAAATATAAAAAATAAAAAAATAAAACAAATAATACTTATAAAATATAATTACATTTTAAATACTGTATTTTATATTCATTACTAATTAAATTCAATTTTTAAAGTTTCTGTGTATGGTAATGTCTTTGCTGCTACTCATAAATTTGTGTTCACTTAAACGGTTTATTTTCTTTGTTTATTAAAAGAACAAATTACTAATTATGTTAATTAAATACTTACAATGTATACCTATTCTTGTTCTCTATTAAGTTCAAGTAATAATTTATGAAGTGTGCCACAGCTTAATAATTTATTTAAAAAGCGTGACTTAAAGATTAGGTTTGCAATCGACAAATTAAGCTTTAATAGGTGTAATTAAAAGATTGTATTTATTTATAATTTAAAATTATTAACCACTATAAAAGTTTATAAAATAAGGTAAATTTGGATTTTTGAAGTTTAATTTGTACATTTGTAATATCTTACAAAATTAATTACTCATATATTTAATTCATAATATCCTGCCTTGAGCACATTTTATTTGCAATAATACATTCATTCAGAAAAACAGCTTCAACTGTTAATTTAAATATAAGGAAATTGTTGCAACATATTAAGTTTAATAAATTAAGTTTTGATATTTGAAGTTTGAAGTTTGAATAAAATGACTTCAATATAAAGCCAAAATATTCGGCCCTAACATTTTTTACTTTATCTCTGTTTATATTCAGAAATAAATAGAACTTTTAATTTAAAAAAAATTAAATATTTGTAACTGATTAATAAGTATAAGAAACAAGTTATTTAAATAATATTTAGATTTTTTATGATTTATTTTTTTAAATAAAATTATTTTAAATATTTAAGCCATTAAATACTGCCTTAACAATTACTACTTAATGTTCATTTATCTCTTCATATATTAATTCAGAACATAAATGAAACTCAAAATTTAAAATATAATTTAAAAATTGGAAGAGATTTATAATTATAAATCAAGTTATTAAAATATAAATTTAGGTTTTAAAAATTAAATTTTTTTAAATAAAATAGCTAATATATTTATTCCATCAAATTCTGCCCCAACTCTTTGTGTACCATAATCTTTACACAAATTTATTCAAAGGAAAGCTTCAAATCTTAATTAGAAATATGATTAAATATTTGCAACAAATCAACTTAATTAACTTTTCAACAGCTTAAATATATATTTTAGCAACTCCTCTTAACCCTCCCTTGCCGAAACCTAATCCCTTTTATTTTTCGCCAAGATTCGCGTAGGTTTGCATTGACTTTTGTGTTGGCTTGCGGAGCCACTGCACTTGCGCAAAAAAGAGCCCAGTTAACAGCGAAACCCTACAAGAGTTAACCGAAACGAAACCCGCCTTGGGTATGGTCAGTAATGAAATAAAGCCGAACTGAGCCAACTATCGGCGGCTACTTAGTATGCCCGGCCCGAGTTCGACACTCTCGAAAAAGGCGCAACGCAACGTTCGGTTTCAATTGGACTGTTGGTGGCTTATTAATTACCTCACAAACCACACACAATTGCGTGGCACATAAAACACCCACCAGAAGGATAGAGGGGGAGAGATCCGGGGACTTGGAGGGGTTTTCAGTGGCTTTCAGGGGGTTTTTCGCTTTGTGTGTAGAACCCACAAAAGGCGTTGGACAGTGGCGGGTAATACGAGTAATCCCAAAATGGAGACCCGGCTGATGAAGTCAACAGCCTGAACTCGTTTGAAGTTTAATTTTTCTCCATCTCTCTCTATTTTTCATTTACTATTTAAATTGAATTTTGATTCGCTGCTTGATTTTCCATATGCGAATGAAGAGCTCAAGAAAATTGAGAGTGACTTTGTTGTTGATTTGCTGAACATTTTTCCTTTTTGCAAACTCGTTTTTGCATATTTCTCTGTCGCCGCCGTTGGTTACTTTCAAATGTCAAACGAAGTTGAAGGTGGTCCACAATGATATTTGATTTTTTCCTCGGCTACTCGTATATAATATGATTTATATTGAGTCATGTTGCAAATGAACGCAGCGGCAGAGCCTTGAGAAAACAAAAGACTTGAGCAAAAAACTTGTTTTCTGTTTTGGTTTTTTTTTTTTGCTTTTTTCTATTTTTAAATACCTAAAATTCCTATAAAAATAAAATAATAATAGCTTTAAATGAAGGTGAAGGAACTGCTATTGAAAGAGGTATATAAATATATTTAACTAAACATTTTTAAGAGTTAATTAATAATTTCTGATATACTGAAGGAGTAATATTTAAATTATAAAATTTTAAAATTACAATGATAGGTTAAACATTAAATTATTATAATTTGAAATTAATAAAATTTTTATATTATAGTATTCATTTTAAAATATTATAATTTAAGGTTGAACCTATCATTGAAATGAAAAATTTACAAAGAGATGTCTTTAAAAATTGAATTCCAAGAAAAAGGTTAATAAAGTTATTTTTGAAAAAAGTTTATGTTCTTCAAATTGTTTATAACAATTTCATAGATTAATATTTTTACAATAGCTTAAACCTTAAACAAATTTATAAATATACTTGTAGTATGATATTTATATATTGAAATGTATTTTAAAATTTATAAGACATTAGATTTCAAGAAAATATTTTTAAAAGTATTTTAGATCCTAAAACTTGTTAAAAAAATATTATAGATTAATGCCTAATTCAGATACCCAAAAAATAGGGTCTTCAAGTAAAGATTATTTTATATTTTAATTTATAAAATCAACCCCAAATTTATACAAAATTGCATTACCTTAAAATAGCCCTTCAAATCCAAAGAGGATGTCTGGTGAAAACTCTGCAAAAAATAAGTACCTCACAAACCCAGACAAAATGCATATTAAAAACACATTAAAATGTTTAGCTTCGGCCGTTTATCATACCTTCACTTACGAATTCAATTAAATTCAATGCACGATGCGCAGAAAATCCGCAGATGGCAAACAATTCCAAAAGCGATTCCGAAAAGTCATAAGCAAAATCGTGTGTCCCGGCCCGGGTGAAACTTAATGAAGCCTGAGAAAGTTGCTCAAGGCTCTCCTCAGGTGACAATCATTAAAATAAAGCAACAAATAGCCGGCTGACTAACTAACAAAATACAATAACCACAAACAAAGCTGAAAAGTGCAAGGAAAACTGCAAGGAAAACTGCAAGTTAAGCCCCAACATAAAAAATGCGATAATTGCTAACAAATTTGTACGACAAGCGCATGCCAAACATGCAACAAACAAAGCCACAAGGCTTTTGAAGAGCTAGAGCCACTCTGACAGGCTTAAGACTAACTAATTGCATTTTTATTTATTTTCGGCCAGGTCTTAAGAACTCTTTTAAGCCAGCTTTAACTTAAGGCAACTTTTCCTTCTGGTCTTAACCTGGCCTGTGGTGTGTGGTTGTTGCATCTTCTCGGTTTCTGCAATGACCCAGTTTTATGCAAGTGGAACGCTTTGGCCAACAACTGCAACACGGCAACAGCTATTGACCATAAATAGTGAGCCGCAGATCTATGGCCAACTGGGAGAAGAATGAACTAGGAGGGGATACCGTTCGAATTATTGGAATTGTATTAGGAAATGGGAGGTGGATACTTTGAGGGGTTTTATTTTTGGGTTAGAATATGAATGGAAAATTGTTTTAATGAAGTAGTATTTTTTTAAGAGTTTTAGGTGCTTCAAATATATGTAGAACTTTTTATTAAAGAAATTAAAATATAATACTTTTTTGGTATTTATTCAAATACTTCAAACATATTTTAATCTATTTATTAAATAAATATACATTTAATTAACAGAATCGACTTTTTAGCTTTGCACTAAAGTTATTTTTTCAACCTGTAATTATGGTTTTCATGTAGAGAAAAATATATACAAGTAGTAATATTCTAAATATTTTTAAACTGCTTTAAGGGAGTATTTAACTAGCTATTATTTCTTTATATTTGTTTAGCCTTTTTATATTATTAAAATATATTTGAGAGTATTTATTAAATATTTTATAATGTAATGAAAAGAAAGTGCCTTTTAAGGTTCGAATTATAGTAATTTTTTCAAAAAAATTTTGTACAATGAATAAGTAAAGCAATGTTTGTAATAATAATTTGTATCCAGTAATTATTGTTTAATATTTATATGAAAGAATATAAATTTTATAAGTAGAATATATATTTTCTTGTTTTAATAAATTTATAGGATATTTGTCAGGAATTATTGTTAAATTTTTATAAGAAAACATACATTAAGTAATATTTTTTATGTTGTATAAAAATATCAACTTTCTTCTTAATAAATTGATAGGAATTGTTAAGCAGTAAATACTGTTTAATATTTATCAGAAAAATATATATTTAGTAATATTTTATTATTTTTTAAGGACACTATCAAATATCTTCTTAGTAAATTAATATGAATTCTCATTTTTTATATCCATAATCTCCAAATCTTCAACATATCATCGAAAACCTTTTCTCCAAGTCACACAAAAGTGGCTGCAAAGCCAACTCCTTGCCAAGACGCACTCCACTCAATGAGGCTTCGACTTGAAGTCTTTCTCAATGAAGGCTTATAAAGAATTGACTCCGTCTTGGCCAGGTTTTAGGTTTCAGGTTTCGTTCTGAGTGGAAGAGAGCTGCGGAAGAGAGAAACCAGTTTCTGCTGGGATGGCTGGATGCTGGATGGGCATGGAAGAACTTTCTTCTCATTGATTCTAGCGGCCTGCATACAAAATAAATAAATTAAGAGACTTTCTTTCTGGCAGAGTGTGTGTGTGTGTGTGTGTGTGTCTGAGGGGGCTTTGGTGTCATCATCTATTCAATTCTGGCCGCTGATCGGCTCCTCAGCTAACGCCTCACCACGGCTGACCCAAATACTTGGTTGCTCTTTCACCATAGGTCAGAGCCAGAGAGAGACTGGGCCTGGTCTGGGCCTGGCTTGGGTCTGACTTGGACCTGGCTTGGACCTGACTTGGACCTGGCTTGGACCTGGCTTGGACCTGGCTTTGAGCTGGCTTTCGTGCACCTTGTGTCATTATGTGACTGGGTATCCGATCTCTGGGCTGACTGTTGGACCAACAAGCGTACAGATTATAAACACCCAGGCAAGTATTTCCAGTCCTCTTTCGATTATACGCATCTTTATCGGCATCTTCATTAGTTTGACCCAATTTCTTGGGAGTTCTTTTTACTTTCTATTTTCCCTCCGAACATCTTAAGAATATTTTCGATATTTTTTTATGGGTCTCTTGTTAAACTTTTGATTTGGGGAAGTCGATTTACTTTCATTTGAGGAAATCTCTTTCGTTTTTGTTTCGATTTTATCGGTTGTTATTATTAATTTTAGATGTGTGTGTTGTTTGGGCGTTAGCCATGGCCACTTCCGTTTCGGTGGTTAAATGAAAACGAAAATTGGTAATAATTATTCAAATTTTATTTGTAAGCCAAGAGAAGGAAATTTAAATTTTATATCAAAGCCAAGAGATGGAAATTTAAGTTTTAAGTGTGTAATCCAAGGGAAGGAAGTTTATATTATTATTATTTATTTTAGTATGTAAGTCAAGTCAAGAGGAAATGCTTATTAAAATTGTGCTTATAACAAGCAGTAACTCTACTTTTATATAGTATTTTTTCAATTTAATTCCAGACCAAACAGAATTAACCTTTATTAACCCCAGAAAATACGAATGTGGTCAGTCTCTCCTCACTTCACATGTGGCTTAACCTTTAATGTTCCCATCAACCTTTTGGCTCAACGTGCGTGCTCCTATCTGGGTCGCATATTGCCAATTTCGTTTGGCCATTAAAAAAAAATTCAAAATCAATTTATTTATGGGTCAAAACAAAAGAGTTATAAATCTCCAGAGCGATTTATATATAAATCCCACAAATTGAGTGCTCTAATCGATGGGCTGGGGTTTCGATTTCGGGCAAAAAGAAAGCTGATCTGACAATTAACATAATGATTTGATAAAGACAAAAGATGAAATCACTTGGCGGCCATCAACGGTCTTTCTATTTTTTTTTTTTATAACTTTTTGCCAATATTTGATTTCTTGGCCTGATATATATTGACAAATGGTTTCGGCTGCTCGCTGCGAAACCAGGTCAAGTGATGATAAAGGGCTTTCGTTGGTAGAAATCCGACTGATAAAATGATTTGATGGACACTTTTAGGGGCTTCATTAAGTTGCATTTAAATATTTAAATATTAAGATGGATCTGTTGGCCTATAAGAACCGTTAAGTGTCCGGGCCAGCTCCTCAGTTCGCATTTACCACGCGATTCGTTCGGTCGGTCGGTCGTTTCGCTGGAAACATGAAATTCGATCCGCCGTGTCTAGTCCTCCTGGTGGTGGTGTCTCTCCTCGGGAGCTGCCACGGCAGCTGGGCAACTGGCCGCAAGTATAATTACAAGCCGCCTGGTCGCGGTTACTTCTACCCGAAGCCAGCGAGATTGCCACCTCTGCCAGTCAATGGATCTTCGGGGATTCCCCCGCCATCGCCACCGCCGGGTGTGCAATCGGACTTCATTGACGATCTGATCGAGGGCCATAAGCAGCAAATCTTATCGAATGTCCTGGGCGTGGCCAGTGAAACTCCCTCGGATCCGGTCTCGTCTTCATCCGCCTCCCAGTCCCAGTCCCCATTTTCCCCCCTCGAGGGCGGTGGTGCCAAGGCGTTCCGCGTTAATCGCTGTGCCAGCTGCAGTGAGTTTCAGGGATAATGCCATGCTCTCTATAGCACTCCATGGCACTCCATGGCACTCCATGGAAGTGGTGCCGGTCTCCTAGTGCCGGGGGAATGAAACGATCCCGGCTAAACGCTGGCTAATAATTGCAAATTTCGAGCGGGTTATTGTACGCCTGTTGGGAAACGCATTAAATCGAAACGTGTTTGCGGAACGTGCTGTGAACATAGACAAACAACTTAATTTTTGCCTTTTTTGTGGCCACTTTAACAGAACTAATCGTTATAAATTACAAACTTAATGGTTTAGTAAAGGAAAAGCTTAAGGAAATTAGTGCAGAAGTCAACGTGTAATATATTACTGATTAAATTAATTTTTAAAGTATTTTTTCGTAAATAACTTTTAAATTTTTTGATATTTAGATCAAGAACATTAAATAGTAATAGAGTAATCAACTGATACGTGTGGAAATTCTATAATATATTCTGATAAATTCGTTACTAAGAATATTCATATATCGAAAGAAGTCCGATATGTTTAATATAAAATATCGGTGAAAAGAAAATGTTTAATTTGATATATCAAAATATTCAAATTTTCAAAAAATCTATACAAAGGTTATTTAATTTATTTTTTAAATCGTACCTATTCCAATTTTTTAAATATTATATCGATATAGCACATAAATCACTACGTTTAAATATCGATATATGTATCGACTTTATTTACTTTGTTTGTCCGATTATATTATTTCGATATATCAAAAAGAATTAAAATTTATCGCATTTATCAGTAACTTTAACATGTTCTTACTTATAAATATTAAAAATCGATACAGTATTAATATACCGAAATTCTTTTAAATATTTTTCTTAAGCTTCAACTTAAAGAAATGAAAAAACTTCATAAAGCCATATTTTTATATGAAACGAGCTTCTAAAAATAATTCTATAATACAGATTACACAATACAAACAAAAAAATTAATACACTTTTTTCCTTAAACAATTCTTAAAATTTCTAAAAGCTAAACCTAATAATTTCTGAATAGCTAGATTTCTAATAAATTATTAATTTTATTCATATAAAACGAAGTCAATCATATTTACCTATTCTAAAATGCTAGTTAAAATGTTCAATTTAAATTAATTTAGTTTTTCGTTCGATTAATTGACGTACGTTCCCCTCTCCCCACTTCGATTTCATTCCCCCCCGGGCTGAGACACTTTTCCGCTGAAGACCTCCCAGAGATCAGACCCTGTCGAATCGCAATCCTCTCCTTGCAGCCTGCGGCGTGCCCAATGTGAATCGCATCGTGGGCGGCTCCCAAGTGCGGACGAATAAATATCCGTGGATTGCCCAGATCATACGCGGCACCTTCCTGTTCTGCGGCGGAACCCTAATCAACGATCGGTATGTCCTGACCGCCGCCCACTGTGTCCACGGCATGGACATGCGGGGCGTGTCCGTGCGCCTGCTGCAGCTGGACAGGAGCTCCACCCATTTGGGGATAACCCGGTCGGTGGCCTTCGCCCATGCCCATGTGGGCTACGATCCGGTGAGCCTGGTCCATGACATTGCCCTCCTGCGACTCGATCAGCCTATACCCTTGGTGGACCCAATCCGTCCTGCCTGCCTGCCCAGCAACTGGCTGCAGAACTTTGACTTCCAGAAGGCCATCGTTGCGGGTTGGGGTTTGAGCCAGGAAGGCGGCTCCACGTCCAGTGTCCTGCAGGAGGTGGTGGTGCCCATTATCACGAATGCCCAATGCAGGGCTACCTCTTACAGGTCCATGATTGTGGACACCATGATGTGTGCTGGCTATGTCCAGACGGGCGGCAAGGATGCGTGCCAGGTGGGTTTTGGGAGGGAGAGAAATTTATTAGGGAATTTCTTCCTTTTTATGATTTAAAAAGGAAAAAATAATTGCATATTTTTTGTAATATGTATTTCTATTAATACACATTTTTCCAGGGTGACAGCGGTGGTCCTTTGATAGTCAGGGATCGCATTTTCAGGCTGGCTGGTGTGGTGTCCTTTGGCTATGGCTGTGCCAAGCCCGATGCTCCTGGCGTCTACACTCGCGTCTCTCGTTATTTGGAATGGATAGCAGTGAACACAAGGGATTCCTGTTATTGCATTAATTAATAATTAAAAGAAGATAAAAAATAGATTTAAAAATTAATAAATTATTTTAAATAATTATTTATATATTTAACTTTAAAACTTGAAATGATTTAAATGATTTACTAGGCTGGTGTTTATATTTAATTGTTTTTGCAAACCCTAAATAAAATGGCCTGTAAAATGTTTAGAAATGATTTAAGTTTACTAATATGCTGCTGATATTTAATTGTCTTTAAAACCCATTAATTAAATTGGCTGTACAAATTTTAAGTATATTTATTTTTCTTAAAACAAAATCAACATTATTTCATATATACCAAAAGATTTATTTTGTTATTACCAGCCCATGATTACAATATCTTTTGAAACAATTGAAATACACGCAGTAAAATCTTGATTTTTTTGTTTATTTTAATTTTTAAAACTTAAAAACCCTTTTTATTCCAATTCCCTTTAATATTGTAGTTTTTTGTTTAATTTCTGGAACAAAAAGCAAGATTAATCTATTTAATTGAATTAATTCGAGAGAATCCCTAAATAAAATGTCTTGTAAAATTACCAACTACATTTTTACGTCCTGAAATTAGATCAAAATTAGTTCAGTTTTTTTTTTGTGAAACCCAAAAAATTTATTTCATTATTACCAGCCCACAATCTTTACATAAAAATCCAGTTCTCTGGCTGGAGTTACGTTTACTTATTTATTTCTTTATTTTTTTTTTCTGACCCACGCAACTCCCTCTCAATCGACATCTGGTTTTACTTTCTTAATGCAAAAGAAATACAAAAAAATAAACTCCCAAATTGTAAAAATATTTTGTGGAAACAGGTTATGGAAACCCTTTCACTTTTTAACCCCCCGAAAATCAATATAAATTGAAGTTAAATCCTAAAAAAACTAAAGCCAAGGACATTGGCTGACACATTGTTATCAACATGGTGCCACAAGCTCTTCCTTTTCGGATCCCTCAGAGTTGACAAAAGTTTTATCTTTATCCCTTTTCGGACCTGGTCTCGGCGGCCGACAGTTGTTTAATGGATTTTCAAGTTATTTCTGGTATTTTGTTGTAGTTGCCGCTGCTGCATGTCGCAGAAATACGGCGAAAACAAAGATATCTCGGCGAAGGAAAGAAACTCGTTTGTGGCTAGGGGCCAAAGAAAATGCCGCATAATTGCCGCCGCCACGGGGGCGGGGCCGCGGGCTGGGGCCGGGTCTATGCCTAGGACAGGGACGGACATCGAGGGGATCGAGCAGGGGATGGGGTTGAGGGGGCTATGGAGCCACCGAATCGACAATGTTGTCAATGCTGCCAGGCTGCCCTGGCATTTGATTTTATTTTTAACTAGACTATAATTGATGCCCGGCATTGCTGGGGTTATCGAGAAGGCAGCACGACACAGGAGGGAGGCGAGGGAAATCTGTGACGAAAATGAGGCGGGTTTCAGGGAACAATGTGGTTCACATATAGAAAGGTGCAACTGAAACTAGTCTAGGAGTTCAAAATGAAGTTTTGTACTTAACTTAAAAAAAATTGTAAAAGTAGAACAATTTTAGTTATATTGGTTGTATTTTAGATTTTACATTTAAGAAATATTTAATTAATATTTAATTCAGAATAATTTTTTTAAACTAATTTATATATTAATTAATAATCAGAGTTCAGGGAACGAGGTATTTCACATATAGAAAGGTGCAACTGAAACTAGTCTAGGAAATTTATTTTATGGTATCCAACAATATAGACTTTGATTTAAACATTAATATATTAATATGTATTATATATAAAGAAAGTATTTTGTATTTTAATTTTTAAATGTAACGTATCTGTTTTGGATTCTGTAAAGTAATAAATGTATCCTCAATCTTTTTCCTTTATGAAAAATAAATATATTTTTTTAACAGCCTGAAGCCTTAGTCGCTTTGGCTTCAACACATTGTAATTTATAAATTTAATTCGTTATTACATAAATAATAATAATAATAATAAAAATATTTTTTTTTAGAATAAAAGCAATTAAGCTTAAGCTGAATACATTTTCCATTGGTAAATAATAATTAATTTGACAAATATACCATCATGATTTTTTCAGAGTGTTTAATAAATATTTAAAAAAATGCAAGTTTAAAAAATGTTTGATTACTTGAGAATAAATAAATAGTTATAAATATATTCTTAAAAATTCCCTTAAGCTTTCTTCTTAATTTCCTGCTTACTTTTTTTTGAATATATGCATTATTAAAAATTATTTAGTTACTTATTTATTCGATGATGAATAGCCTGAAGTATCAGGAAAGATCTTTTTATGAATTTATGAATATTTTTGGTAGTCCTTTCTTATAGTCCTGTAACTTGACTTTGAAATAACTAATATAAATTCATTATTTGTTTGAAGAATTGGGATATCGTTTTTTTCTTCACTCACTTTTTTTACTTCATTAATTATGCTAATAGTTACAATTAGTAAATATGATTTTTCTGCCAGCATCCTTGGCCTAAAATCTTAGCTAAAATTACCAAAGATAATCACATAAAACCTATTATGCTGCGACTATTAAATTTAGTTTCGCCAGAAACTAGTTTACCTTCAAATTTCTTGAATTCTTTTTTTTCTTTTGTGGCTTTTGATAATTTTATCAGATTTTTAAAGTACCTTGAGACGAAGAGGTGTTTTACTACGCTTCGCTGGCTAATTTAACATAATTCTCACATAAATCTCCAGCGAGTTGGGTAGAGAAATTTTCACGCCTCGCTGAGGGCAAGGCAAAAATCCATTTCTGGGCTTATTTTCCAAGGAGTTTTCTATGCTTTTATTTGTTGTAATTTTATAATTTTGTTTTTTTTTCGGTTTAAATATTATGATAAGGAGCAATAACAAATGTCCTAAAATGTGGCCAGACACGGACATGGGCATCATCAATGCGGCACTTTGCTGCCAAACCGCAAAACATTTTAATAAATTGCCAGTTATTAGTTACTTGCGGAGCAGCAGCGGAAAAAGTGCAATTAAAATGCATTCCAGGCAGGGGAGGGGGATGTGAGGGGGACAAAGGAAGTTCCGCAGCAAAAGAAAATTAGCATTGACTTTTTTTCCTGAAGAAGGAAAAAAAAGAGAAGAAAAACACTGTTGCGCTAGTTTCCCATAATTTGCCCCAGCAAAGATAATGAGCAAGAAAGAGTAGTCAACGGTTGCGATGGAAAACAGGGGGGAAAAACCCCTCCCTGGAGAGGCGGGAAAAACTGCGGTCAGTCGCATAGCAAATGGTGTGAAACTTCGCTAAGAGTTTGAGGGGGAGGGAAAAGGACGGTTGCATTCCCAGTCGGACTTAAGTCGAGAAGCGACGGTGGCACTCTGAATCGCCCTCTTACCGGTAAGAGTCCATTTCATGGTAAGTCGAGAAGGGACTGAGGCATCATGAATTACCCCGGCCACGCATTAATAAAAGCGAATGAGCCGTTTCCATACACGGTAAGGTTCGCCGAGTGAGCGATTCGGCATGAAAGGAGTATAGTTTGGAAGTTCGAAAGTCCCACTGGGTTGTTCACTTGCTTCTTGTTGTTGTTGTCGCTGTTGCTATTGTAATTAGCCAGCGCTCCGGCAATTTGCATAAATGTTTTTAATTAAACGCATTTAAAGCATATTTTTCATACACACACACACACACACACCCAGCAAGTGAATTTGCTAATGAAATCGAATTGAGGGGGAAATGGGAAGTGCCTTCAAGTTAAAGGTTATTAAGCCTAATATGGGAACACGCCAGGGAAAGTGGTAAAAAATATCAAACAATTGCTCTTCGTGGGGCGCTGAGATAAGAGATTTTAAATTAGACTCTTAATGGGTTTACTCATGACTAAGTTTTAAGCAGGAAATTGAATTAAAGGTGGCTTTAAGCGGCCCCTTTTTTATGTCGATTAGAGAAAGCTTTTAAAAATTAGCTCTTAGGTTTACGGAAATTTAATTTAATGGAGTATTTAATATATGTCACATATACTAATTATTGTAATATATTATATTATATTATATTATATTATATTATATTATATTATACTATATTATATTATATTATATTATATTATATTATATTATATTATATTATATTATATATTATTGTTATATTATATTATATTACATTACATATATCAAATTTAATTATTGAAATTATAAATGTGATGAATATTTTTTACTAAGTATGTATATCGATAGGAAGCTTAATATCATATAGAAACAAAAATAATACTTTCAGTATAATATAGAAAATATCATAAAAATTGATATATAAAATTTTTTAAAACGAAAAATTCTCATTTAAAATTTATATTTAAATCATTTTTTATCAATATATTTTCCTATTTTTTTTTTGTTTATTATAATACTCCTTTCAAATGATCACACATATCGATTTTTATGTCGATATTCGCGTCAACAAATATATCGCCTTAAATATTATATCAAATATGTCCACAATTTTAATATATCTAAATTAAAAATATCGAAAAAATATGGTATTTAAATAGTGTACGAATCGATATAATGGAATGTTGATGTTTTATTTAGTTATCTGCTTTCACGATTATGTTAAATACAATAAATCAAAGTAAATATAAATTGGCACATATATATCTCAATTTAAAAATCTCTATTTACATATATTTCGATTATGGCATAAAATATGTGTAAAGGATTTAGTTATCGATATTTATTCGATTTGATAAATAAGTATATATTTAAATTTTAAAGTAATTTCTTTAATAATTAACCCTTTTCCCATGTTTTCAAGCTTCGAAAAAAAGTGGAAACTAGCTCAATTAGTTACCAAACGAAACTCGAAACACCTTCATTATTATATAACACCAAAAGGAGACAACAAAAAAAAAATGTGAACCTCAATCAACTGGCAACCCACTTATCACTCCCTTGTCACTCTAAACTAACCGCATCCGAACTAACCATAAAATCAAGTCAGAGACGGAGGCGATTAACTTGTTCCATGAACTTTCAAAATGCAGCGCCAAAAGAAATGAAACGAAACGAAAAAAGAAATCCAAAAAAAGATCCCACACCGAGCTTGCCAAAAAAAACTCGATTCAGCCTCGGTTATTTCCTTCCTGTGCGCACGACAACCGCAAACTTTTTTTAGTGCTATTTTTTAGCTACCTCAAATGTGCAAAAAAAAAAAGAAGTACGCAACAATTTATGTCAACTTTCTTTTTATCAAACAAAAAGAAGGAATCAACAGCAAAAATTCCAAACAATTTTCAAAGCCACCGCAAAAATCTTGCGGCACAGACTCCAAACTCCAAACTCCAAGCTCCGACTCCCACACAAAGTCAGGCCGTCAGGTGGGTTTTTTGTTTTTTTTTTTTTTTGTTTGTTGCTGGTGGACCTGGGCCTGGGCCTGGGTCTTCGCTTCGAACAGATGATTTAGCGACGGGTTTTTCAGTTTCCACCAGTTGCGGCGGAGTCGCCTCCAAAAGAGCTGCAAGAAAGTTGCCGAATCACGGCTCCATGGACCGACTCCTGCTCCTTCGTACACATTTTTCGGGGGAGAGTAATCGAAAAGTATGCGCTGCCTTGGCGGACAGGTGACCAATAACCATGGCACTGGTCGGTTCGGTTCTTAAACTTGTTTCAATTTACTGTATTTTTTACCGCTACCGTTGTTGTTGTACCTGTTGTTGTAATTGTTGTTGTAGCTGTTGTTGTAGTTGTTGTTGAAATTGTTTTTGTTGTTGTTTCTGTTATTGGGGCATTGAATACCCTTTTACGTTTGGAATGTTGGGTATTTTCTGCTTCAGGACATTCCCTGGATTTGCTATTAATTGAAAAGGCGTCGAAAAGTATGCTAGGAAATATTTATTGTAAATTGGAAACGATTTGGAATCAACTGAAATGGTGTCCGAAAGTATGCAATGGAAAATTATCCGCGTTTTTTTAGTGGTGTCAGCTTTTGGCCGCAAACTTTTGAAAATAATTTTAATTGAAATTAAATGAACAGGGATTATTATTGGCTCTTCTGAAAGAATTACATAAAATTGTGGTTATTACTTAAATGTTGTATATTAAGAAGGACTTATAACATATTAAATTACCAGAATTCACTTGAATTTTTAATAATGATTAAAAATATCTTCAACATTTTTCATTGTATAAAAAACACAACCTAACAGTTCTGAATTTGCCTATATTTAAACACGTTTTAAGGGTTTTAAAAACCCAAAAGGTAGAGCAGCTTCAAAATTTTAATTTTAAATATTTTATAGCGAATTCACTTAATTTTGATAGGACATACTAAATTCTAATATTAAATAAAAAATCTGCAAATTAAAACAAAAAATTTCTTGTATTTTGGTACCTAAAAAATATTATTGCATACAATTAGACACCCTTTGAATTGGTTTAATTGATTTTTTGAGCACTTTAAATATATTTATTTATTTATTCGTCATTTAATACTAAAATATTGCTTTAATTTGAAATATTTATAGCAATTTGTAAATTAAATTTTCTAAATGGTTAACAATTTCCATAAGATACTTCAGGGCATTGCAACTTCCATATCAAACATTGTACGCTTTCCACTTGCAATATTTTTCGGACTTTTCTCTGCGACTGTCCTTACTTATCGTGTATTTTATTCTCGTCTTTTTTTTCAAATTTTTTTTTGTATATTTTTTATGTGGCCATAACTGTTGTTTTGGCCAGTCGGTGTGTGTGCCCGGTAATTACCAATGACGGGAGCAGGAACAAGAACTGGACCGGGATTGCGATGGGCAAACGAGTCGAGTTGGTTCCTGGCCTCGCCTGGGAGACCACAAATCTGAAATCAGTTTCATTATATAAATTGTTACCTTTAGACAATGTGGCAGACAGTTTTGGGCTGGCTGGCTGGCAGGCCCTCATTGGGCCAGTTTTTTTTTTTTTCTTCCGTGAGGTACTGAAAATTGCACACAATTTGTGCTGCATAATGTCAAAGTTGGTTTCGCGCGAGGCTTGGCGAATTGGATT
The DNA here is from genome assembly GCA_018152175.1 of Drosophila jambulina. NCBI lineage: Eukaryota > Metazoa > Arthropoda > Insecta > Diptera > Drosophilidae > Drosophila > Drosophila jambulina. The sequence goes on from JAECXH010000027.1 coordinate 24,547,170, forward strand.
TGGTATCCGTTGGATGAAAGTAGCTCAAAGTAACGCACTTGACTTCAATTAGACAGCGAGCACTTTCCAATTGCCCGGCTCGGCTCCCTTTCCCGGGTGGGAAGTCTTTTTGTTTTTTTCGCTGGTCAAACAGCTTCCTCCTTGAAAAGGCAAACTGTGTCAGTCAGCAGCGACTTTGACTGGCATTCGTCTGCCATGCCCCAGCCACCATCCACCGCCATCTCCCATTGCATCCCATTTGATGGCATCCGACTCCAGTTCCTCGGTACCCGATCTTTTCCAGCGCCCATCTCGGCCTTTCTCAGGGCCCCCATTTGGTCATTTTGTTTGCTCCGGCACTGAGGAATATTATGGAGATTTTTTAGGGAAATATCTTTTAGTAGTTTTTTTAGTCAGGGTAATATTTTGGCATATATTAAATAGTATTTGGATTTTTAAAAATTTTACCTCTTTAAAAGCTCCAAAAATGTGTCTAAATTATATTAAAAAATTGTACATAGTAAAAATGCAGTTTTACACTGAATTTGGAACAGACAAAAATGAATTGCATACTTTTAGATATACTTTTTAGGGGGTTTTTAAACCTCTAGATATTTCTAGATTTACTGCTTAAAAAATATTTGGTTCGAACCACTATAAATATTTTAAAATACTTTTTAGGAAATATTTTAAAGTTTGCGCTGAATATGGTACAAAGAAAAATAAATTGCATATTTTTAGGCATATTTTTTAAGGGTTTTAGAAACTCTATTCCATTCTGGATCGTTCTAGATTTATTGCTCAAAGGTTTTATTTATTTTGAGCTACTATTTAAGTTCATATTTAAATTTAAAAAAAATGTTTAAAAATATTTTAAAGTATATGGTAGCAACAAAATTGTATTGCATATTTTTAGGCATACTTTTCAAGGGTTTTAAGAACTCTAGTGCATTGGGGCACGCCGTAGAAATACAGTCTTACAGAACATAAATTTTTAAGAACTATTTAATTTCGTATTTTTATTTTAAAATAATTTTTGTTAAATATTTCAAATATATTTTTTTCCTCCGAATTTCCTTTTTGGTTTTCCCCTTTTTCTTCCTGTGTGCCTGTCCAGCGCCTGCCAGTCAGCAGCCGCTGTCCATCCAGAACCCGCTGCTCCTTCCCCCCGTCCCGCTTTCTGCTGCTTTGTTTGCTTCCCCTGTCCTGGCCCGCGGGGCTCTCTCTCTAACTGTTTGTGCTATCCCCAAGTGTTGACTGACAGGTGCCGCCGGAGAATTTTGGCGCTACAAAGTGCATAAATAAAAATTTTTCTGCAACTATGTTGACAGTGGAACATGGCAGCTAAGGAAAGAAGAGCCGAATGAACCAAAAAAAAAAAGGAAATAAAAAGAAAAGCACGATTCTGCCAGCCATTAGTTAGATGAGAGACCAAAGGAGAGAGTGCAAAAAGCAGGAAGCAGGAAGAATTATGGCGGCGAACTGGGATTGCGGCTTAAAGTTTGGCTTTAAGTTTTTTTGGGGAACTTTTTTAAATGTCTATATTCAAAGAAAATTTAAGGTTTATATTTTTCATGAAAAAAAGGTTTAAAATATGAGGATTGATTGAGCTTTAAATAATTCTTTCAGAGGTTTTATGTAGCTTAAAATATTTTTTTTTAATATGAGTTTTGTTAAATAAAAACAGTTTGAATAAATATTTCCATCAAAGGTTGTATGTAGCTTTAAATTATTTTTTCATGGCTATTTGCTGCATTATGTATAGTTTTGATTGGCAAAATTAATTAATTGGTTAATTATTTATTAAATATAATTATAAATAACAATAAATTATTATATATTATTGATAATAATAATTTCAAGCATCGAAGAATAAGCTGAGTACTAAATACAATTTACTTTTGCCACTTTTTTGATTATTTTTTTTTTAGTTTTTACAATGTTTAAATGTTTAAATTCCTTTTTAAGTATTCGAAAATTTCAAATGAATATACTGGATAATTATTTATTTATTTTATTTTATTTATTTATTTTGCTTCAAATTGATATATTTTGATTTGATTTAATTAATTTATTATTTTTTTTTTATTTAATAAAATGTTTTTAAAATGCTTAAATATAAAATTACCTTTCAAGTAAGCGGAAATTACAAGTAAATACATTTAAGATTATTAGGAAATATGCTTAAAATTAATATATTTTGATTAAAATTATTATTTATGTTTTTAATATTAGGTTAATAATTATTATTTATTTTAATTGTATTTATTTTTTAAATTGAGAAACTCGGGTCTTATTTTCTACATCAAACTCTTGCGACATCTGTTGCTTACATAAGAGACAAATTTTACATGTATCTTACATTCGACTGATCTACATTACACAATTCCACCAGTCTTTATTTTGGTTTGAAACCTTGCTCTTACCAATATTTCTACAATGCTGAAGTAAAGACGCACACTTTAGCAGTAAAGACCTTAGCCAGATCACCAACCATAAGACACAATATCTCACAAGCTTAAGCCACAGTTTTTATATAGTTTTACTTATAACTATATTTATTTTCTTTATACCTCTTTTTTATTAATATTCCAATTTATTTTCCTTTCCAGATACTCACTTAAAACACGAAAAATGGCCTCAGCAACGCAGGCCAACGGCACAACGACAGCAAAGACTGCCACCGTGGCCGATAACGACAACGATAACGATAACTACATAACGGTTGTAGAGGTCGATGATCCCACATCGTCCGCAAAGGATCGCCTGAAAAAGCTAGTCAAAAGACAAAGTTCCGTCGCGGAGGACTCCTCCTTCATCACAGTGCTGACCATCAACGAGATGGAGTTGCTGCAGCAGCGTCGCCAAGAGGAGGCGGCGGCCTCCATCCAAATAAAGGAGGATCAAGTGGAAGATGTCACAGTGTTCCGGCTGCCGGGTGAGCGTCTGGGTTTCGGTTTAAAGTTCCAGGGCGGCACGCGGAGCACCGAGCTCGTCCAGAAGCTGTACATACAGTCCTGTGCAGCCGACAGTCCCGCTTCCAAAGTGGCCACCAGCTGGGGCAATTTGCGCGAGGGCGACGAGATTGTGCGGATCGATGGGCGGGATGTGAGGGAGATGACACGCATCGACTGCGTGCGCGGTCTCAAGGACCACGTGGCCATCCAGTTGGTGGTGCGCAACGGGCACGGCCAGAAGCCGCCCAGCGAGGAGGAGTCCCAGCAGCAGCTGGAGCAGCTGTCCATCACACTCAATGCACAGCCACCGCCGCCGCCGCCAGTGCCGCCGAGGAAGCTGGTGAGGCGACAGAACTCCAAGGAGAATCCGGCGCAGCTGCTGGCCGTGGAGAAGCCTTTGACACCGCCGCCGGATGCGGAGTACTACATCAATCTGCTCACCGAGTCCATTAAGGCTGGTTCCGAGTCGGATGACACCGCCAGCACCATATCCACAGTCATAGACAAGTTCTCCATGGGCTCTAACTACTCCTCGGACAGCAGCCTCAATGGCCATGAGCTGGCCAAGGTCCTGCAGCCCTTCACCCTCCTAGAGCAGGAGTTTTTGCCCTTGGAACAGCCGATGGGACACCCCAAGCTGCTGATTCCCGGCAACAACTATGAGAATGTGGAGTTTAAGACGGAGAAGGTGAATGTCTACGAGAATGTGGTGTTAAGGAGTCCGGAGACTACGCCTACGCCAAAGCCCAGAGTCCAGTTGGTGGCCACCGTGGAGCCGAAGAAGCGTTCCATCATACCCACGCCCCGGAAGATTCCTACGCCCAGTAAGCTGCCCATCGAGGTGGCGCCACCACGAGTGCCTTCTTCTCCTTCCGCCGAGGAACCCAAGACGCCCACCAATGATAAGCTGGATTCTCCGAGGACACCCACAAATGAGGGCTTGAAGGAATCGCCCGTCAGTGCCACCAAAATACCCAAGGCCAATTTCTCGAGGGCCAAGACAGAGGGCGAGATCAAGTTGCATCTTCAGCCACCTAAAAAGGAGTCCCCATCCCCAGCGGCCAAGTCGCGCATACCCATAGTCACAACTCCCACACAAAAGGCGGTGTCCAAGCCAGTGTCGCCTCCGCTAAATGGAACCTCGAGCATCCCGAGGCTTCTGCAGAAGCAGAAGTCCGAGACGGATCTCAAACTGAACCTATACCGAAGCAAGTCCAAGGAGGCAAGTCCCAGGCCACCGCTGCAGAGAGCCAACTCTGCCGAGGCTCCGGAACGCACCTTCATTCCTGTCCTGCTCAACGGCAATGGCAAGAGCTCCAATTCCCTGGAGAGCATCAGTTCGAATAGCAGCAACAGCAGCGGGAACAGCGGAAGGTCACCAAAAGGACCAAAGCCCAAGCCTCCAGAGCGGATTCAGTCGCTGCAAAAGACCCAGATACCCAAGCTGCAGGCCCTTCCCACCACACCGCCCCAGCAGCAGCCCAAGCTGAGCATGCAGACCTTCCGGCAGAGTCCTCCCACGCCCCGGTCTACGCCAGTGGGTACTCCATCCCCCACGAGTAATCGGGAGATACGCTTCAAGATCCAGACGTACGAGAACAAAGCCCAGGAAGAGGATAAGCTGCCCAGTCTGTTCGACCTGGTGCACAACACCAACCATCAGGAGAAGGAAAAGGACACTGATTCCCTGAAGACCCACAATAGTATCACGGCTTTGCTGGCCGCCGCCGCTGCCGAGGCTGCGGATCTTTCGCGGGAATCTCCACCTCCCCTGGTTGTGGGCAAGTGCATGAAGATTGCGGACGACAACCAGAACACCACTTGCTACTCCAGCTCTAGCAGCGGCGAGGATGAGGATGAGGAGGACGACCTGGATGCGGCCAACAGGGAGTATGTTTGCGAGGATGGCGAGAAGCTGGGACCACCGGAGCTGATCAATGGACCGGGACCCTCGGAGGCATACTTCAACATGTTCTGGCACTCCAATATGCTGCCCACCATTGGCGAAGTTGAGGAGGAGTTCTCCTCGTTGGAACCACAATCCCTGACAAATGGGTGAGTAATGGGGTTCCGATTAGCCCTGATGTCACTTGGTGGATAAGATTATGAAGTTTACATATAATACACTTAAGTAACTATTAGGTGGGGAAGCCCCAGACTTTTTTTATGTGATGAACGACTTCTGTGTGCTATGAGGATCATTTTAGGCATGTCATGAGGGAGAGATTCAGGTATCTGCTTCGACCTAGCGTTTTTCGTGGTTTTAATAATTTGTTTAAATTATTCATTTATTTCATTTTTTTTTTTATTAATTTATTTCAATTAAATGATTAGAATATAAATTATTAATAAGAATTATCAACTATCTTTTGTTGTTTTAAACATTAATTTTGCCAAAGAATATATATTTGGAATTCCAAGTGCCACAGGGATGGTATTTGGCATGCATTCCCGAATCAGCAGGTGATGAGGGAGAGATTCAGGAACATGAATAGCAAGGTGCTCGGTCCTTAGTTCTTCCTGGGCTTTAATAATATATTTTAATTTAAATATTATTTGTATTAATATTAAATTTTGTATAAATATAAAAAATCAACTATCTTTTGTAGTTCTTATCAATATTATTGGCAAATACTATTTTTAAATTAACCAAAAATACAAAGCTTACGCATTGTAAGAGGTTACTTATCAGGTTGCTTAAAAAATCCATATAAGTAAAATATATATAGAAGATGAGGGAAAGTACTTATCCTTGAGGGTATTTACTATTTTCTAAACCTTACGTACACCTTATACATATTAACACACCCTTAAACAAGTTCATATAGGGTACTTTTTAGCCAATAAAAATTATTTTGCGAAAACGTAATGCACAAAACGAATGCCAAAAACAATTGGCGGGGTAAGTGGGCTAGACAAAGGAGGGGTAACCAATCTAAAACAAAATAAAATCGAAAAACCAAAACGAAGCAAATATAAAACAAAACTCTGATAAGACAAAATGCCGGTGTGTTTACTAACACAGCGATAGGCAGCCAAGTGATAAGGGTTATGGGAATGGGAGTACGGCAAAAAAGGAAAATTAGACCCATCATCAGTGTGATTTTGGTAACGTTCACCGAAGGTTCGGTAACTGATCGAACCTGTCTGCAGGTGTGAAGGCAGCAAATCAATTAGCATATCTTTTTATTGATAAGAAAAGTCGTAATTGTAATTAACCGGGTTTACCTTTGCTTCGTTTTTTATCCAGAAGTCTTGTCAAAGCAGAGGAGCAGCAGCAGTCCAAGAAGTTGCCCAAAATGGAGCTTAATGCTGGCCAAGTGACCCAGCTGGCCGACGATAAGATTGCCGAGCATGACGCAAGGGAAACTAGAGTGGAGGAGAATCACAGCAGCTCTACAGTGAAGAGCCAACGAACCTCCTCCTCCACCACCACCACCACCACGAAGCGAGTGACCACCACCAAGACCAGCTCTTCCAGCAGCTCATCCACTAGCAGCTCCTCGATCCTCACCTCCGACATAGCCTTCAAGCTGCAGCCGTACGAGGAAAGGGAGGAAAAGTCTGGGGAATCACCCATCACGACCACCGTTCACGAGGAGCGACGTGTCCTCAGCGAACAGCAAACACTCAGCGAACTGAGGACAAAGGACTCGCTCACCGGAGAGGAGCAGCTGGTGACCAGTGCCAACTCGAAGTCGAGCAGTGCCCGGTTCAAGAAGATCAGCAGCAACGACAACCTGCTCGACCTTGGCGACGAGCAGGAGATGCAGGAGCAGCCGTTGACCGCCACGATCAGCCAGGAGTCGAGCCTGAGGGAGCGGCTGGAGTGTCCGCAGGATAACCAGAGTATCGAGCGCGGTACCCTGACCTTATCCGAGCGCGGCAAGCAGCTGAGCCAGAGCCAGGGTCTGTCCACCTACACGGAGTGCGAGAGCAGCGAAAGGGAATCCTACCTGGAGGCCCAGCAGATCCTCAATGGAAATGGTACTCCGCAGGCTCTAAATCTAGATGAGGAAGGAGACCAGCAGCCCACCTTCGAGCGGGAGCTGAGCGAGACACTGACGGTGACCAACGATGGCGAAAAGCAGGTCACCAGGAAGCTCGAGCAGAGCAAGGATGTGGCCGGCAAGAAGGGTGCCAAGCTCCTCAAGAAAACCGACGAGGAGCGACGTCTAGAGCAGGAGGCCCAGAAGCTAATCGAGAGCTACCAGAAGGTGAAGAAGGAGGCGGAGAAGCTCTACAGATCCGAGCTGAATGACGATGATCAGGGCTTTGATCTGAGTGCCTTCGAACAGGCAGAGAAGAAGGATAAGCCCCAAAAAGAGCAGAGGGATTCTCCAAACCAGAAGACTGTGGAACTTCTCGAAGATGTTAAGCAAGTCAAAGAAGAGGAGGCACCTCCAGCTCAGCAGGAAGTGGAAGAAGATCTTCAAGTCCCACAAGAGGTCAAAGTCCCAGAAGAGATTAAAGTCCCAGAAGAAATCGAAGTCAAAAAGGAGGAACGCCAGGAGGTGTCCCAAGAGCAAGTCAAGGAGGAGATTATCTCCAATCAGGAACTCAGCGAAGCCACGGAGAATGGTCTCAAGACAGTCTCGCGCCAGGAGGCCAAGGTAGTTCACAAAGAACGGAAGGTGATCAAGGAAGGATCCATCCAAGTAACCGGGACAACGACAAGTCACAAAGTGTCCACCGAAGAAGTCAAGGTATCCAAAGAAGTAGTCACAGTTTCCTCAAAGAAGGAAACTCCCATACAAGTAGAGGTCATCTCACCATCCCTGGAAGAAGATCTGGGCTATGTGCTGCACAAACACATCATCCAGCCGCCGGAGAAGATTAAGCCTGTGCCGAAGCCCAAGCCCAAGCCACCAGTGCCCACAAACAAACCCAAAATGCCAGCTAGTTTGACCAAACCCAAGACGGCACCACCGCCAGTGCCCAGCAAGAGAAGCGATGTACCCATATCCAGTCAAGCTAAGCTCAGCTCCGTCTCGGGCTCCAGTTCAGGCTCCAGTTCAGGCTCCAGCTCCAGTTCCGGCTCAGCTTCCGTCTCCGCAGGAGCTAAGCCCACGCCCAGTCAGAGGCGCAGCAGCTTGGAGGGCTCACAGCCACCCAAACCCCTGGAGCGCATAATCGTAGGCGTGGAGCAGCCAATTATCAACCTGGCCAGCGAGGATTTGCCCAATGTGTCAGAAAAAGTCGCGGCAACAAGTCCTGTGGTGGAGTTGCCGCCCGATGACCTGCAATTCGAGAGTCACCAGCTGCCCGATGATGAGGGCAGGCGGCAGCAGGAGCAGCAAAAGGACCTGCTCAGCGGTTCATCATCCTCGTCGGTGACCACCACGCCCATAACGACACCAATTTTGGTATCTGCCACATCATCGATGGACTCCGTGCAAAGTGTCATCGAGGTCGTCAATGGCATTCCCATCATCAGCCATCAGCAGACCGACGACGACGACGACGATGACAAGGATGAGGATGATGACGCTGATGATGATGATGCTGATGATGATGCGGGTGACGAGGTGCCGTTGGCCAATGGATCAAAGGAGACGACGATGGCTCCCGTCGAGGAGGTGACAACGTTGCCGCCCAACAGAGAACACGAATCAGGTGAGTCAAAGTCATTTATTTTCGGGGGTTTCTGGAGGGAGTAGCAATGGAGACTTTAATAGATTTTAGGCAGGATAAGGAAAGGAATTTAAGTTTACCTTTTATCTATATTATCAGTTTTTCTATTAAAACACATTTTTCAATTATTATTTTACAAAGTTTACGAGAAAATAATTGGTCAAAAAACTGGAAAATATTTCTAAACTCTTAAAAACTATATAAGAAATTATTCTCCTTTTAAAAGGCTCTTCAGCATTTAAATATAAAAAAATATAAGAAGTCACAAAATAAATACAAAATATAATACTTTATATATAAAAGTATTATGTATTTATTCTGTGACTTCATATTTTTTTATATTAAATGACGAAGAGCCCCTTTAAAAATTTATTCATATTTTTAAACTTATATAAGAGTCTGCAATCTTTATATTATTATTATTTTTTGTATTTTCTTTTAAAATGTTGATATACAAAATTTAATTTATTTATTTATGGTCATAAGAATCCTTAACTTTATTTTTTCATAGTTGAGTGTTCAAGAGTCCTTTAAAAATTGATAAGTATTTTTAATTTTTTATTTTTTACTATTTTTAGTATTCTCCTTAAAATGTTGTATTTATGAAATATTAAATATATCTTTCTGTTCATAAGAATCCCTTAAAATTTATAAATTTTTTTATATTTAAGTGTTCAAGTATCCTCTTAAAATTTATAAATATTTTTAAACTTATATATGAAGGCTGCCAACTTTATATAATTATTATTATAATTATTTTCTTTCCAAATCCGTATATATCCGTATAGATCTGATCTAAAAAGGCTTCGTAAATTTCTTCCTATTTAAATATTAAAGACTCCCCTTCAAAATTTATAAATATTTTTAAGCATATACATATAGTCTGCAAACTATATATTTCGCAATGACTCTTATCCTGTCCGTCCGAAACAAAGTTCTAGCAAACAGTTTATGGCAGAGTTGTTTTTGGCCAGTTGCAGTTTGGCCAAAATACCAAGTTGCATGTCGTGGGATTTACCACAATCCATCCATCCTCCCCCGCCCCCTCAAAGTTCCCCTCCCCTCCCTGTGTTTACTTGGTTGATTTTTTGACAGTCTCCCAAAAACCGACGACGCACGCAATTATCAGCCACCAAATGAGTTTTACAGCCCCGACTCTGGTCCCGGGGACTCCCCTGGCAACTTGTCACATTGACCGCAATTTTTAGCTTCCTCTAGCCTCCGGTCACGCCCACGCCAACGCCCACAGTCCACGCCCACTTTTGGGCCCATTGCGTATGCAAAACGGCCACTAATGGACTTTATGGCCAAAGTTTTGTTTGGTCGGTTTTGGGTTTTTATTTTCGGTACGGCGGGTTTTAATGGCACCCTTCCACCATGTGTGTGTGTGTGTGTGTGGGAATATAGCTGGTTTTATTTACTATTTTTATGGGGGGAGGGGGGTTGTATTTTGTTTTTATTTTTATTGCGGAGATTATGCTATGTAAATTGAGTTTATCTTTCAATTTGTTACGGGATGGTGTTTAATTAGATTAAAGTTAATTGTGATGGAGAACGTAGGAAGTGAAGGGTTTGCCATTAGTTGGTTATCTTTCTCTATGTTTAGTCTTAGATAAATTTATTTAAGTTTATTTAAAATTTAATTAAAATTTATTTAAAAGCTATTTAACATTTATTTAAAATTTATTTAAAATGTATTTAAAATTTATTTCAAATTTATTTTAAATTCTTCAAATGGTTTATTGGAAAGGGTTTAATATAATTTTTTTTTATTTATTTTAATATAAATGCTGGCTAAAATTTCTTGCTGTTTAAATAATTTAAATTAAATAAAGTTAAGGTGCTTATTAAAGGAATCCATTTTTATAAATTAAACACAAACTCAAAACGAATTCTTGAAAGTTTTTAAAAGCTTTATTCAACCTGAACTTGGCTTAAATATTAATTTCGAACGAGTTTTGGTGTCTCTTTACCCATAAAATCGAAACACATTTTCACTTAATTGTAAATCATCACAAAATTAATCTTTTAAAATTTATAAAAACTATATTTAACTTAAATTTGGCTTAAATATTTAGTGCCAAAGGGATTTGGTTTCTCTTTACCTATAAAAACGAAACAAATTTGCATTTAATTTTTTTTGGTAAAAGGCATTGCAAAATATTACTCGTCCAGCTGCAGCCTGTATAAAATATTGTGGAAATGTTTTAATTAAATAACAAAAAAAATAACAAGAATGGCAGCAAATATTGGCATCAGTTTCCCTACCGAAATTCCCCCTCCCTGCTCATAGTTTTCCTGAGTCCCAGAGCACGCGCCAAAAATATTTACATACCAAAATGCGTTTGCTGGACGGGAATGGTTCTCCTGGATTGGGGACTACTCTGTGGACTCAGATCCTCCTTGCTGGGTGTGAAATAATAATGAAATTTGCGAGGACAAGCCGCATCCCATTTGCATATTGCAGGGGAACAGTGGAGAAGGTGAAATTCTGGTGATGAAACTATTTAAATTTTGGATCTTTGAGAAGGGAATATATTTTACAAAAAATATAGAATATTGTTTAAATTATACTAAGGATTATGGGGGATAAATATAGTAATTTGCTAGTTCTTTTCAATTAATTAAACGCATATAATGAATATTAAATATATGAAATATTATTCCTATGAAAATTACAAAAATACTTATAGACAAAAGTCGTGTCCAGGCAGGTTTATAAATTAAAAGAAAATTAATGTAAATAATTATTGGGGAAACCTCTTGAATTTTTTTTTTTTTTTAAATTTATATTTTCCGCATTTTCTACTATCTGATAAATCACTTATCTACACTCCCATTGTAAGTAATCATTTTCATTTTTGTTATTTTTAAAACGAGCCTCGCCATCGTACAACTTCATTGCTTTTCATGTTGTTTTCACTTGCCGTCCCGATAAAAACTCTTAACAAATAAGATTTTTTCCATGGAATATCCATGGTTGTATGCTTCTCTCATATAAAAATATGATTATTTTCCTTTCGGTGGATGGTCTATGTCATTATTTTATGTGGCCGCACAAAATTTGCAATTAAAGCTGCACACAAATATATGCAGAGCTGCGTTTTTTTTGTGGCCAATATTATGATTGCTTTACTTGTATTTTTATTTTATTGGTACCTTGAACTATTTTGCTGGTGGAATTATTATATTTTTACGCCGCAATGAGTTCCGTAATTATAGTGTGTGTTTTTTTTACCTCAGTAATTCCCAGACAACTGCATTGATAAGGCCCCGTTCGATGGGGATATGACCTTATCTGTTTTGGGGGGGTTTGTCAGCGTTTATATGACTACCATATGGTCGCAGGCCCTTATCGAGATTGTAAATAATTGGGTTTCCCAAAAAAGAAAAAGAGGAAAATCATATATATATATATAAACACAAGCCACTCTGTGAGGGCGCTCGATGTCGGTTCAATCTCGGACACGCTTTTCAATCGAAATGCCGCTGGGGAATGGGATTGATTTTTGAGTCAGAGTCAGAGCCTGGGTCTGAATCAGAATTTGACTGACTGACTGACTGACTGACAGCGGCACCTCAGCTGCAGCTCTCTGGAATAATTGCTTCTGGGCGCCCAAAAACCCCCCTGGAAGTTTGGCCCCCTTTTTTTGGGGGCGGCTAATGAACATTCATGGAACATGGTGCTGACACTATCTGTCTGAGTCTGTAGTTGTATTTGCAAATTGGTTAAAAAGGAAGTGGGCTTGGGGGCTTTTCTCGGGCCAAGTTCATAGGGGAAATAAAAGTATAATTGTGTTGAGAGTTTATCTTTATAATAGGGAATATTAAATGAATTAGTTTCTGGTGTTTTGGAATTTGTACAAAAATATTTAGATATTTTTTGAGCCCTTTCAAAATCTGTATTTTGTCTATATTTAATTACAAAGATTTTTGAGAATTGCTGAATATTATCTATGTTATTAAAAAGATTCTTTTAGAATGACTGAATATTTTCTAGGTAAAGAAACAGACCTGGATGTACCCTGCATTTATCCAATTTTTATGAATTTGTTTTTGCTGTTTTTTTAATTTCCAAAAATTATTTCTTTAGGTGTTTTTTTTAAAGTCTTACATAAATCCTTGTTTTTCTTTTAAAAGGTTTAATTAATTGTGTAACACTTGCTATATAAATAAACAGGTTTAGATATACCCTGCAGTAAACCCTATTATTCATTTTATTTTGGAATTAAAAGCAATTTTTGAATTAAAAGCAATTATTTCTTGTGTTTTGGAACAAATAACAAATATTTCAAAATTTTCTAAAGCCCCATTAAAATTTTTATATTGTTTTATATGTCATGTTAATAATATAAATAAAAGAACCTGAAAATACCCTTAATTTTATGGAGATTTATTAAAAGAATAACTTAAGTTAAATAAGTTAAAGGAAAGATATTTAGAGATAGGAATTTTATAGTAATTTTTTTCTTCACATTTGAAATCAATATTTTTTTAACAAATAATCAAATAAAAATTTCCTTAAAAAGAGCATTTAATTGTTAATATATTCTCATACATTCCCAATAGTTCTCCAGCTGTTTCCTTGTGTTTAATTGACTATACAAGCATTTTCGACATTTACAGGTCAAAGACCCGGGGAAACCCCTGAGTTTTCCCCTTTTCAATTTAAACCTACTGCTCTGGCTGTCTCTGTGTGTGTGTCACGAGTGTTGGGCAAAATTTATCGCCTTTGTGTGAATTCGAAATTAATTTGAAATTAATTTTCAATTTCACTGCAGTTGGTTCAATTGGTTTCGTTTCGTTTCGCTTCATGTTTTGTTGTTAGTGTTGCTTTTCCGTTTTCCGCTGAGTTTTCCTTGTGTAATTACATGCTGTCCTGCCTGGTTGCTGTTGCTGTTGCTGGTTGTCATTGGCGCCTCGGGGTCCTTTGATTAGATTTTGTTGCTAATTTTATTGTTTTGCGATTTTGCGGCTTTTCAATTGTTTTTCTGCTGCCTCTGCACTCTGTTTGAACAATGAGAAAAGTGTTCGCGGCTATGGAGAATCCAAAAACCAAAACCAAATCCAAATCGAAATTGAATCCAGTGTAAACTGATGTTTGTATAGAAGTTTCGCCAGCCGTATTGTGTTCATTCATTCGATTTGTTTTCCATCCTGCTAAAGGATTTATCTTTACCCTCTTTTTTGAGTCTTATTTGCTTTGATTTTCAGTTGAGGGAAGGCAGTCTTTGTTTGCTTTTTCCCTGGCAAAGCTTTTAAAAGTGCAGAATCAATGTTGACCCGGTTACTTGTGTGGATTTTTCCTCTATATATTATATAAATTTCTGATGCCATTTAAGAAAGGAAAAAGGTTGCGGCCTGACTTATATTTTCAGAAGAAAAGGAACTTTAGGGCCGTCACTCACATCTTCAGGCTTTTGCAACTCTCATCTCTCTCAGCTGTCCATCATAATTTTTATTTGTATATTTTTGCATTTATAGAGCATCAGTTTTGGAGCATCAGCTTCATTAAGCTGTATAGGAGCTGCCTTTTCCATCAACTGTCAAATTAAATGCCATTTAAAAGCAATTATTGCCATTAGATATTTAGCAGCATTTTGTGGTGGCAGCTTTTTGGTGTTTTGTGGTTTTGCCAAAGGGTTTGATACATTGATTAACTAACCAGAAATTTTGCAGTTAAAATGCTTTAGGTTTCTTTTAAATAAATGTAATTAGAAGGTCTGGTACAAAAATAAGTATTCATATTAAAAAAATCCTTAGTTAAATAAGAAACAATTAAAGAATAAAATAGTGCGACCCACAACGATTTCCTTAGCATCCTCAACTCCCAATCTTGGTTCCCAGGCATTATCTTTGAGCTCGACCAGCTCATTAGCGGATCTTGAGAGAGAAGCGTCACTCTTGGCCGCCTTTATGGGTTTAACCCCTTTCGCAGGAGCCGGGCCTAATCAGCTGTCAGGTGAGAGCAGGAGGCGAGCACCAGGAAAGGTGTCAACTGGCACTTTCAAATCCAATTAAGAGTGTGAACTTGCTGGGAGCTTTGGAAATTAACAGTCCGATACAGTCCGGGACATTGTCACATTAAATGCGAAATGTGCAACAGTAGCTGCCGCAGATAAGAGGCAGAGGCGGAGGCCCAGCCCCGAAACAAGAAAGAAAAACAGAACTCGCAGGCCAAGCCCAGCTGCACTTTGATGTCAGAAAGCTGGCAGTGTTTCCTACAGAAGCAATACATATATAGTGGAGAACCCAGTGAAGCCCAGGCCAAGTCACCTCCGAGCCTCATTACAGCTCCCTGGCTGGGGGCACTCGAAAAATTGCAAACAAAATTGGGGAATAATATGCTTCATAGTGGGATTATTGATCCGATGAGTAAGCAATCACCAATAGAGACAAGAAAAATATATATAGAAATAAATGAGTTAAGAAACCTATTTCATTTTCTGTTGACAGAATATGTAATGGACAGAAATAAATACATTTTTCTTGGGCAACTTTATTAAGACATCTCATATGGGCTGCAAAACTCATTTGATGTTTTGAAAACCTTTAAGAATCTGTCTAAAATTATGCTATAGAATTTTATATTTTACAATTTACATTTCTACCTGTCTAAAAAATATCATTGCATACTTTTAGACACCTTTTATAGGGCTTTAAAAACACAGTTTGATTTTTTGTAGAATATTTTAATTGGAAATGTAATTGACAGAAATCAATAAAAATGTTTATGAATATTTTTTTTAGCCATATCATAGGGGCTAAAAAACTCACTAAGATTTTTAAAACTTAAAAAAATGTGTCTAAAAGTATGCCACAGAATTTTACATCGTTCAAATACCACTGAATTCTCCACCTAAAAAGAATCATTGCATACTTTGAAACACATTTTAAAGAGTTTTAAAAATCATAGTACTATTTGGAAGGCACCAAATATATGTAATAATTAAAAAACAAAACCTTGGTGATATTTGAAGCACCCAATATATAAGAAATAGTTAATAAATAAATATGAAACAATATAAATGAGGAGTATCTTCTTGGAACATGCATTTTCTTTTGAAAATCAGTTCCAATAAAAATAAATATAATATAATTTGCATTATTTAGCAAATAAGTAAAAACTTTTTTTATACAATTTATACTTATATGTACTTATTCTTGCAACCAATTTAATTTAATACTCTTTGAAAAACACCCCCTAATTTTGCACAGTGTTCACCCTGACAGCTTGCTATGCAGCCGGGGTCTGCTCGCAATTATCACATTTCCAAATGGTCACGGACCACGAAATCTCGAGTTCAGATATGGTGCGACCCCGTTCCCGATCCCGATCCCTATCCCGGAACCCTCTAGCTGGGCTCCAAACGACTTTATAAGCTCGATGTGCGGGAAAGCCTAGACTTACCAAAGACCAGCTCCTCCTGGTCTTCGCCGGCGGTTCTCCCTTCATGCCCTGCATGTGTCATAATTCTCGCCAGCTTGACATTTATGATGTGTTCGCGCTCATGTGATTTTTCCAAGCCGATAAGACAATGGCCATGAAGTCATGACGACGAGAACTGGTCATGGTGCGAATTGTTAATAATTACCTTTGTGGGTTGGGGTCCGAGTCGTGGTCATGGAGAGCAATTTGCATGGTTTTCTTGGGGAGAACTTGGCCATGTAAGAAGTATATTAACGCAATGGCTCTTCATTTATAGCTTACACTTAATTTTCAATAAATAATATTGCTGGGGGATACTCAGACCTCTGGGCCGGTATCTCAGTCCTAATAAATAGGGAGGACGACAATAAACCCTTTTAGAGCCCTGCTCAGACACATCCTATAATGGTGTGATTTACGGCCCAGCACTCGAGGGTCCTCGAAACTATTCAATTAAACAGGGCTTTGCTAAAGGTTTTTTAAGGACCGCCGCCGCCTTCGCCGCCGCTTCATCATTCTAATTATACGATCAGTGCGAATCTTTTAAGCACAAAACATTTCTATTCGCGGGCCAAGGAAGACGCTCCTTCGACGGGATAATAAAGCTAGCGAGGCCAGGCTCATAAAACACGAAACTCAATTACCGCATTTGCTGCTCAAGGCCACAAATAACCAATGTTACGATCCGTCAACATTTTCTCAGCTCGTCCACAGGACTATATCGGGTGGGCTAAGGCTTAGGCCCAAGGAGCGGAACCTGCTGAAGGTCCACTCGCCGCCTGCAGTTGATGATTCATGGCTTTATTGCCTTATTCCCTCTTTCCTGCTTGCATAATTATGCGCAGCAACGCCTACTGTCAGCAGATATTCCCAGTCAGCCTTTGGGAACCCCTTTTTTAAAAGTATTTCACTATGTTAAAAAATGATTCTTAAAGGCGGAAACATTTTTTTTAAGATTTGTCTGTTGTATTTTATATAAAGATATTTAAGATTTATTAAATTGTGTTTATTTTTTAGGGTTAAATATATGTCAAACTATATTTTAAAGCTGCCAGAGAATATTTACTATTTGTATATATATGTATATTAACTTTACACAGTTGCTTCAATTATTATCCTGTCGAACTTGGCTTTATGTGTGGAATTTTATTTGTAACAGGAATAATTTTAGGCATGCATACCCAATTCACCAATTGGTAAGCGAGAGATTCAGGTACCTGAAATTTACGCTGCTCTGCTCCATATAAAAATCTGTATTCTTTGCTCAAGGGAATACTTTTCTCCGGAAAATATGTTGTCAAGGATTTTTTTAAGAAGCACAGGAGTGGCAGATTCTTATACTGAATTTTTTTGATATTCAAGTATCTGAATTTACGTCACTCCGTTCCATAAAGAATTCTGTATTTTATATATATATATATATATATAGATATAGATATATCTCTGGGGGAAGATTTATTGAAGAATTTTCTCGTTTCTATATTAAATTAATTGCGAGTTTTCCCTAGTAAGATGACATATATTTTCAGGGAAACTGTAATAGTAACTAATAATTTTAAAGATCACTTTTGGGGCTACTTCGTCAATATATATATATATCTTCTGACAGCGAGGTCAGTTCTAATTCTTATCAAAAATTTAATAAATAAATAATAAATTTTGTAATAATTTTATTAATGGTAAACAAGTATTCAACATTTCTTAGAGTGCACTTCATTCGGTTCCGGCGGCCTTTCTCAAAAACATCCATAAAAAGATGGTCGTGGCCAGGGGGATCCCTTAGCCCTTCCGGCGTGTTCCCGGTCCGTGTCTCTCCCCCCTCATCCGCCGGACATTTAATTCCCCTTTTTAGTGCTAGTCTGTCTTGTCAGCAGGATTAAGCAATTTTCAGCTTGGCTTGCGCCTTTTTCGCCTTTGCCAGCTTTCCGCGCCTCCTACTATTTAACCCACGAGTGCCCCTCCAAGCCCACGATGACTGCGGAAAACGCAAAGCAAAAAAAAAAAAAGAGTAAAAAAGGAGTAGGTTGTGGAGGAAGTGCTAAAAATTTGCGATGCGTTAAATTTGGTTAATTTAAGTTGTGAGCAAAGTTGACGCAGAAAAAGAGGAGGTTGAAGTCTCTCAGGCATTGGAAAGGTGTTAATGTGCTGGGCAATGAGGCAAAATGTGGGGGAATTTTCAAAAAAATATATTTTTTTACTTAAAAATTATTTTCTTAGAAAGCAAAGCATTCTTGGTTTAATTTTCAACTCTAAAATATTTTATTTTATATTATTTTTAGTATCCTTTAGGTTTTTGGTTCTTGGAAAATTTTTAAATATGGTTTTATCTTTTATTTTACATTTGTAGTTTGATTTCATGTGATTATCTTGATCTTAGACCACATAAAATATAAAAAAAGAACTGACTCACTATCCTTAACCGCAAAAACAATACAAAATTCGCGCCTTTTGCTCTTCTCACCCAATTACCACGCATTTTCGAAAAGGGGAATAAATGAAACTCAGTTCTGTGGTTGTCCTGGGTCCTGAGCGTTAATATTAAAAAATAATTCGCGGTTGAATTTATTCATGAAACGGCGCGGCTGGCGAAATCTTTTTGCATTTATCCAAAAAGAATCGCAGTCTCTTTCTCCCTTTTATTTTTTGGGACTTCTTGGTTGCGTTATGCAAACGGAAAATCGGCAAAATCGGCTTAAACCGCAGCGTTGAAAAGGACAGCGAGGCAATATGCAATGCACCGTACTCCAAACAGGGTGACGCTGTCATAACTGCGATTTCACTGAGAGAAAATTACTACAATTTAGTTTAAACAAAAATAATCAATTAATAAGAATCCTGAAAAAAAAGATGGGAACTTAATTTGAAAACACCAATGCCTTCAAAAATAGCATTGCATACTTTTAGACACTTTTTAAATTGTTGTAAAAATGTTTGGGGATTTCTCCAGTACTTGGGAATAATTTTTATATTTATTTAGTAGTTAGCAATTGTTTTTCCTTTTTTTAAATATTTATTTATAGCTATAACAATTATAAATATTTTTAAATTTAAATATAAAGCTGGTTTAAGTGTGCCTTTCCGGGAGGCTTTTGGCTTCAATGGTTTCGATCCCAAACGATATTTACTCGACGCCGTTTGCTGTTGTTGTCGCATCCTGTAATGGCATTTCGCAGGACACCAGGGAACCAGTCACAGAGGGGTAAGGGTGAGGGTGAGGGTAAGGGTAAGGCAGCAGCAGCCAGGGAGCCAACTGCAACCTATTGACATTGACAGTTATGGCCGGGAGTGTATTTATACAACAGCGCAGATATGTGGAGCAGCAGTCACTGGCTAGTGGGACTGGCCAAAACCCTTTCCCTTTTCCTTTCGCTGCTGTTGTCAGCAGGGGCAGCATTGTGCATGAGTGCTTCAACCCAGCTGTGGACAGCGATTTGCGAATCCTCCATATGGACGACGGTTGGTTGGAATCAACTGGGTTAAGTGGGACTCGGACAAAACTGAGGCAGGGAGGAAGGATTACATGCAGAAAAGTTTAAACTTTAATGCAGAATTCCTTGAGAAAACTCAAAGTCTTCTTGAACTATTCAAAAATGTATATATTTTTCCATAAAAATACCTATAAAAAATGAAATATTTCCCCTGAATATTAAACCCTTTTAAGTAGCTCTCCACCAAGCGATTCCTACCTTTGCTGAGATTATTCCAGCCAGGTTTACCAGAGCCCACAGCATGCCAGACATCTGGTAAACACTCTCCCCCCTGCCTTAGGTAGGGGGAAATTAACCGAAAACAATTTTCCACTCAAGCAGAGGCTGGCAACCAGCTAGAAAAACGCTACAGTCCCATCATAATGGCCCTGGGCAGGACTGGGCATCCGCCAGATGCAAATGTATCTATTAAACAGAAATCAGGCAGAAGGCAAAAGGCCCGCAGCAACGAGCCGGGCTAAGCACTTCACACCAAAGTGTCAATTGCATTTTTGTGGTTGGCTGGTCGGCAATGGACAAGACGGAACCCTCGAGCACTTAATGCAACAATAAAACAATCAAAGTGCCTAGAAAATCGATGGAAACCAAACGTAGCAATAGCTCCAAGTAGCTGGAGTTGGAGTTGGAGTTGGAGTTTGGAGTTTGGAGTCGTCCGGCCACTTTGTTCGGCCAGCAGCAAATGGAAATTCAATGTGAAGTGTGCGTATCAGCGACTGTCGCACTGCAGTGCATCCCAGAGCCCAGATCCCAGCTCTCCAGACTTTAGACTCCAGGCAGCAGGCAGCCAGGCAGCCAGGCAACCACCAGGCTCCAGATCCAAGGGACCCAAAGACCACACACTTGAAGGGGGCAGCGAGGAGAGCGGCATTCTGCGGTTCGGTTCCACACAGGCACTTGACTTGGTCGAGTTAAGGATGACAGCGTGCGCCAATTTTTTGGGAAACTATCGCTGGAAAATTGAATAGAAATTTAAAAAGAATTTATTTTAGAGTATAATATTTTATAAAATATTAGAAACAAATGTCAGGAAAATGTTAGAGTCTCTCCTTGATCTCTGTCTTCAATTTGTATCTTGGGTGACTTCCATAGATAGTCTCTTAAAAACTCAGAAATTTGTTTATACATTTTACAAGAATTTCCTTTTATTTTGAAAGCATTTTAGGGCTCTCATCTCTTAGACCTTGGGGGCAACAAAGTAGCATGTAAATGCCTGCTAGGCAGTCCAAGAGACCTTTTCACACCTCCCACACCCACACACTTGTGCCACCGGGAGCTGGCTTAGTGTCAAGTGGTTGCCAGTGGCTTCACAACTCCACTACTCTCCACTATCATGTGGGTGTTAATTACTCATCTTCCCGGCTCAAAAGCAGCTCCATCGCCCATCATCATTTGCATCAGCAGAACTTTGTGTCAACCAGAGTCGGGAATCTAAAAGAGTTTTTTAATACGCCGGAAGAGTATATATAAGGGTATAATAGGTAATGTTTTAATACCAAAAAATATCTTCAAATTTGGTTAAAAAAAAATCCAAGCTTAAGAGGTAAATACATAATTCCCAAACAACCCCTAAAAGTAGGCAACACTTTTCAAAGACAACAAGCAAGTATCTAATTGTCGGGGCCTTAGATTAACGCTTCTTGTTTGCACTTCCTTGGGGCCTTTCAGCTAAGAGTGCAATCAACTCTACCGCCGCTGCCATCGCCTGGCCATAAAAGTTGCGCCCCGGACAGTTTGAACAGACATTTTGGACAGTTTCGGACATTTGGAACAAGTTGAGGCGAGCAGTTCAAGGAGACCGCTCCTTGCCCAGCCCGCATCCTCTTCGGATCCGATCCGAAGGGGATTGGGTCGGGGCTGGGGACACAGTTAAGGGACATCAAACAAAAGTTGAAGGGATTTGCGACCCGAAAATGGCAATGCCAGGCCGCTCTCCCTCCGCCTCTGCCTCCATTGCCTATTTGACTTGGGCTCAGATTCGTTTTCGGCATTTTCGCTTTTTGATCATTTTTCAAATGCAGGTACAGCCAGGCCAAGACGGTTCCTCTGTGGCTTGGTGTCTCTCCTTTTTTTTTTTTTTATTTTCTGATGGTGGCAGTTGGGGGAATCGGGAAGTGTTCCCGCCTGCCTGCCTGCATGACAAATTATTTGAAGCCTTCACTTTTGGTTAATTTATGGTGTAAAGTGTTCAGGAAATTACTGAAAGCTAAATGCTTTTTTTATGAACATTGTGAAATACATTTTTAGTTTCTTGGAGTTGTAAGTTCTATGAAAAAAAAATATATAAAAAGCAGAATTTAAAAAATAAAATTAAATATCCTAAAAATAAGAAGGGATTATTTAAAAATTAAATTTTTACTTTATTAGTAGACACTAAAGATGGCAAAAGATATTCATTTATCGATACAGTAGCTATATTAAAAAGGTTTGCAATATATGTAAGATAATTCGATCATTTGTTTGATATATCGGAACTGAACTTAAACTTCTTTTACAAAATCATAATTGGGGAAAAATATATATAAATAAAATAAATAATAATAATAATAAAATATAAAATATATAGAAATTGTTTTAAATAAAATCTTTAAAAATACTAATCAATTTATTAACCTTTATAGGATTATTTTTTATCGAAAATATCGATAGTTTATTGAATTTAATTATTTATTTTGATAATATTATAATACAATATAATATAACAAGTGTAGTTTTAAAGAGGTTTGAACACAATCTTTCAGTAATAATAACTAAACTACCTTAAGTTAAATGACATTTATCGGATTTCATTTGATAATATCGATATTTTATTTTATTAAATTTTCGATTTGATATATCAATGAACACTATGTAAATTCGGCCCGAAAATGTTTATAATAAATACTTTTCTGAGAGTGCTTTGACTGTGAATAATTTATTCTCAGACATTTTTTAAAATGACGTCCTTATGGGTGAATATTTTTGAAATTGTCCGCATTATATAAAATCCTATTGCTATATCGATGAGTATCTTCAGATCGCTCCAGACAGCCTCCAGACGAATTATTACATAGGGCCAAATATTGAAACCAAAAACTGTATATATTAATATGTAAACATAGTGATATAACATTTTAAATTTAAATTTTTAATTTAAACACTAAATTCGAAAATAGTTTTAGCGTTTGAAGTCATATTTTTTAGAAGCTTTTCTCAATGGCAACTGGAGTGACATTTTCCTCAAAGAAAATTGCCACTCAAAACGACACGGGCACTTCCGTCAGGCCTGTGAAGATGGTGAACAAACTAATCAGAGCCCACGATATAGTAATGTATCTGGATCTGGAGATGGGTAGGGAGATGGGTATGGGTAGGGAGATGGGGGTATGGTCATGCAAGTGGCAATGAAGATGGAGATGCAGCAGGAGCTAAGGTCTCTAATAGACCATGGGTCTGAACATCATTTCGCTTTCAGCGGCTCGCCGCAGTCATGCCACAGAAATTGAAATGAAAATTGCAAAAATCTTTAGCAGCAGCGGCAGGAGGAGGAAAACCGCCAGGCGGTGGCACGGCGGCTAAACAACTTCATCTGTTCGAGAATTTAAAAATGAATTTCTCCAGGGCGGAAGAAGAGAGAAACCGAGCTCGATGTTCTACTAGAGAGGATCCAAGGAGTAGGAAGAACCAGCAGGAGGAGCTGAAATTGGGAGGCAGAGGCCAAGGCAGAGGCAGAGGCAGCGGAGCGAGCCCAAGATTGACACAAACCAATTAACATTTGTTCTTTTTATTTCTGGTCTTTGGTCTCTGAATTTATCGCACGTTTGACTGCGTTTACCAGTCAGATCTGTCCGACTTGAACCACGTTTTGCGCTTTACAACTCGGTGCACCGCTCCGCCACTTCCTCGGCAAGATTGTTGTACCCTGGGCCAGCCCTCCGATCTCTCTGGCCGGACTAATCCATTTATCTATGCCCATAACTCTTAAAATAGCCTGGAAAATTTGCGCCACAATTCTGTGGATGCCTGTGGCCGGGGCCAAATACCGAAAGACGTTTAAAATGCACTAATTACCCATGAGGTTTCTTCTCTTACTTACTTACTTACTTTTTTTTAACCACTTTTATTTTATTTTTTGTTAGCTTTTTTTTTTGTATTTTTTTTTATGCAGATTACAGCGCTCTCGGGACCGACACTTGGCTGTCCATTTGGAAATTTAACGCGCTTATCTGAGCCCGACTGCCAAGACATCCCGGCCAGATAGGACACCGGGCAGGGAAGGGATTCCAGTCTGGGTCTGGGTCTGGGTCTGGGTTCCTCCAAGAAGTCGAGCGTAAGGCAGGCAGCTCGAAAGATAACCAACATCGGGCTAATTAAAATTATATACAAAAAAAAAAGAAAAAAGGAAAAGAAAAGAAAAAGTAAAATGAAAAGGCAGTGAATGGATCAGGAACTATGCTAAAGTTCTGCTTAAGAATGTTAAGCAGACAAAGTGGGATTTGGACATAATGAGAAAGGAGCAGAGCAAAGCAGGCAGAAGGACTTAAGTCCCTGATTGACAAAAGATCTACCTGAAAGAATTTGCCAAGCTACAGGGGGAAATGATGGCAAAATTAATCGGAGTTAAAGGGATTTTAAGGGGAGAATTTAGAGAGCATTAAAAAATCATTAGACATTCTAAAGAAGATGATAAAAAAATATATTTTACTTATTTGAAGAGAATTTAAATAACAGCAACGATTTTCTGAATATAGAGAACATTAAAATATAACATTAGAAATTCTAAAGAAGATGATAATAAAATTTAATTTACTTATTTTAAAGGTATTTAAAAAACAGTAAAAAAGCATAAGAAATCATAAAGAAATTTATACCAACTTTTTAAAAAATAAATAAATAATAATAAATAGGTCTGGGGTATACGGAAACTAATTAGAATTGAAAATATTGTTCCAAATTGTTAAATTTAGTTTATTAGTCATTTTATATCTTTATATAAAAATTTTTTAGAGCTTTATATTTACATATTCAATACATTTAAAATAATACTCATTAATGTTTTTATTTACTTTTTATTTCAGGTAA
The DNA here is from genome assembly GCA_018152175.1 of Drosophila jambulina. Taxonomy (NCBI): domain Eukaryota; kingdom Metazoa; phylum Arthropoda; class Insecta; order Diptera; family Drosophilidae; genus Drosophila; species Drosophila jambulina. The sequence goes on from JAECXH010000027.1 coordinate 24,571,715, forward strand.
GCAAACCTTATAGAGGAACTATATTTATCATATAACCAAGTAAGTTAAATTAAACTAATTAAATTGTTTACTATTTATTCTGAAATATTTTCCAGTTAATTCTAATTCAGCTTAGTTTTATTTATATTCCTATTGTTAAATAATAATAACCAGGCTTTATTAAGGCTTTTATTTATTTATTTAATTCTACCTAAAACCATTCCATAATTGAAATCAAATCCTGGCAAATTGTCACACATTTCTGTGACTCTGTTTTGTTTTTTCAATTAGTTTATACAATGCAATTTTTTGAGTTAACAAACTGTTTGAAAAAAAGGAAAACCAACTTGGTTTTATTTGCTCCTACATGAAGCCATAAACTGGATAATTTCATTAAAGCAAATGGCACTTATTGTAAAACACAAGCAGCAACTCGAGGCGGAAAAAATCTATCTCAACTTTTGCCACTTGTAAATTATGCAAAAAGGTCTCTTCATGAAATTGCAAGCAGCTGCTCTTGCCGCAGTTGCAATTTCGCCCCTTTTTCCCATTTTTCCACATTTTTTTTTCTCCTCCTCCTTCTTTTTTTATATCCTGCTTTCGAGAGGATGTTCTGTGGACCAGCCCGGCCCATCCCATTTAATTAGCCATTAAGTTTTATTGCGCGCAATTTTGTTTAATTTGCTTTAAATACAGCAGAAAAAAGGAAGATACCAAAGAGCAAAGGAAAAATAGTAGTTGCTACTTGGGTGGGCGGCAACAAAGTTTAAAAAAAAAAAGGAAATAAAATGATAGAAAAACTAGGGAAAATGTGGAAAATGTGGAACTTCATGTTGAACTACTCTGAGTGGACCATTATTGCTTCTCCTTCGGATTTGGCAATTGGATTTGGGAATTACTCCCTGTTTTTTTGTGATGGCTTAAATGTTTGCTGTGTTTCGAAAAGCGAAAATGTAAAGTGGAATTTGTAGATAAAAGAAAATGATTATGGGATCAGGATACAATTTTTCTTTTTTCTAAAGAAGGATTTTAGTTGATAGAAAAATAGACACAAAGAGAATTATTGGAATACAATTGGAATCTTTTAAAGTGGCAAGACAATTGTCAGAAATTTAATACTCAAATTAATACTCAAATAATATATAATATTTCCTTTCTTAAAATTAGGTTTAATATTATTAATTAATAATTCAAATATATTACTTTTTTATTTAATAATAAAAGCTAGTTTCCTGACTTTTATAAATAACATTTAAATCTTGGAATATTTTAAAGAGGCAAGAACATTGTTTGAAATTTATATCAATACTCAAATAATATAAATATATTTCTCTACTTAAAATTAGTACTGATATTGGTAGCTACCAATTGAAAAAACCAAATATTTTATTTAAAAAATACAACTAGTTTCCTGTCTTGTCTAAATAACATTTACATCTCCTTAGAAAAAAAAGAACATTATGTCCTTGTCCTTTGCTGATCTCTCAATTGCCTTGTCCTTTGGCATATTTGAGGCAATTTTCATCTGCTTTCTTTTCCTTTCAATTTTCCTTCCTTTCTGTGTTTTTTTTTCATGACTTTGACTGGTGCATTTCCTGCTTTTTGCTGGCCCAGCCCCTTTGGCCTTGTTTCTGCGCATTTAGCATGGAAATTGGCCCTCTTAGACGGCATGGCACAGTCAGCATATGCAATTTTCTGCTGCAATTGTCTGAGAGTCCATCGCACAGCCCTTTTTACCCCTCGTGCTCCTTTTTAGTGCAGTTTTTCTTCCTTTTTTTTTGGGGATGGCAGCCAGCATAAACTTTTATACGCAAATTTAATTTTATCGCTTATTGGAAAATTCTGCGCGTGCAAATCCAATTTTCCCAACCCGTTTTTTTCGGGATTTTATTTTAGTTTGTTTGAAAGTTAAAAATTTATTATTGTTGTGCTGGGGGTGGAAATTGTTGTGTGAGCGGTATTTTTTGCGCGGAATTTTTCGGGGAAAAGTTTAACAAACAAAAGTTGATAGATAAATAAGGAAATAGAATGAAGGCGGGGCTTTAAAATTATAAGAGATATATTTAATTTAAATGGGCGTTTTCTTTAAATGAAATAAATATCATTATAATTTGTAAAATAAATATATTCTTATTAAATATTGAGATTTGAGGGACTTAATCAAAGAAACATTAAAATAGTAAAAGATACATTAAATTTGAAGATGTTTTTTTTTCTAGGATATTTCCAAAAATGTCTCATTTTTCTAAAAGTTAAAATTTTTCCTGTAAAATATTAAATGCTACATTAAAGTTAGGGGGATTTTCTTTAAACAAAATTTTATTAGTATGTAAGTATACATTTAAATATATAAACTATTTAGTATACATTTAAATATAATATTTCCTTATTAAACATGGAAGTTTATAAAATTATTTTAGGATGTCTTGACATCCTTCCTTAAAGTAGCTCATTCCTTTTTTAAAATGTCTCAAATTTTACAAAAAGTTTCCATTTTCCCTGTAAAAAAGTTGAACATTTTCCTTAAAATAAAAATTTATTAATAAATAAATTGTTAATTCTTATAAGATATTCAGGTTTGAGAAAGGGTTTTCAAGGTTTTTGGTATCCTGCCTTAAAGCAACTTAGACTTTCTCATTCATTTCCAAAAATGTCTTAATAATTTTCGCAAAAGCTACCATTTGCCCCTTTTTCTATACTTAAAACTTATATCTGGCATCTTGGCCAAGTTGGTAGCAAAACAGTGGTGAGAAGTCGAGGAGCGGCACTTAAAATTCAAGTTCAATAGTCGCTGAAGGGACGCAATGACGACGGCGACGGACGTGTCTGCACAGCATGTGGCGCGTTCTAAGAACTTGCAACAGTTTGCCGACCGCTTCAGGAGCTGCAGGAGTTTGCTGAAAGTCTGTCTAGGGAGTAGCCCTATTTTTAGGAGTAGCTTTGTGCTATTTAGAAAATTATTAATTATATATTTTAGCCCTGCAAGTTATAAAAATATTAATTACATTGCAACTTGTGTCTGCATCATTTTCTACCTTTAAGATGGTTAATATATATAGTTGTGACATTTAGTATATTATTAATTATATATTTAATTAAGCAAGTTTAATGGTTAAATTGTTAGTAATTTTTTATTGTTAATATATATTTCCCTTGAAGGGTATTCAGGTCTTTGTTTCCTGAACTCAAAGTATCCTTTCCTGCTGTTGTTGCTGTTGCTTGTTGCTCTTGGCCACCTTGGCACGAATGTCAACTGCACGAAAATGTTGCTGCAACATTGTCGTTGTTGTTGTTGTTGTTGCAGCTACTGTAGTTGCAACTGCCTGCTGCTTTTGGCCCATTCTCCTGCCGCTTCTGTTGGCTATTTCTTTTTTGTTTTTCTGTTTTTGTTTTTGTTCTATTGATCGTTAGGCGGTTGCATCTGCAGTTGCTGCTGCTCTTTGGGGTCCCTGGTGATAGCATTTTGCTCCTTGGCTTGTCAAAAGACAACAGCAAGGCTCCTTGTTGCTGTTGCTGTTGTTGTTGCTAGTGCTGGAAAGGTTAACAACATTTTCGTTCGTGACGCATCTTGATGTTGCTTCCTGTTGCATTTGTTGCTGCCGTTTGCCTTTTTAATTAGCAACTTTTGGGACTCGCGAGCGTCCCAAAGCGATGCAGCTGCCGCTTCCTTCTCCCGACTCCCGACTCCGTTTGCATTAAGTATGCAGTCTTTTGGTCTTCACTCTTGGACTGGCTCCATCTTCGGGCTTCCGCCGACTTGTTGTTCTTGCATTTAATTAAATGCTCATAAGCATGTGACCAGCACCGAAATGGGGGAAACCTTTTTGGCCTTCGGGCCAAAGCAAAGTCATTGTCTCTGTGGGATCACTTAGGGGGAAGAAAAAACTAGAAGGGAATAGATAATGGAAATGGGTATGAGATATAGGTATAAGGTGCTAGAAGTATCTTTTGTTCCCATATCCTTTTAGAGGCTCTTCATTCCTTTAAATAAGGAAACCTATAGCATTAATTCATACGAGAATCTTTAGCAAGAACACCTAAGAAAGTGGCATCTCTTCTTTAAATAAGTAATATATTTTTTGTATATTTATGTTTTAAATATAACATGAAGTTTTAAGTTTTATTTATATTTAAAATATATTTTTTAAGCTTTAAGCTGAACTTTTACTATAAATACTTAAAAAATCCTAACTTCTTATATCGCCTTGAAAACCCTAATAGTTTGACAGCCGCGTCGTGCAATTGTCACATCAACGGCCGATCGGAGCCAGAACAGAACTATTTAATGTCACTTTGGCACTTCCTTAAAAGTCAAGAGAGATCTCCCGTTCCCGTTCCCGTTCCCGTTCCCGCTCCCCGTTCCCGTTCCCGTACCGTTTTGTCAGAGGTCTCTTGTCGCCTTGTCGCTTCATCGCCGACAAAAATATTTTGCCTCGTTTGGTCTTCTTCTAGTGCTTTTTTGTGAGCTAAGAATTTCTAATTAGTGGCGCCATATTGTTGCACTGGCCAATACATGGCCCCTTCCTTCAACCGGGCTCCCGCCCTCCCCGTGGCATCCTGCCACCCTTGCACAACAAATGGCCAGCAATCACAGGCTCCTCTAACTGTTTGCCGTTGTTGCGAGACAGTGGAACGAAAAGGGAAAACAAGAGGCTTAAAGGGAAGAAAATGTAGAACTTGTTTTTAATTATTAAAATTTGATTGTAAGAAAAGATATAATAAAAAAAAATTCTAAAGAAAAGTCGATTACAAACCATTAGGAAAAATCGTATTCTAATCCTTCTTTCAAAGATATTAAATCAAACAAAAACATATCTTTCCTAGGTAATATAAAAGTGACGATTGCAACTTAAGCCCAAGAAAAATGTTCGAATACCAGAAAAATAAAAGGATTTTAGCAAAAAATATTAACAAATACTTTACAATATAAATTCTTCTTTCAAATATATAAAATCAAACAAGAACATATCTTACCTATGTAGGATAAAAATGACGATATCATCGTAAATTTAAAAAATTTCCTATTACATTTTGCGATGATTGATTGATGAACTGTAATATTGGCCACAAATAAAGTATAATACAAAGCTCTAAATCAATTATAGTTTATAATTCGGCACGCCGCTAGAAGTTGTAGGTTTCTAGGCAAAATATTTTCCAAGTTATTACCAAAAATCATAAAATCAATAAGCTGCCAAACCCTTTGGATTAAGATATAAATAGTGCTGATTGGACTATTTTAGTATTATTCAGTATATAGTAGTCTTCACCCTCTCGGTGTTCATCGTCACTACTTGGACTGCACACTTTTTAGATTAGATTGAAGTTATTAGGATGCTGAATAAAAAATTTGCCTTACGTTGTATTTTATTTAAACCTTTCAAAAACCTCAAATAATTTGTATAATTATTTTTAAACCCCCTTAGGGTTTTTTTTTTTTATAAATATATATATTTTTTTCTATCAACCCCACTGTGCTCCAGCGAAAGAGATGGCACTAGTCCCCATCGAAGACTTGTTTGCTGCCTTAATTCGACGCAAATAATTTACGAAGAAAGAGACGGCGCTGCACTCCTTCGACTCCTGCGTCCGCCGCCTGCTAATTACGTTAAGCATTCGACGTGACACGCCTCCTCTCCTCTCCTCCCCCTTTGGCGCCTCTCGCTCTCCTCTGGCGAAAATCTGTTATTTTGGTGTTAATTACATGGCATTTTGTTTTCAAAGTTGCTGCGTGAAGTTTACGGTTATGTGCAATGTAAGACAATGCCTGTAAAGCTTCAAAGGGAAAACTATTAGAGGAAACTGCAATTAATTATATTGAGTAGCTCTAGGGCTTATGTAGCACTTGGTAAACTATTAAAGCTGAGAGCTTTACAAATTGTAAAGATTTTTAGGGCACATTTATGGCTTTCATAACTCCCACTTTTATTATTATTTTATTCTTTTCGCTGAAATCATTTTCGTAGAGGCTCAGAAATCGAAATCGTTTTTTGGCAATCAACATTTTGATGAACTTTTTTTTTTTTTTTTTTTGTGGGGCCGCCTCTTAGGTTTGCTTCTCCTTTGGCCACTCAAAGTCTCAGCTCATAAATCTCGCGTGCTGGAAATCTCTCATTTCATTTGATTTCGTTTTGTATATAAAGCTATAACGACGGCCCCGCCGATATACCCTTCCCCTTCCAGTTCCCTTTGTTGTGTTTCGCTATCAACTGGCGCAGATCGAAAAGAGGAAGAAAACCTTTTGCATTTCCAAGTCCGAGTCCCTTAAGTCCGGAACCCCCGGCCCCTTCTCCAGCCCGCCAGCATCTCGCCATCATCATCATCATGAGCTGCTTGATGTTTTGACCCTTTTCAAGATGTTGTCTTCATTGCGTGTCTTCTGTTGTCTGGATTTGTCTTGAACTTAGGGAAGAAATAAGGAAGCAACAAAGGCCGGGGCCACAATAATGCCGGCTTCTTTTTTTAGGGAGCCAAAAAATCGCGATAATAATATTTATTTGCTGTTTGCAGAGGGCGCTAAGCGTGCTTCATAATTTATTATTTATTTTCGCTTTTTATGGAGCACGAAAGGCAAACAATCAAGGAACAATCAGAGGAATCAACTTAAATGTGGCAAAATGGTTCGTTTAAAGAGTATAATAATAATAGTAAGAGGGATTGCTGGAACGTGACTGGTATTGGATCTTTCTTTAATTGTAGTTTAATTTTTATTTAAATAATAAATTCTTGATCATTCTTAAGAGTTTTTAATTTATACGAAATTGTAATCCTACGTTTTTAAATCTCAGAATTCTCTTTATTATTTTAAGCTATGCAAAAAATGTAAAAATGTAGTGTTAATTGGTATTTTTTTAAGATAAAAACCCTTGTAGTTTAATTTTTAACACCTCTGTGGGGTTTCAAAAATGTGTTCTTGATTTTTCTAGCACCTCCGATATTGAGATTTTTTTTAGAATATTTATACCCTTGCAGGGTATACTAATTTCAGTCAGAAGTTTGCAACGCAGTGAAGGAGACATTTCCGACCCTATAAAGTATATATATTCTTGATCAGCATCAACAGCCTAGTCGATCTAGCCATGTCCGTCTGTCCGTCTGTCCGTCTGTTCGATTATACGCAAACTAGTCCCTCAGTTTTGATGCTATCTGAATGAAACTTTGCAGATAGTCTTCTATATGCTCTCACTCCTATATAAGTCGGAACGGGCCGGATCGGACGACTATATCATATAGCTGCCATAGGAACGATCGGTAAATTTTCAGAAAAAAAATTATAATTTGTCCAATTTTTAAAATATTTTCATATTATTTGAGAAATGGTCATTTTATAATATTCTACAATTTCGGTTTTAATTTGATCAAAAGCGGACTACTACATCATATAGCTGCCATAGGAATGTTGGGGAAATATTACGTATACGCAATGTTAAACCACATTTTTATATGCATAAATGTTGTATACAATTCCTGTTAGTTTTACTTTCCATTTGATAACATTTTATTAATTCATAATGATCCAATTGTAAGCTGCAAGGGTTTACAAACTTCGGCTTTCTTTCTTGTTTTTTTTTTTAAGTTTAAAACTTGTGGAATTGTTTTTAAAAAAAAAAAATTATAATAAATATAAAATCAATTCTGTTGACTCCACTGTGAGTCCCCATCTCTCTCTCTCCCCCTTATTCCCTCCTTTCTCTTACAGTTTGAATCTAACTGAGCTGTCAGCACCTCCCCCCCCCCTCTCCCTCGCACCTGCATTAAATACCACAATGTAATTAACATTACACCCAATTAACATTTTCCGCGGCTGCTAAACTCTGGTTAACTGTTAAACGCTGTTCGAATGTTAAAGACGCAGCAGCTGCTGCTGATGCTGCTGCAGCTACTGCAATTGCAATTGCTAGTTGCAAGTTGCAAGTTGCCACCGACAAAGTCAATAAACGCGTTTATTGTCTTAGCCGCCGCACGCCACCCCCTCCCTGCCGTTGGCCTTCTCGTCTCCCTTGTGTACATTGTCTGTGTTGGTGCCAAGAAAAATGTTGCTGTCGCGCCAACATTTTGCCATTGTCTCCCGTCTCTGTCTGCCCCTGGCTACTGCCCAGCTCCTCTTTGGTTCTTGTGCCAACTTTTGTCCATTTTAAGGCAGCTGGAATGTTGCTTTCTTGTAAATTGTTTAAATAAAATACAAATACAACAACAGGAGAGAACAAGAGGAGCTCTAGCTCCCCATCTAGCTCTCCTCTCTCTGTCTCTCTCTATCTCTCCTTATCTCCAGTGGGCTGCTCTCCTATTTGACTTTGTTGTTGTTGTTCTTGCTCTTGGAGCAGCAATCAAACAAAAAGTAGGAGAGCGCATTATTTGCCTTGCTCCTTATGGGCTTAACCCATGTTTGTTGTGTCTTTGTTGTTGCTGTGTTGGGTGCGGAAATGTTGCACCTGCTGTTAAAAATGCTAACAGCGTGGGGGATTAACATTAACAGCGTGGGGCCTAAAGATCGTGGGCAATGTTAACGGGACACTGTTGAGCTGAATGCCTCTGATTGGAATATTTACCTCTCTTATTGGAATTTTATTACACGGTGAAGATTTTATTATGGAAATATTGGAAATTGTATGTTAAAGGGGTTATTTTCGATGTAAATTGTTTCAATTGTATTTATATTTGTTTCAATTAAATCTTATTAGTCTATTAGTCTAGTCTAGTTCATTTGTTCATCTGTTCATCTGTTCATCTGTTCATCTGTTCATCTGTTCATCTGTTCATCTGTTCATCTGTTCATCTGTTCATCTGTTCATCTGTTCATCTGTTCATCTGTTCATCTGTTCATCTGTTCATCTGTTCATCTGTTCATCTGTTCATCTGTTCATCTGTTCATCTGTTCATCTGTTCATCTGTTCATCTGTTCATCTGTTCATCTGTTCATCTGTTCATCTGTTCATCTGTTCATCTGTTCATCTGTTCATCTGTTCATCTGTTCATCTGTTCATCTGTTCATCTGTTCATCTGTTCATCTGTTCATCTGTTCATCTGTTCATCTGTTCATCTGTTCATCTGTTCATCTGTTCATCTGTTCATCTGTTCATCTGTTCATCTGTTCATCTGTTCATCTGTTCATCTGTTCATCTGTTCATCTGTTCATCTGTTCATCTGTTCATCTGTTCATCTGTTCATCTGTTCATCTGTTCATCTGTTCATCTGTTCATCTGTTCATCTGTTCATCTGTTCATCTGTTCATCTGTTCATCTGTTCATCTGTTCATCTGTTCATCTGTTCATCTGTTCATCTGTTCATCTGTTCATCTGTTCATCTGTTCATCTGTTCATCTGTTCATCTGTTCATCTGTTCATCTGTTCATCTGTTCTTCTGTTCATCTGTTCATCGCTTAATCTGTCCGTCTGTCCGCCTGTTTTATTTAAATCTAGTTAGTCCTTCTGTCGGTGTCCTTTTTTCATTTTTAAATCTGACCTTCTGTCCTTCTGTCCGCCTATCTTCTGTCCGTCTGTCCGTTTCTACGTAAACCAGTTCCTAAGTTTTAAAATTATCAATATGAAACCTAGTAGATAGTCTTCTTAATAGTGCAGCTGGCATAGAAATTATTAAATATTTTGTTGGAAAAATCGATTATAGCTTTATTGTTTTTAATGATTTCTGAACTACGAAAGTTACCTCCCATTCATGTTTATTTATCAGCTCTCAAGTTATTCTTATATATTGCTAATGTAAACTGAATATATATCTGAATTAATTTTAATTCAATTCAATTCGAGATTCAATCAAGCTACTTACAAGCTAATATCATAGATAGAACCCTTATGGGCACGTGCTGGCCACGGGGACATTCACTCAGATATGTACCTACACATCTGTGTAAACAGAAAACCCTTCTAATTCACATTCTCATCTGGCTTGGAGATAAAGTTGCTGCTGCTTTAATTAGAATTCCGAATTCCGTTTCAAAGGAAGTTGGCGCTTGTGCAGACAGTATTAATATTTATGGTCTAGTCTGGAGCGATGATGGATCACACGAGCGACGAATGCCTGATGAGCTGCAGTCGCCGCCAATCTCGGAGGAACCATCTACACATCTTCTGTTGGATGTTGTGCCACGTTCCAAGCCAAGTGCACGCAATCTTTCAGTTGTCGGAGGTCATTCCTGGGAAGAACATTATCTAATGATGATGATGATGATGATGATGATATGGCAGTGATGGGGGCCACGATGGGGATGATGATAATGCCTTTTCCACATAAAATCGCAAAAAATCTCTTCTCAGGCTAATATCCTCGCCTCCAAACCCAAAGGCTAACCCATAATTTATGTGCCTCAAATTCAATTTTCATTCAGTAGAAATTGCTCAAAAATTCCCTGGGTGGTCGGTCGGTTGGTCGTTTGGTCGCTCCCTTGAACCCAAAGAAGTTAAAAACTTGAACCAGAGCCAAATGTAGAGACGTCTGTCTGGGATTTGGGAGGACCTTAGAAGGAGTTTTTATTGTTTTTGAGTTTGGTTTATGCTTTTGTTATGCCGCACTTCTTGGGACTCCATGGCGGATGAGTCATATATCCTGGGAGGGCTAATATCGTGGGTACAGTGAGCAACATTCTTCTTTAAAATTAAGGAAGGAAACAAGGTTAAAAGAGATATTTATTAATCTATAAACTATATTTAAACTCAATATTTATATTTATTTTAGGGAGTATGGGGGTATTTTTAAACTAATTTTGTAAATTAATACTTAAGAGAAGTCCTTAGTCCTTATAAGTTATTTAGTTTGTTAGTTATTTTAAATCCTTTAACTTCTATATTTATTTTGAATAATTTAATTTATTGCATTAAGTAAAGTATAAAACTATTTATTTTAATAATCATTAAAGCCACAGTTTCAAGTACACATGCTCCTCTGCCCACTGTTCTTGCCTTAATGCACATTTGAGTCTCTCTTTTAGCCTGGCCAAAATATGCTACCAAAAGGGCCCACACACTTAGTTTGGAATCCTCTTCCGCCAGTCTGTCATTCAGTCATTTAGTCACTCTGTCCCCTGGTAACCCCCTCCGTCAGTCAAGCAGTCATTCAGTCAATAGCGCCATTTCGCCAGTCACTCATAAATTTAAACGCCCGGCGCCAGATCTTTTCCTTTCTTTTCATTTTTTTTATTTTTGTTTTTTGTTGCGTTCCCTTTTACTTTTTGCAGTGCGTGAATTTCACACCTTTTTCCACAGTTGTTGGTTTCCCTTTTATTTTTTGTGTCGCTGTTAGTTGCGGGTGAAGTTAGATTGGGAAAGAGGGTTGGGGGGAAGACCGACAAAATTTCAATAAAACGCAGACGTCAACGGAAAGAGCCGGATGACTAATGCACTGCTGCAGTATGTGTAAGTGCACTGAAAGCAAATGGTAAAGTAAGCTATAATTTTAATAACAAGTTCCTTAAATATTTTTGAAGAGTAATATGTGAATCAATTATTAAATCATTATTATACTGGATAAATAAGTGCCAAGTTTGGATCACATTCATTGAATAAAAAACTAAAAATTAGTAAACGAAAGATAATGTAAAGATAATTAATGCCATACATTTTTTTGCTCTTGTCTTTCTTGAATATTTAAATATTGTAAAAATTAATTATCAATATAACTAATAATTTTGTACATTCACACAAAGATAGAGAAAGAGCGACAGAGTAAGAAAGAGAGCTCTTCTTCTTTTAAATGCATTCTAGATCTGTGCGTTTTTAACATCGTGAAAAGGAGACCGCGCTATTGGCAATTGAAATGGTAGCGCGTTACCTATCTTAAAAATTATTGGGTCTTTTTGGTAATTTAAATATTAACCTCAAGTCCTTAGTCGGTCTGGTTCAGTTCATTGCAATTAAAAATTAAATCGTTATTACAATAAATTTAAAACAAATAAAGATAAATAAATAAATTCAAATATTGAGTAAATTTTCAAAACAAATTAAATTATATTTGAACTATTTTATGCGTAAATGTACAAATATTTCTTTAGAGAAGAAAGATTTAAATATCTGGTTTTCGTTTCTCATAGACTTCACAATCGTAACTCCACAATTTAAGACCTTTTCTATTATTTTTTGTATAGATAAAGAGAACATTTTTCATTCTTTTTTATTCCCTAAAATCCCCTTTAACTCTCACTCCACTTTTTCTCCCAGTGTTTGTTCTGAAGTGCAGTTTTGCTACGAATCTGTTTCCCAGGCTACGCAATTTTGCATTTTTATGTCGTTCGCTTTACGCTCTTTGAGCTTGAGCTCTCAGTTAATGGTCATTTATATGTGAGCTCTGGTTTTTGCTTTGCCTTTTTCCAAATCAGTCAAAAAACGTTGGTTCTGCTAATGCGAGTGCAGTTCCAGGAATTCTGAGCCAGGGACCAAGCGACACTTGGTCCCGACACCCCCGACACGGTTCGCTTTTTAGTTTTTCAATTTTATTTTTTCTGATTTGTTTTTTTTTTTTTAGACCAGCATACACTGCTCAGGTTTCAGTTTCAGGTTTTTATTATGGCTCGCAATTCTTTTTTTTTTTTTTTGTGGATTGGATTTTTGTTTTTATTTTTGTATATTTTTGTTCCTTATAGTTTTTTGTCTGCCTTTTGTTGGGCTTAGCACGAACTGCATTTAATGGCAGGGAGGAAGGCTCCCACTTCTGCTCCCACTCCTAGTCCCTCTCCTGGTTCTTCTCCTGCTCCCCCTCCTGTTCCCCCTCCTGTTCCCCCACCTGCTCCTCCTCCTGCTCCCCCTCCTGTTCCCTTCTCCTCCTCCGATTTTCATTGTAAATGAAGTGTCAAAGACTTTAAATAGCTTTTGATGCTACTGGTGAATGGAGCTGTTCTTTCTCAGCGCTCCGCGTACAAATCTCCGGGCAAGAGCTGCCCTTTGTTGCTGGGATTTCGCATTTAGTGGGAAATGCAATTAGCTGGGGATATAGACGAGAGGTTTCTAAGTAATTGTACAGAGGAAAATATGCCTGGAGGGGAGGCTACTCCGTTGAGGGTAGATGTTTGCTGAACAATTGCGAAAAACCAATTAGCACAAGGGAAGTGTTTGAAAAAGATTATTTCTGTCAATAGTTAAACAGTGTTTTAAGTCAATTTGATTGCTGTGCATAAATACAAGTTAAAAATTATCATATATATACTGTTTATAATTTTAAAAGAATTTTTTAAATGTCAAATATAATATTATAATTGTAAAAACATTCCATCGAAGTTCTTTATCACCTTGGGCCCCCATCAAAACCTCTATCCTACCCATCATATTCGACTTCACTTCATCTTCCCCTGTTTGCCTTTGTTCTTATTGTTAATTTTTGTTTGTCAAATATTTTTAAAGTTGATTTTTTGGCGAAGCTTCCTTGACAGGTTGCTCTCCGTGCTTCAGACTTCAGACAGACTGACGACTGCTGATGGGTAACAAAAAAAAATCAAACAACAACAAAAAATACAAATAAATAAAATAAAACATGAAGGAAAACATGAGCTTTTTTACCTTTGTTGTTGATGTTCTCTTGTTGGACACTTGAAACCGGCAGCTGTCGCACTTCACTTCACTTTGCCATACGAATACCCTTCTCTCCAGGCATCTCCTTCTTTAAAGCACACATATTCCCCCAATAAGTAAGCCCATATGCATATTAAATGCTTTAAAAAAAGCTTCCGTATAGCCTTTTTGCAAATATTTACAGTTGGCTTTTATTTAATTACGCCAAAGACAATAAAAAAAAGAGAGTGTGTGTGATAAAAAAGTAAACTGATAGCGTGGAAGCTTGAAGCTAATGCACGGGGGAAAATAATATTAAATAATAAAATGAATAGAATATTCTCAATAATATATGATAAATTTATACAGAATTCTGAAAATTCTGAATAGAATAGAATATAGTTTATTGGGATGATTTCAAATATAAATCAAAATTAGTTCTCCACAAATTATTGTTTCCTTTTTAATGATTTAATTTAAGGTAATTTAATTTAGTGTTCTTTATTAATTTTTATATTTAAATCTTGCACCAAAATCAATATTAATTTGATATTATACACTTATCAGACTTATGAAAAGTAAGTATTATTTTTGAAACAAGAATTATAAATAGAATATAGTTCATTGGGAAAGATTTCATAAGACATTCAAAAAAATATATTTTCAAATTTATATTCTTTCTCTTTTAATGGTTTAATTCAAAATTTTTGGTTTATGCGTACTTAATTTAATATATTTATCAAATTTATAATTTTATTTTTATTTTATTTTATTAGTGAACCAAAAAACCAAATTATGTAATATAGTTTATGGGAATGGTTTGATTTTAAAATATATCTCAAAAATAGTTTCCATAAAATATTCTTTATCCTTTAATTGATTTACTCCACAAATTATTTAATGTGGCTTTCTTAAGCGTTAATATTTAAATCCTATCGAAAATCATTGTATATTGAAGATTTTTTTCTCAGTGTTATGGCTCCCAAACTGTGCTTGAGCTTGTTGTTCTTTTTTTTCTGCATCGCCATTCTTGTCATTTGTGATGTATTGTGTGTTGAGCTTCGCCTGACACTGCGGTAGGTTGTTTGGCTTTTCAGATATATGAACTTATATTCGTATATATTTTTTATATTTTTTGTTATTTTTATTTTGGCCATCTGTCGTGCTCAAGTGGAATTTTTGTCGGCTGATGATGAAGTTGATGAGGCGGCAGGGAAGGCGTGTGAATGAATTCCTGTTGTTCTCAGCTGCCTGCGGTTTTGTGGTTAGAACAGAAGCACTTTTGGTTTTGGTTCTTGGTTTATGGTTAAGTGGGGAAAGCCAAGGCCTTAAACACTAAGTAGATACTGTGTGGATACTATGACATAACACGGGTGTGTGGTTTAATTATGGGGTCTGTCATGCAATTGGAATGCCAGGAATGCCTTTTGGCACATTTATTGCCAAATTTTATCTCAAGGTAAATTTTGGTTATCAATAAACGATAGGTTATCGCAAGTACTTTCAGAAGCAGAAAAGATAACTAAAGTTATTAATCAATAGTTTGTCAACATTTTTGGCAACTTTTTGATGAGGGTAATGGCTACTTTCTAATATTTATTATAAATTTATATAGACATGAATTCTTAAAGGGGATATCCTAAACGAAAATGTTAAAAAAAATATATTAAAACTGTAACTAAATATTTCAAATGTTTTATATTTTATGTAAATAATTTTTTAAGCTCTCATATGTATTTTTTATTGAATTATTACCAAAGGTGTCATCAGTTTTTAAAGAACACATTCTAAAAAAAAATATTAGAAAATATATTAAAGCCTAAAAATGATTTATAAATATTTTATACTACAAAAATTACTTTCTTTATTTCTTAAATGAATTATTATTTGTTTATCCAGGCATCAAGGGCTTTTCTTCAATTTTAATTAAATGCTTTTTTGGCTTAAATCGGAATCTATTCCCCTCTTAGATTCACTAATAGCAGTCATTAATCTCTGGGGAAATCCAACTACATTTATTTGTTGTATATTAAAGACTTTTTTTTTAAATCTAGCCAGGAATCATTACCTTTCTATTTATTTTTTTTCTGAAACTACCTTGGCTGCCATCCATATCCCCCCAATTGATCTGGCAAATAGTTAAAGCTCGCAGCTCCCAATCTGCATCGGGCCCTAAACTGCGGCCCAACCCAATGTCGATATTTTCCCGCTTTTCCTTTTTCACTCCCGCTTCCCTTCGGTATTATATATTTTTTTTTTTTTTGCCTTCCTTCCAGCTGCTGATCAATCGTACAATTGAGTAAAATCCTACTTTATTTGCAGGAAGGCAGAGGCAGCAACATCGCCTGTTGCCGGTTGCCAGTTGCCAGTTGCACGTTGCACGTTGCCTGTTGCCTGTTGCCTGTTGCATGCGGCAAAGCTGCAGAGTCCCCGTCCAGGGCTTTTGTTGTTTTAATGGCTTTCGCTAACATAAAAACCATTAAGATAACATTTTTATAGGATTTCAATGGCAGTCACGGCAGGAGCAGTCGCAGAAGCAGCAACAAAGAAGCTTTTGCCCCGGCATTGCCTGTTTTTTATGGCCAACTCTCGACGAGCTCCGGCTGGGGCTGGCTGGAGTGCAACTTGTGCCGCTGCCACAAGCCAAACACCAAATGTCATTGACTATCAATAGAAGATGCTGCTGCGATGCTGCAATGCTGCAATGCTGCACTGCTGCTCCAGAGTCCGCAGCCAGATTCAGGCTAAGAGCCGTGCCCAAAGCCCGGCCCAATCCCTCCCTGCCAGAGGCAACAGGTTGGGCCTAAGCCCATGGCCTTTGTTTCTGGCCCTACGCGCGTTGTGCGCTTATTAAACACAATATTTGTTGCAAGTTGCAAGTTGCTGATGCTGCTGCTGCTGTGCCTGCTGCTGCTCCACCATTGCGACCATAAAGCGCGATTTATTTTTGTTGATTTTTTGCGTGCTCTGCGCCGCTTTGCCGGGTGCTTACACAAGGAAAAATATTTTAAATTTAATAAATAAATTATGATACTCAAGAAATATTTTTAAAATTAAATCTAAATGATATAACAGAAGGATAAATATTAAAAATTAAAACGGAAATTATATTACACTAGGAAAAATATTTAAAATTGAATCGGAAATTATATTTCGCAAGGATAAATATTGAAAACTACATTAAAATTATATTATACAAAGATAAATATTAAAAATCAAATTAAAAATTAAACTACAACAGAAAAAATATTGAAAATCAAATCAAAATTTCATTACACAAATATAAATATAATAAATTAAATTTAAAATAATATAAACTAATTTGGGAAACAGTTGAGAATGTTTACACCCTATTCAGAAGTTTTTTTATATTGCAAATTAGGAATTTTTAAAATTAATAAACATTATTCTTCTTAAAAAAATTATACATTCTTCTTGCACATAGAAAGTTAAACATAATTCATAATTTTTCCCTATTTATATAAATTTATTCCACATTTTCTCTGAGTGAAGAATTTAGTGTGTTTTTGGTTGGGGGGTCTTTTTCTACCCAAAAGGGATTTTTCTCATTTTTTACGTAGCTCATTTTTTCTTGTTTAGCTCTCACTTCCTACTTCCAGGTTGTTTTATTTTTTTTTTTTTTCGGGGTGCCCAACCCTCTTACACGAAATACTCTGCTAGAGTCACACTTTTTCAGTCGCATTTCGTAGCCTGGGCCAAAGGAGCCGGAGTGCTCTGCGAAAATCCACCATCCACAATACCCAATTCCCCAATCTCAATGCCACTCGATGATGCACTACGGATCCGGCCACTGCCACTGACTTTCACAGTGGGTTGGAGAAGGGCTTTTTTGGGGGACATTTATTGAAGGATTTTTAAAGATACATTTTGGGAAATTCTTTTATTTTTTAAATCAGTAGAATTTAAATGATTTAAGTACTTTAAATAGTTTGCCTTGCTGACAGAAAGTAGTGTGTGGGTAAAGGGTTTTTGGGTGACATTTATGGAAGGATTTCAGAGATTTTTTTTAGTAGAATTTTCTGTTCTTCATATTAATCAAAATATAAGCTTTAAATACCTTAAAATTAGATACAAAATTAAGCTTAAAGGTCTAAAATTATTTTGAAATGATAATGTTTAGCCTTTTCTGGGGAAACATATTTTTAAGGGTCAATATTAATTAAGTTCTAAAAAATTGTTCATTGAAAGCTATATTTATTACAAACCTAGTATTTACCATTTTATTAAACTATTAAGTTTTAGAAAATAACTGTAAAAAAATTGAAAATTCTTTAAATTAAGCCGAAAGAATGAGATTTCAGGTCTAAAATGATATTGCAACGATAATATTTATTTAGTGTTTGCTTGAAAACCATTTTATAAAGATCAAAACTAGCTTAGTGTTAACTCTAGTTAAGTTAAGGTATATTTTTGGTAATTAAATAGTATAAGATATTATATAAAAAATTAAATGAATTAAATAAATGTTGATATCTTCTTAACTGATTCAATTACCTCTTTTAAAGTTATTTTGATCATTTATTTAATACTTTAGCTTATGAATTTGAATTTATATGAGGTTCTTTTAATTTCTTATAATCTCAAGTCTTTCACCAATCTCTAGGCATTTCTGTTAATTTTAAAATAATTTTCCTTTTAATTTTAAAAGCACAGCCACAGTGCAAGCACTTCCACACACTTTCAACAAATCGCTTGGCATTCTTTTGTTTTTATTTATTTATTTTCTTTGTTTTCGTTTCGCCATCTATCTGTATCTCTAATGCCCGGCAATTGTTGCCACTTCTTCCTGCGAGTTGGGCAACGCTTTTCATTTCTTCTCAATATATTTTTTCTATTTTTTTTTGGGAGTTAGTACTATGGCATATCCCTCCGGTTCATTGTCCATTATGCAGCATTATGTGATGCAGCTGCCTCGAAATACCCGTACTTGCTGCCCTTTTTGCATTGGGAAGCAGGAGCAGCAGCAGCAACAAACACATAAATTGCATTTGTCGGTTTGTTGTCGTTTTCATAAATAAGATAAAGATAAACGACCAAGTTGCATATTATTTGTAATTGCATTTCTTCTCCTCGCGATGCTGCCTGGATCTCTGTCTCTCTCCTCCAACAAGACTGCCGGCCATTGATATGGCACTGCGAAATGTTTTCCAGCATTCTGAATTTATTATTGACCAGCGCGAATCTCTAATGGGGCAGTCAGGAGCATCGGCTCCAGGAGGAGCAGGAGGGAAAACAGCAAATATCTTTAATAAGATCCGTGGATGGAAAGCGAATGGAGGAAATGGTGGCTGGTTGGGATGGGAACTCGAGGGACGGGATATAGAAGCCTCCAGTGTATCAATTAGCAAAGCAAATTACTTTTATTTGTCGTAAATACTAAAGGAAGAATTATATTAGAAGTTTTTATGCCATAAAAGTATTCTTAGATTATGTAATTTTAAAGAAATATATTTGTAGGACTTAGGAAATCTTTAACAACAAATAATTAATGCCTAAAACCCCTTAGAAAAATATTTATTATAAAAAATACAAAGCAAAGCAACTCACAACTTCAAGGTTTATTCAAGCCTATTTAAAAAATGTATTCACCAATTCTGTTCGTAATTAAAAAATATAAATTGTTAATAGATATACAAATTAAAATAAATTTACAAATTATCAAGGTTTAAGCTTTCTACATACCTTTTCATAATTGTATTCCCCACATCCTTCTCACTTTCTTTTTTTATTGTTCGAATTTTTTCATTTTTGTAGAATCCCCATAAATTATAGTTTCCCAATCTTTGGCCATATTTCTTCTCTTCGTTATATTTTTATACAAAAAAACTATATACAATTTAAAACCAATTCCGTTTTATTGACTCTTTATCTAAGCCAGTGCAGACTATAAATCTTGTATTCATTTGAGGAAATATTTTTTTCTTTCGCTGCAAAAACTGCATGGAACAATTTTGCATAGGGCTGAGTCAACCGAATCAACAATTTGTTGGCTTTCCTCGATCCGCGGACGTTGGGCGATAACAAAAGGCAGCAAATATAAACCAGCTACACCTAGGCTCTTGGTTATATATGAATATATATATATATATACATATATATTTATACCTATATGGCTTTCATATAGCCATGAAAACAATATCAGGCAACCCTACCAATATTCTGAACACTCAAAGGTTACTCTTTGGTTTAGTAAAGTCTAAGGAATTTTTTAAAATATTTCTTTTAGCTTAGGAAAAAGTTCACTTAATTTTGAAGCATGGAAAAGAATTGAAGAACTAATTAAAGTTTATATTTTTAAAGTTAAAATAATATTTATTTGATTTTTATTTCTAGTTAAATATAATAAGTTTGCCATTATGAAGACTTCCTTTTAAATCGCTTATTATTAAACTTAAATCTTATGAGAAATTTATTATAATTTCAAATTTGCCTTCTTGTAAAACTGAAGTCATCAGAAAATATTTTTAAAAACTGCTTTCCAAGTGGCTTGGCATTCCCAGAATTTTTCCCAGAGCAATGCAGCTTCGACTTCCCTTGGTTTCGCTTCCATTTTTGCAAAACTGTTTGCAAAATGCCTTTTGTTGACTTGACTGAGTGGAGTTGTGTCCGTTCGGTGTTCAGTGTTCAGTGTTCCAGTGTTCGGTGTTCTGTGTTTTGTGTATTTACCGCGTTGTTGTGGACTTTCAGCGTTTTAGCGTAGGCTAAAACAACACCAAGAACAAGGGCGACAAGAATCGACGGCGCCGTTGCCGCTTTATTATGAATTATGGCCACGTTGACAGTTTAGGACCAGACGAGGGCGTGGAAAACTTGACAGATGCGCACACAGAATCCAGAGAATGGGTATCCGATCCGCAATACTATATGTATGTATATATACAAACATCCCGGGGAACAGCAGAAAATCTTGGCAAATAAAGACCTATTCCTGGTATCGGCCAAGAGCCCTGGCGTGGCTCAACTTCTTATTAATAATGTGATAAAACTGTCAGACGACCAACTGTGGGCCCCCAGACATTTCCATTCGCTGCCTTTTGTGTGTAAACTCTCGCAATCCATTCCACTAAATTAAGCAATTAATTTCCCATTTATATAAGCCGACAACTACAACTGCAACTATAAATTATTTTTTTTTCGTATATGTATCCCCCTGAGATTAGGCCAAAAAATAAAGAGTTATGCCCGCTGCTGTCACAGCGAATTATGATGGCCAACAGAGAAAAAAGGAAAAACAACACAAATATTCAAACATTTTTTCATAACAAAATTGGTAACTTCAAAGTCAGTCAATTATGTCCCAAGCAATTTTTGTGAGCTAACCGATTGTGACTGGCGACGCATGGCAGATAAAGGAAATCGAAAGTGAATCAGAAGGGGGTTTTATTTTAGAAATATCTAGTAATTAGAAAAGGTATTATTTTTTTTTTTTAATATATTAAATATTTATTAAAATAAATAAAATATAAAAATAAATAAATATCAGTACTTGTGAGCTTTCTTTTAGAAATGTTTAAAATACGTTCCCCTTTACTTCTACCTTTATATATTAAATTAAAGTTTCGACAAGCAGCTCTTAAATATTTTTAAATAATGTTCAAATAATAATTGTTATATGATAAATATATTTAACGAATTGCTGATATTTTTTTTTATATATTTCTAAAATATAATTTGATGTTAGTTTTGAGTTTTTTGAGAGGTGATTAAAATAAGTAAGTCTTTTCTAAGCTCTCTTCAGATTAAAGTAAATCTCGGTATGGAGCCCTTTAATATTTATACTGAATGTTAAAATATTATTTTAAAATTATAAATATGTTATATATGTATATTTATATGTATGTATATATTTATAATTTAAAAATATTTGCATTTTATATTTTATTTAGTTCATAGTATTTTTTTTTATATATTTCAAAATGAAAATTGTATGACTGTTTTCTTTAAGATGTGTTTAAAATAAGTAATACTCCATTTATCTTTTCCTAAGATTAAATAAATGTCTTGGCAAGCAGCCCTTAAATATTTTTTATGAAAGTCATAATAATAATTTCGTATTTAAATTAAATTGTGCAAGTTCATGGTATTTTTCGCATATATTTATTAAATATAATTAGATGTTAGTTTTGTTTGAAATGTTTTTAAAATAAATTAGAGTTCCTTTTTCTTTTCCAAGCAGCTCTTAAATATTAATAATAATAATTTCATACAATTAATATATATTTAACAAACTCCTAATAATATTCCAAAGCCTAACACCTGTTCTTTTTTTCTCTTTCATTTCAGGTGAGTTAAGAATAGCTTTTTGTAAGCATTATGTGTGTTATGTTCTGCCTTATCCCTTTGTATATAAATCAACAAAAAAACTCTGGGTAAGTCTGACGACCTCC
Organism: Drosophila jambulina; assembly: GCA_018152175.1. Classification (NCBI taxonomy): domain Eukaryota; kingdom Metazoa; phylum Arthropoda; class Insecta; order Diptera; family Drosophilidae; genus Drosophila; species Drosophila jambulina. Next base: position 24,593,592 of record JAECXH010000027.1, read on the forward strand.
GAGACTCATTAGTTCGTTTTACTCTCCTTTCGCTTCCTAATTACATTCGGCTCAGAAAAATATTAAATGCAATTTCATTCTCATCATTTCCGAGATGAAAACACTGTGTTTCCCCTGTCTCAGTAACCGAAAAAAAAAACCTAATTGAAATTACGTAACGTTCATTGACTTTAGAAAATTTCTCGGTTAACTTTTAGGGTACAAAAACCTTTTGTGCACATATTTATTTGTGGTCACCGACTTGTCTTGGATTTTTTGTCTTGGTTTTTTTTTTTTCACTTTTTATTATTAGCTGGACCTCGTATTAGGCGGCTCTTTGTCCGGGGCTCGGAGGAGCCGGGGCCAAGACCTGTAATGTAATCGCATTAGCGAGGCTTTACTGCCGTCTTCTGGCCAATGCCAAATTAGCCATGAATGAGCCGAACAAGAGAGAGGGAGAAAAAAACGAGCCTGACTACGAAAAAATAGATTTCATTTAGACACGATCGTTGGCCATAATAATATGAGGAATATCTCGAAATTAAGAAGCGGCGAACGATCTCCGTAATGACAGTGGACAAGAACCTGACTTCTGAGCAAAATATAAGCTGATAAGAGTCAGGAAGCCACAAGAATTGACATTTGGCCAGGACTGATGGAGATGGAGACTGGGGAAAACTGAAGTCACTACATTGAAGATAGAAGAAAGTTTAAGAGAATAAATCAAAGGGGGTTTTAAATGAGTCTAGTCTTTAATTAGCTGAATTTGATTTATTTTTGTTATTTAATATGGCTAAATAATTTCAACGAAAGGGAGAAAAGTTAGAATATCACTGAAAATGTATTATTTATTATACATTTTTAAAATGTAAAACTCTTGTTATTAATAAACATTTTTAAAAACCAAATTAAAACATTGCAAAAGTACTTATAGAATCAAATAAGGTTTTGTAATGAGTCTATAGTCTTTAATTAGCTGATTTTTATTTATTTTTGTTATTTAAAATGACCAAACAAATTTAAAAAAAAGTAGACCAGTTAAAATGCAATTTAAAATTTAATTATATTATTTAAAATGAATTATATTATTTATTTTTAACAGGTAAAACTCTTGTTATTGATAAATATTTTTAAAACCCAAATCAAACCTTTCTAAAAGTACTAAAATTATAATTAAAATGTTGAATTTTATTGAGTATTTCTATCATTTCATTTATTTAACCATTTATATTGTGTTATTGTTGATTAAATTTAAATTATATTATAAATTTTTAACAGTCAAAACTCTAATAGTCATTGCTAACTATTATTAAAAACCAAATCATACCTTTCAGAAGTACAAATCAATTATAAATACTCAATGCATTATAGTAATATTTGTTTTTTTTTTTGTTGAACTTGATTTATTTGTATTATTTAATATATAAATATAATTTTAAAGAAAATGAGACAAATTAAAATTTCCATTTAAAATGTATCTTATTGATTTGTAAATTAATTATATTATTGTTGTTATTACAAATTAATGATGTTATTCCCCTTTTAAAGTCAAATCTCTTGTAGTCATTGATAAACATTAGTAAAAACTAAATCAAACCTTTCAAAAGTACATACTTAATTTTTTAATAAAATAATAATTAAAATATATATTTTTTATTGAGTATTTATAGCTTGATTTTTAAAATCTATTTAACTATTTTCCCCATTTTGAAACAATTAATTATTTTAACAATAACCTATTATTTAATTCAATTTATCAACTCTAATTAAATCATTTATCTCTTAGTCATTAATATACATTATTAAAAATGACATTTCAAAAGTAATTAATGTATAACTTAAATATTCCTTTTTTATTTGGCAATAATAGCCTGATTTTATTTATTTTTTAACCATTTTCAACTATGCAACTCAATTAATTATTCCAGAAAAATACACAATCTTTAAATCATTTATCAACTGAAATTAAACCATTGAACTCTTTAAGGCCTAGAATGCTAAAAAAAAGCCCACAAAACCCAAATGGAAATTCAATAATAATCACAATAAATATCTGAATAAATGAGAAAATAAAGTAAATAAAGTAAATCGACAGAATAAAGTAGAGTGAACGAAATCTCAATGAGTGCTGAAGGTCAGAATGCTTTGGGCATTCCAAAAACGAAAACGAAATTGAAATTGAAATTGGAGGCGAAGAAGTGGAGAATCGAAATTGTATCGATTGTTTGGCGGCTGTCGCCAATGAATTCTTTAACCTCTCAACGCAATTAAATGCCAATTGAAATACTCGGCGGCTTATAAATTGAAATTAATGATTGGAAGGAATCTTAAATAATTTATTTTAATTGTGTGACAAATTTGAGCAAACTCTTTTGATTAATTTTCCCTTTATTGATTCGCGCTGGCTAATCTTTCTTCTTTTTTCGAGATGCCTTCCCATCCGAGATTCCATAATTTTTGTATTTTTAAAGTGATGATGTTGGTGTTTTCTCTCCCTCCCAGTTCGCTTATACTTTTATTTATTTATTTTTTTGTTTATTACATTTTGTATTTTTCACGCAGTTCAATGCTCGCATTTAATGATTTTTGTATGCGAAAATAAGTAGATTTGGTACTCTATAGATGGGGATCGCACTCAGGTCTCGTCTGGCTTTCTTTTGTTTGGTTTTCGTTTGGCTTGTCGGTTTTGTTTTCCTTTTGTCTGAATTTTTTTTTTTTTTTATTTTATTTTTTTGCTCCTCATTTTCAAAAAATATGCTACAGAAAATTCGTGAAATGTTTTTTCTATGAGGAGTAGGAGGAGTGTAGGAAAGGCAGATATCCGAATATAAAGTACTCACTTTTTGCGGTCCATTCCACTTCAAGTCGAATGGCAATTGGCACAAGGCACAACTGTTGACTCTTGAAATTTGACAGCATTTTGTTGTGTAATCAAGAATGATCTTAAAATATATATGGGAATAATAAGTGGATTACATTTTGATTATCTCCTTGGCGACAAATTGTCGGGGCACTTGAAGAAATGAGTTGTTGAAGCACTTAAAGATTACATTTATTTAATTTTAAGGCATTCAATTGGAAGTAAACTAGGTGAATTTAGTCCTAAACAAATAATAGTTGAAGGAATTAGCTTAAAATTTTAATTTTTTTTCTAACATATTATAAGTATTATAAACTATAAATTATTAAGGCAAGGAAATCAGTATTAAAAATAGAATATTCGAAGGGAAATTGCAGTATATTTTAGTTTTATTATAACTGATTTTAAATATTTTTAACTATGAATTATTAAGTAAAGAAAATCACTTGTAAAAATATAATATTTGAAGGGAAAATGTTATATAATTAAATATTACTCCAACATATTTTAAATGGCATAAAATGTATATTATTAACACAAGAAAATCACTCTTAAAAATTGATGGCGAATAGCTATGTATTCTAATTTTATTTCAACATATTTTAAATATTATAAAATATATATTATTAAGATAAGAAATTCATACCTAAAAACAAAAATATGTCAGGGGAATTTGATAAATATTTTAAGTTTAACTTATTTCAAACACTAAAAGAAAAGTTATCAAAGAAAATTCAATTTACAACTAAATAAATATATAACTAACCTAATTTCATTAGGTAAAAAATCTTTCTTTACCCTGTAAACAAAATTTTAAGTCTGGCAAGAATATATAACCATAAATTTTGTTCTTGTTAGTCACAAAAAATTAGGCAAACTCCCAGAAACATATATTTGTTGGCCAATTTCCTACCTCATAGGCGTAAAATCCAACACAAAGCTAATAAAGCTCCCTTGTTTCAGTCTGAAAAAATATATAAAAAATCTTAAGCCTGAGATCAGCCGAAGAAACGCCCCCTACAAAATATAAAAAAAAAAAACTAATCAGGTTCAACAAACTTGCGAGAAAAACAAATGAAACTCGTTACCAACCTGGCACTGACTCTGCAGATATCTTTACGCATATAACCCTTGGTCGAAAACCGAATTGGGTCAAAGTTTGCAGCCAAAGCAATTTATTTTGCTCCTACTGACAAAATATTTGAGTTTTTAATTTTTTTTGGTAGCTGAAAGCAAGGAAAAAAAAAAAACTATAAAAACAAAAAACAAATTTACATGGCAAACCTGTGTTTTGGCCGCCGTGATTCGAGTTGAAGAAGATTTACAACCCGATGGCTGAGATAGAGATCTCAATTTACCTATGAATATATGTGTTCTCACGCTTTATAGTTTTTTTTTCCACGTTCTGTTAACGTATTTTTTTGGGAGTTCTTTTTGATTTTTGTATTTTGGTTGAGTTGTCAAGAGACACCCAACTTTGTTGCCACATTCGAAGGGCACTAAAAAAAATGGGTAAAACGTTCTCGTGCATAGCCAGTATCAATTTTTATTGGTTAAATGCAACTATCAAATCTCGGTTTATGGCTTATGGCACATTTGCTCCGAGGATCGCCACGGTTTCCTCACTTTTACGACTGTCTTTTGGTAGGAAGAGACACAAGGGCCAAAGAGGGCTAATTTTAACGACTTTTGATGGCTCGTTTACACGCAACGCCAACGATCTGATTATTGATTTCGAAATGCCATCGAAGAGCACCTCTTATCTCGTTTTATGTGTCAACTTTTAGTTACTTTTTATGGGATTGAAATTGTCATCGTAGGAAGTAAGGGGAAGAGGCATTTACACGGTAGTTATTGCCTACCGAAAGCAGATCCTTAAGCAATTTGTTTATGAATTATTTTATGGTTTGTACTTATGGGTAGTTGAATTAGAAAAGGGATTTCAAGTTTACTTTGTAGATTAATAGTACTTTTTGTTGTCCGAAAGATTAAAACATTTGTTCAAGAAGATACGGGTGGTTAACAAATCATTAACATATTGCTTACTCATAGATTTTCGCATATTAACGTTAAATGTGAGTAGTCTAAAGATCAATCACAAGAAGATCAGCCACATATAACAACAAGGTCAACTTTTTGACAGACTTCACAAATTAATTTGTATTAAATGTCAAAGGCTGAAGTTATATCCGACATTTGCACTAAAAATAAAGATGGATTATAATGAGTAAAAAAGAATCTTATCATATGGTTTGAATATTGAGATATTCTCTTGGAAACACTGCTAATAAAATGGGGTGGTATATCGATAGAATAATAATGGGAATATATGCATATAAATATATATCGACAAAAATATTTTTCTTAATAGAATATCAAAAATATTTTAAATTTTGATATACCAAAAATAAAATAATTTTATAGTTTGATATACCGAAAATAAAAATATTTAAAATTATCGAAAGTAAGACATATGTACAATTGAATATCAGAAATATAATATATCGACAAAAATATTGCGCTTTTTGTAATATAGGAAATATTTTTAAATTTTATATATTGATATTTGAAATATTTAAAATTGAATTTCATTAATTAAAATATGTAGAACTTTCGAAAGGAAATATCATATATAGGCAAATATATTGAGTTTTATATAATATCGCAAATATTGTTAGGGTTGATAATTTGAAAATGGGAATTGTTAATTGAGAATATACAAAAATATCTATTTTCTTGATATTTATCATATGTTGAATATACAAAAAAAAAAAGAAATTTATTAAACATTTTTAGTTCATTGCCTTTCCTTATATTTTAAGTATCTTCAAAAATAAGTTCGTAGTATTTCTAATATAATATCGACTTATAACATATATATATATATATCGATGTATAAATATTGTCTGTCTTGCCAATAAATTATCGATATATAGATATTCTCTGCAAACCCTATTTATTTGAGTTCAAAACTCCTTTATAAAAAGTATTTAGTTAATATGTATATATTTATAGTCTACTATCTAAAAAGGCTTATATTCTTTTTAAACCACTCTTTAATTAATTTAAAAAATCCCATTTATTAATCTATATTACTTAATAATTATACTTAATAAAATGTAAATGTAATAAGCCCGAGTTTCTTTACCTCAAATCCCTTGATAGCTTTTTCAAGATCGCGACAACCTCCAACGCTTCAAGTTCACTGCCAAGTCGTTGCAAGTCCAACCTGTTCGAGTCGAACCGATCGTGCCAGAGGTTTGCTTCGAACCGCTTCTCTTAGCTCTCTCTTAGAGGTGTATGTCTCTTTGCTCCAGAGATACTATACGAGTGGGGTTAATGCCGGATCGCCGTCTAAAGCCAACTGTGGACAATGGAAACGAGTTCTTCTCGGGGGCCCCTGCAGATACCCCACTGTATCTCTCTCTCTGGCGAGATTCTGCATTCGTTTTTTGTGGCTTTTTAGCCAGTTTTGTTTACCTTATGCCTCGTTGAAGATCTTGGCTATGTTTTGTTGCACTTTTTCGCGTCCTCTCCCAGCGAGAGAGCGCCGGAGATCGCCAAACAAGTTGCAGTTGCTTGTCGATGCTCAATTCTCGATTCTCGGGACTCGCAGACTCCTACACGAGGTTTTCGCCTCTTCGATCTCGAGATATAGCATTTTTCGCCATTCTCCGCTTCGCTCCTCTCCCTCTTGTGCTTCTAGTTTTCTTCTTTTTTTTTAGTTTTTTAGTTTTTTGCAAGCTCAGCAGCAGGAAGTTCAATTTTCAGTTCAGTTCAATTTTGCACGTCATCTCAAGCGGTCCAAGCGGTCTCAGGCGGCGCTCGTTACTCGACTTTTTTGTCCAGAAAAACCAGAAACAGAAAACCGAAACTCTGAAGCTCTGATTGTGGCGCGGGTGTAGCTGAAAGTGTTTAAGAATTGTTTTATAAATAGCCGGGGATAAACAATACAAGTCCTCCAACAATGAACTGTTCAGTTTTGTGAAGTTTTTAACCCGACGCCAGCCAAGTGAAGTTCTCCAAAAGATATTCAGCAGAAATCCAGCCACGAGATGTATCGCCTACAAAGACGAACTGCTCTGATAGCCAAACAAGGTAGAAAATTAACTTGATTTCATTTTTAAAAATATATTTTAATGAGTTTCCTTACAAACAAATAATAATATTATTGGATATATTCTTAACAGAAATTATTAAGAGATTAAATATCCAATAAAAAAGAGATCTATCAATAATAACAAATAATCTAATTACTGCCAAAATTAAAGGAGGTTTATTACAATTACAGCTAGAATTAAAAAAGGAATATTTATGCAGTAATTGGATTTTTTTATACTATATTTTTTTTATTCTTAATTTTTAAAATATTTTTCTGAGTAATTTATGCAAAATTATTATTGTTTGGATTCATTTCTAAGGCCTTTATATAATTTCTTTCCTTTTAATAATTTTTTTTTTTTTAATATATCCAATAATATTATTGTTTGCACTCAAATTTATTGATATTTAATGGTAAACAAAATATTTACAAATTGCAACACTTAATTCTAAATGTATTTAAATATTATTTTTAGAAATTAAACAGTATTGAATGCAGTATATTTTTTAGTTAATTTTTAAAAATGTTTCTTTGTATTATATCCAATAAATATATTGTTTGGACTCATATTATAAAGGTAAAAAAAAATATTTTAAAATTGCAATACTTAATTTCGAATGTTTTTAAATTTTATTTGATTAAATTAAAACCGTATTAAATGCTGTAGGTAAATGAATCAACATTTAAAATAAATAAATTAAAAAAAGCAGCAATAATTCGATCTACTTATTTTATTTTATCCCCTTCTATTTAAATAAATAATATATTATATTGTTTAATTTTTTCTTTACGCTTTTCAAGCTTTTTCTAATTTTACGATTTTTATTCATTTCAAACCAAGCTTTATGACATTATTTTCTGGTATTAAATATCATTTCTAGTTAGTCTTCCAAAAACTTCTCAATAAACCCTTTCCTGCTTAAAGACCCTACTAATTAAACATTTTCAACATGTTTCATTGGTTATGTGGTCAATGAGAATTGACAATTTCTAAATAGTTGCAAAATCAATAATTTGTCATAGACTTTGACTCATTGCGGCCGCAAAATAAAAATTGTTTGATTGTTGACATTACTCATACGCAACGTTATACACGTCAGACATTGTTGTGTTTATTTAAGCCTTTGCGGTTAAGGGAATATAAATCTTAGGCTTTTGCGGTTAAGGTGAAATGTGTATGGGTGCGAGTGTTGATTGCGAAAGGTGTTCTGAAATGAGGTAATTGCGAGAATTGGTTATTTAAGCCATTAAAGTACAGTTGAAAGGCAATGAAAATCAATTAAAATTGAGTATTTATATACAAAAAACTTCAGTTTAGAGATTTAAAAATTTCTCAAGGCTCTTTCTCAAAGAAAATTAAGTAATTACCCAAGGGGATCTCCTGCTTTCATGCTGATGTCCAAACTTTCATCACCGCAAGATGAAAAATGGAAAAACTGCAAGCAACTGGGTCATCTTCCTAGAAAGACGGACAAAACCCTCTGGAAAGAGTAATGAAACCCAAAACACGAAATCGCAATCATTTTACTTTTGATTATAAACAAAAATAAAATGGAAAGATGCCAGAGAAAGAGGATGAAATTGTTCCTAGCCACTAATCGTTGGCCAAAGTCGACCTAGAAACGCCTTCGCCTTAGTCTTAGTCTTAGCCTTAGTCTTAGCCACAGAAGATCATCTTCTTTCTATTTCATTTCGGTTGGACATGGGGAGGTTAATGGAAAGGGACAGGAATCTACAAAGTGAAAGAAAAGCTAAGCTCTGAGGCTTCCACCGACACGATCATCTTGCATATAATTTGAAATTTAGAGAGTCAAGATCGCATTTTGCATGCCAAATGCTGGGCACAATTTGTCCCTCATGCAGATCCCAAAAAACCAGGCAAAATCCGAAGAAAAATCCAAAACCAAAACCGAAACCAAAACCAAAACCAAATCAAAGGCAAGTTCAAAGTCGTGCCCAAGTCCCCGCCCCGCCGTTTCTTTCGCCAGAACTTTCTGCACTTCACTCTACATCTTGGTCCAAAGAAGGTCATGGACAGATTTTTAGGTTCCAACTGGCAACTCTTCTCGCTGCTCCTTCTGAGCCGGTCTTGGGGGTTTTTGGCCAATTGACTGCCGAGATTTATTATGGAAATCTATAAAAAATATGGTCATAGATTGGCATACATTTCCCCGGAGTACTCTCTGGTCTCTGATAGCTCTATAATATTTATCTACCTTTCTAAATCTGTCCTAATTAGGATTCAATTCACCCGGTCACTCGATAAACTCTTCTAGACTCGATTCTTGTTTAGAGTTTTAGACTCACTTCTCGAAGGCTTTGTTTGTTTGCCAAGCGGAAATATATGGAGCACTTTGAAATTAACTCTTCATTAAATAAGAACTCTGATGATGTTTATGGCACTCATATCCTAATCCAATTTTTAAATGATTTCATCCAGACTTCTCGTACCCATTACTTTAACCAACGGTTATGCATTGTGCCAACGTTGGCTCGGAGCCTCCACTGGATTCGATTGATTTTATTGACCAGTAGTCGCCGTCTGTCGCTCTTTCCCTAGCAAATTCCCTCTGCCCGTTGGCTACCGACGATTCTAACTGTAAAATTACAAACTTAAACCCCCGCCCCGCGGACAGAGTCTGGCCGATTCTCATTTAATGCATTTCCTTAAGACGACAACGACGTCGACGAAGACCAGGCTACAGACTACTGGCCACTAGACTGCGCGGACAGTGGACACTTGACTGGACACCGTGGATCGTGGTGGACGGTGGACAGTGAACACTGGACTTGTGCGCACCGACCGGGCCTGTGTCAGCTAAATTATTTCCACGGCTCGATTCGATTCCTCAGCTCGTTGGGGCTCTTTTATGGCCAACTTGCACGCATCTGTCAGTCTAGCTGGACTCCGCGGATACCGCTCCCGCTCGGGCTCGAGCTCTTTATGACCTCTGCCAGCGGGCAAGTTATCTGCCAACTAAATGCACTGAGAAATACTAGGAAAAAAAAAGGGGAACTTGTCACATAAAATATAAAATTAGACAATTTTTTAGAGTATATGTTTCATTATATATAGATTTGATTCTTGATTTAAATTCATAAAATACTTGTCTTACTGTTTTTCCATGAATTGTATGTGTGTTCATTTCAAAGTTTTATATTAATTCAGTGTGACCAAGTATCTATTAAAAAGAAACGTGGAATTCCATACATACAAAATCAAATTTTTTTTTTTTTTGATAGTACATATGTTATTTTAGAGGGATCAGTTTTTGTTAAAAAAATAAAAAATACTCCCCTTTATTTTTCATTGTAGTCCAAGAAGTATCTTAATTCTTTGGTTTTATAATTTTTCAGTGAGACCAAGTATCTATTGAAAAAAAAGGTAGAACTTGATACATAAAAAATTAATTTATAAAACAGTTTTTAAAATAATGGTTAAATTTGTCATGGTTTTAAGAATTTTAAAATATTTGTCTTATTGATTCTCCTTTAATTGTAGAGCCAGCATCCTAGTTCCTTACTTAAATAATTTCCCAGTGTGACCAAGTATCTATTAAAGGCAATCTTATCGTTTATGCTAGAGCAGGAAGGCGAGTGCTTTTACCGTAATTCTTCAGACGCTGGTCTTCTCTAACGAGTGGCGGCGTCGCAGCTCAACGGTTGTTTTCCCTTTCTGGCAGCATCCCAAAATAGCAAAATCTTCGGGCAGAGAGAGGGAGGGGGAGGGAGACAGGGAGAGACAGAGACAGCAACGCTATGGGTGCGCATGCGTGACGACGACTGCCCAATGTCTCTGATTCTTCTGCTCATCGCGGTCTCTTCCTGCTTGGGGCTTGGGTTTCTTCTTCATCTGCATTTTATGGCTCTCTTTACGGCCGCCTCTTCTCGCGCTCCGCTCTTCTCCGGCGCTGCACTCCGTTGCAGTTAATCAATTATAACGACTCTTGATTTCCTTCCTGATCTAGATCGAGATTTTAGTTGCCCGCGTTCTTTTTTTTTTTTTTCTTTCTTTCTGCCTTCTCCGGTTTATGCGGGTTCACACATGTTGCATGTGGCATGTGGAACTTTTTACAGTTCCACTCGCATTAAGTCATTTGGCTATCTTGGGGATCTCCGCCCGAGCCTCCGTCTCATTCGTCTCATTTATTTGGCTGATTCCTGATGTTATTAAGTCATTCCAAGTGCTTGATTTGTTGATGGCTCTATCACTTCCATTCTTTTAGGAGTTTTCTTTTTATTTCTTACTCGGGAATTGCACTTTAATTGAGTTTTATGCTGGGAGAGGAGCAGATAAAAGCTGACTTATTAACGGTTATGATCATAAAAAGGATGGATTGACGGGACTGTTACCATTTTGTAGAAATATAATTACTTTTACGATTAGTTGTAAATTTTGTATACTTTTTCTATATTAAAATTTTAATGATTGTTGAATCCTGTTTTATATTATTGATTTGAGGTTTACAAGACTGCCCAATTTGTATTTAAGGATATTAATACCAATCGGTGGTATCATCTTTATATATAGGATATATGTATGTATGATAATAGTCTTGGTTCGGACTTACCCGCAGTTGAAGTCACCCAATTAGTTCCATCGTCACACCGCAGGCATGGCAGAGATTCATCGATGATTCAGTCCTTTCCAGTGCAGAGGCTATTATCACAGCTGTTACACATTTTTCAACACAGGATTATTAACACAGACAGTCAGTTGTAAGGTGAACGGGTGGAAAGCCGCGGACAGACTGAGGCTGCTGCGGCGAGTCGCCTCTATTTATAGGTGTGCGAGATAGATAGAGAGGGAGAAACATGGAAAAAATAGAGAGAGAGAGACGGAGAGAGACAGAGAGAGAGACGGAGAGAGAGAGAGAGAGACAGAGAGAGACGAAAGGGAAATAGAGAGAGAGCAAGAGGGAAATAGAGATAGAAAATAAAAAGATAGAGAGGGAGAGCGAGAGGGAAATAGAGAGAGAGAGAGAGAGAGAGAAAGAGAGATAGAAAATCAGAGCTTGAGTTTGCCAAAGATAGTGAGATATAGAGAAGTTAGCAGAGAAAGATGGAAACTCGGAGAAATAGGTAAATATAGAAATAGAGGCTTTACCTCTCTCTTTCTCCATTTCTCTCTCTCTCTCTCTTTCTCCCTCTCTCTCTCTCTATTTTTCTCAATGTCCCTCTATCTCTATTTCCCTCTCTCTCTCACCCTCTCCCTCTCTCTATTTATTCTGTATGTTTCTCTCTCTCGATGTATCTCTCTCTCTCCATGTATCTCGCACACCTATAAATAGAGGCGACTCGCCGCAGCAGCCTCAGTCTGTTCGCGGCTTTCCTCCCGTTCACCTAGCAAGTGACTTTGTGTGTTTTAAGTCCTGTGTTAAGAACTGTGTAGTAACCTCTGCACTCGAAGGGACTTAATCATCGATGAATCTCGGCCAAGTCTGTGGTGTGGCGATAAAAGGTAACTGGGAGTCCTTAACTGCGGGTGAGTCCGAACCAAGAATATTATTATACATATATCCTATAAGCTAGAATTCATTTTATTTAAATTTTAACTATATCTTCTTTTACCAAGTACAAATGAATTTTCCATTCACGAGCATCAGCTACAAAACTTCTTTTATTACATTTCCCAGCAATGTCAATATGTTTTTCTGTTCCTTTGAAATTCCTTTCAAGTCCCCTTAACTCCCCTCCCCTCTGCTGTTTTGATTATATAACATTTGTCATGGTTACTCCTGCGATGGCTTAATTTTTCCTATTTCCCCCTTCGCTGCCGACATTTGATACTCCCTGCAAATGTTGACAAATGACCCAACAAGAGGGTCTTCTTGCAGCTTCTTCGTTTGCATCCGAGGAATTGAAAATGTTCGATGCATTTGGCAAATAAAGGAACATATTTTTATTTATTTTTTGTGTTTTTTTTTTGTTTGTTTGCTTGGAATGTTTGTCAGCTTGTTGCGAAGAATTGTGGCTGTGAGGGGGAAAGATTCAACATTCGTTCTGTGGGGTTTTTCGCAGAAAATGATGAGTGTGTTGTCTAGCAAGTTGCTGTTGCTGTTGCTGTGGCTGTTGCAATAACGGTTTCCGTTGCTGTTATGTAAACTTTGGTTGAACTGTGGCCAAATTAATTAACGCTAAAAGAGGCTGTTCGAGCCATTAATATGTGACCGGAAAAGTTGGTTGAACAAAAAATAGAAAGGGGAATATAATGGAACATAGAATGGGAACATAGAATAGAATAGACATATGACTTTATTTGGGTTTATGTCAAATGGAAATGGATTTGTAAATAAATTAGTTTCATTTCAAACTAAATAGGATTTAAATTATAGCAATTTTCTGGTCTTAATTAAGGTAATTTACAAGGAAATTTCGGGAAAGACTTAAAATTTATTTAAATTATGTATAGGTTTATCAATATATGTTAAAATAAAAGAAATACAAATATTTAAACTATAACATTTCTATAAAAGCATTTTTCAAATTTTTTAAATGAATTAAAATAGTAAAATCTGGAAAGACAGAGGATTTGTTTAAATTATTTTAAGATGTATAAGGTTATATTAAATTAAAATATATAAAAATAGTTATGCCACAAAGAAGAGCAAGTAATTTTTTTAAATAAGAGCCGCATATTCTCCAATGAAGCAAATTATAATTAAAATCCTTTGAAAATATTTAAAAAAATTTTTAAATTACTTTGAGTATTTATTTTATAATTTTACAACTTTATTTTGCACCTTAGTAACTAATCCTAGTACTTTCAAGGATAATTCCTAGTCAAAGTCAACACATTAGGCCCAAAAGATCAAGCCCCATTTAATGAGATTCCTTCGGGGGCGCCAGGCCAGTCGATGATGATGATGATGATGATGATTCCTGGCGATAAGGAGGCGAAGGAGGCCTTCCAGTAGCCGGCAAGAATCTCGACTTGTAATTATTAACTTACGGCATATTAATTTATTGTTTGCTATTTAATGTGGCCAGCCCCCAAAAGACGCTGCTCCCTGCCTTGGGTTTCCACCAATCCTCTCCTAGAGAGAGACTCCGAGAAGCTGCTATCTCCTTGGACTTGACTGCCGGGGCTTCGGGCCAAGTTCGCTTTTTTTGACATTTGATGTATTTATGTTGGTCTGGAGGAGGCCCGACCCGGCTTCTTCTCGCTGGCTTTGCTGTGAGCGATTTGTGGGAAACTGTCCTGTCATGTGCTGAGTCCGTCTGGCATTCGCTTTTCTCTATTTTGATTGAGTGATTTATTCGGAAATTGTTGTTCTCGCAAAAAGGTATAATTAAATGGGCATAATGATGCCAAAGGGAAAGGCCAAGGCAACGCAGGTCCGTGGGCAAACTGGATGAACGGATGGAAGGATGGATGGATGGTTGGATGGTTGGATGGGTGGATTGGTCGATGGAGGATGGATGGAGGAGTGAGTGAGTGCTCCTGCAGCAGGTGTTCCTTTGGGAAATTGCTTGGACTCGGTAATGAAATCAGATTGCAGTTGCCTCACATTACAGCGAATAAAATCACTTTGGGGCCAATTTTCAGCAGGGAGTAAGAAATTATATTAGCAACACGATTGGGGTTAATATCGATAGATATTCGTGTACCTGTAAAAGTGAAGATTCATATCAGGATGAGGCTAAAAATAATAGTAAATGAGGTAATGAAATATACATTAGGGTCTGTTCATTGGAAGTTTAATATGTTTTTAATGTTACAAAGTAATTTTCATTGATTAAAATATTAAATTTGTTATGCTTAATATAAGCTAGAAAATGGGGGAAAATAATTCTTGAATTAACTGTTTTTATTTTTGTTTTATTTAATTTAAAGGAAATAAATTACTTAGAACTATAGTTCACTCTCCAAAATAACAATTAAGTCATTACTTTTACGTAGAAAAAAGAAAATATTACTTTAAATAATTGCTCAAAAATATTATATTACTTTAAATAATTGCTTATAATTTGTATTTTTTAAATTTAAAGAAAATAAATTACTTAGAATTTTATTACACTCTCCAAAGTGGTAAAATCATTAACTGCTACCGTTCTACTCACATTTACCTGTTCAAATGCACCTGCCTCCTGCTTCATATTTAGGTTTTTACACCTCTCCTAGTAACGGTCATTCGTGGTAAAAAAAAATAAATAAATAAATAAATAAAAGAGCTATGATTTCTTTGTTTACACTAAAAAATAAGGAAGTTATTGAGTGGTTGTGGTCCGATGTGCTATAAATAAATGCATTTAACGTGGGGTTTTCCTGTGGGCAACTTTTCCACCTTCTCCCCCTTTTCTTAGATGCTCTTTTCTGCTGCGATTCCCCTCCTACATTCTCCTACTTTTATTTATTTATTATTTATTTTGTTTTTGTTTTGTTTTTAGCCTGGCTTCCGGCGACGTAAAACTGCCGTTTGTTCTGCTTTTTCCTTCCAAACGAGGAACGAGTGAGGCAGCTGCCCATTGGCATTTGCTCCGCTTGAATAATCCAAGTTTTCTTTTTATTTTTTATTTTTTTAATGTTTTTTTTTCTCCCTCTTCTTCTGCTTCTTCTTTATCGTCTTGCAGTTGATTCTCCTGCGATTCTTCTGCGATTCTTCGGGGCTTTGGTCAATCTACAAGTTGTGCAATTTCAAGTTTTGTTTTGAAAGTAATTCGTCTGCGGGATAGCCTTAGCCATGTGCCCATAATTATGGCTTGTGGGTGAGGGGATAATGGTGGAGGGGAAAGGGGAGCAGAGGTCCAAGTTCAACCCACCCACATTTTATTGTTATCGCTAACAATGGCCAAGACCAAAAAGAAATACAAAAAAAAAAAAGAAAAACAACACAAAAATTCAAATAAAACGCAGAGGGGCAAGATCAAGAGACGAACAGCAGCTGTTTGATCTTCTCTCAAGCTTAAGGTCGAAAAAAATCATTAAGGGAGACCCCAAAATATAGGATATATTTTGTAAAGGATAAGAAATAATATAAATAAAGGATTTATTTTTAAACAAAATAATTACTATAATAATACTAATAAAAATATATTTTGGAATATTAAACAGAAGAAAATGTATACTTTTGAAGCTAGCTAAAATAATGTCATAATAAAAAATAATCAAAAATTAAGGTAAATAATTATACATATAAATATTGTTAAACAAAACATTATTTCATTTTTATTTTTTAATTTTAAGTAATTAGAGCAAACAGATTAGACCAAATAATTTCACTGATAAAATTATTAGTTTTGTTTTCATAAAAAAAATTTAATTTTTTGAAGCTTCTCTAAAATAAATACAATTATTTTTTTTTATAAGCTTAACTTAAACTATTATAATAATAAAAATATCAGTTATGAAAACAATATTTCTTAAAAAATTAAACCATTTTTAAATTCCTTAATTCGTTTCAAAATCCTTAATAAATTGTAGTTAAATACTCATTGAAAAATAGAATAATCTTTTTCTAATAATCTTTTTGTGATCTTGGCATATAGTTAAGCCTAAAAAGCTATTTACAATTTATTAATCAATATTTTTAGCATTTGATTAAGTGAAATTTTTTAGTTTTCAAAAGGAAAAACATGTTTTGCCAACAAATTAATTTGTTTCCCTTATGATTTCTTACCAAAAATTTGAGTTTATCATACAAAAGTTTCCTTAAACAAAATTTAAAACTTAAAATATATTCAGATTAATTTTTCCCTTAATATTTTTTACTTTAAATAAATTAAAATCTTAAAATATATTCCCCTGATCCCATATACCCTCATATTCCATTTTCTTAAGATAAACACCTCCTCCTCATAGAGATGCCCGTCTAGGGGTTAGTGCATCACGCTCACTCACTTCACGATAAAAGCAAATACAACAACAACAACAAAAGCTATAGACACAAGCGGAGGTTGCAGCTAAAAAAAAAAAAAAACGAAGCAACAAAAAAAAATTGCATAAAATGCCAGAGGCACGACCCGACTGCGCAGTTGCAGCGCTGCTGCACGGAATGCTGCTGCAGATTCAGAATCGGAATCAGAATCATCGGCCGGTCGGTGGTGCATTGAACCCCGCCGCGGTCTGGGCCAGGTCCGCAATTCCATTCCACTGCACGCAAAACTAGAAACGCTCCTTCGGCCGGCGATCGGAGCCAGGCACTCCGGGGCGTGGGGTTGAGGGGGGAGGGAAAAGCTATAGACATCGGACGGACTTTCGCACGAATGCACAGGCCGACGTGTGCCCCAGCTGTTGGGAATATGCCACAGTGATTAGTCGGAAAAAAGGAAATTAGTTTGGGTTTAAATTGCTTCGATTGATTCAAAAAAAATAAATAAAAAAAAATAAGTATAATAATAAATAATTTTAAATTAAATTTGGTCTTTTATCCAAAATATATTTAAAGGATTTCTACAGTTTTAGTTTTGATATTAGAAATATGGTCATATTTTATTTCGAATATCTAAAGTGCTAAGAAAATACTATGCTATTTATTATAAAAAGGCAACATAGTACTTTTTATTAAAGGAACTTAAGTTTTTATCGTGTGGTTTAAACTAGATTTAATAATTGAGTCAAAATAGCGATTTAATAAAATATATTACTATTAACACTAGAAAATTGATTCTGAAAAGGGATTAAAATTTATAAATATACCATAAATGAGCAACATAGTTATAATGATTATAAGTTTTATTAGGTTTAATACTGAAATAATATATTTTCATTTGAAATTTTCAAATACCATAAAAAAATTCTTTAATTATAAACTACATATGAAAAATATAATGATTTTAGTCTTTGAAATATTTATAATATATTCAAGTTCTTAATATCCTAAAACTTCCTCATTTTATTTCAAAATGTTTGGTAGAAATAAGGGTTGCAAAATACCTGGTTTTCGAATCAAACAAAAAATCCCTAAAAATCTATAAAATATCATTAAAAATTTCTTTATAAAATATCGTTAAAATATTACATTTAATTTCAATATTTTTGCAAGATAATGGAGTTGTCAAAAATGTTGTTTTCGAAATTGTAAACAAAATTAGAAAATTCCTTAACTCAAACTACAATTGAAAAATATAATAAAAAAACCTTAATTAATTTAAATATTCTTGTCAAAAAAAATTGTGGTGAAAAGTCCTTTTTGCGAGTGTTTACTGTACCCTGGCGTTGAGTCAGCCAACGATTAGAAGCCTAAAAGGAAGTAATGTTGCAGAAAATGCAAAAACCGGAGATCGCGAGGGGGAGCAACAGAGCTATGGGTATACATATATATATATATATATATATATATATATATATGAATATATAGTAGAAGCAAAAGGGGAGACCATATAAAAGAACAGGACTATCCCCATCTCTATCGGCTGGCCGTCTCGTTCTGCCTGGCGATTTTTTATGATGACTAAAATTGAAAAAACGAAGCTGCGGTAAAAGCTTAAGTGCCCCGATCCCTCCCCTGCGTTATTATTGTTGTGGTCTTGGGGTCTCTCTTTCCCTCTCTCTCTCTCCTTGGCGTGTGTGTAATTATCCAAGGACGCCGCTGAGTAATGAAACGACCTTGAGTGCAGCCAACACACACACACACACGCAGAACGATGCCAGTGTGTAAGTCTAGGCTTTGGGCGTGATTTTTACTCGATTTTTACTCGATTTTTTCACGATTCTTACACGATTTTCACTAGTTTTTTTCTCAATTTTCTGAAGCCAACTCATTTGTTACATTTTGGACAATGGAAAAGAACAGAACTTACCGAGAAAAGCACAAAGGAAAAGGGAACAGAGACTATAAACTGATATGCCCAACAATTTGTCAGCGTCAAAAGGCAAAGGGGGTGATCTGCCATGGACAATAGCAAACGCCCACCACAGATAAAAAAAAGAGACACAAAACCAAAAACAGTCAGGAAACTCAAAGAAAAGGAAACAAATAAAATAAAAAGAAAATGAAAGAATTGAGAAGAAAAGAACAAAAAACTCTCGAGCATCGAAATGAATGTGGAAACGTTTGTATTTGTCTGGCTGCAGATCTCTGAGCCGGAGTAATCGATCTTGGCGGCGATACGCCAACTGAGTTATGACCAGAGTGGCTATTTTTGGAAAGCTTTTAGACTGCTGGAAAAATAATATAATTTTTTTTTTATATATATTGTAAGCCATTACCTTGAAAGTCTATTTATTCCTGGGTTTATCTTACATTGTTTAAGATTTATACTAAAGCAGTGTAGTAGAAAGCTAAAATAGCTTCAAGTTGCAGTTAGTTAAGTATGTTTTAATAATATTTCCTAAAACATTTTATAATTAAAATATAAATATTCAATCATTTCGACTGTTAATTTTGTATTTATTATATAACCTCAATATTTTTCAGTTTAATTTTTTATTTTAAATATAATTTAAATAAAACAAAGCAAAGATTTTTCACAAATAAAAGTCAATTACTATGCTGGAAAATAATATATCTAAAAATAAAAAAATAATAATAATTGATGTTGAATTTCATACCTAATAATTTGATTTAAATATTTTTGGTTACCTTTTTAATGGATTTTAAATCTATAGTGGCATCTGCAACTTATATTAATGTTTTTACTATTTCAATATTTTCACAAAAACCTTAATTTATACTGAATTTGGTACTTGAAACATTTATTAAATACTTTTGGACAGCTTTTTAGGGTATTTCAAAACTATACTAATTTTTAAGTTCCCATGATTTATATAAATATTTTTGAAGTGGTTATGTTGTAAACTACCCTTTTTTAACATAAAGATTTTTCTAAGCATTCAGAGCTAATAATTTTAAAACTCGGCATATCTTCAAAATTCATATAATATTTTCAGACTTTACTTTATACATTTTTTACAAACCAAATTCTTACTTTTTATTAAGTTATTTCCAAGATAAAACTGACTTATGAGAGACACAAATTTTAATTTTTATTTTTTCCATTTTCTAAAACTTACTTTTCAAAGATATTTAAGCCACATATAAGTCTATCGTATGGCTTAAAAGTTCACTCTGGTCTTACCGCTTTTTTTTTTACAATCTTATCTACCGCTGCCTGCCCCGCCCCGCCGCCATCGTCATTATCATCCCATCGACTGGGGGTCCTGGGCATTCAACTAATCAGCCACAGAGCAAAAATTATTTGCCATTTTTTACGCGCTGCTTCAAACGCGGCAGAAACCGCAACCACCAACAAACCGACAAGTTACAGCATGTATACACTGGGAAAAATGTGTTCTCGAGGAATTAAAAATCTTTAGAAATTATATTTTTAATTTTAGATTTTATGTTAAATATTTTTGGGGTATAATAAGGAAGCAGAATCACTTGATTTTGCAAGGAAAATTCTCAATTAATATTTCCTTAAATTTCCTTAAATAAGATTAGTTTTTTAAATATTTTTCTCGAGTGCATCTCTTGTTGTTTTGGTTATTATTATCCGCCTTTGCTGTTGTTGCTCTGGCATGCCAACAGGCTATCCACCATTAGGCCATAATCATCATCACACACGCCTTGGCCAAGGCCAGAAAGCCTCCTCTCCACACTCTACACTCCTCCTCGGGGAGTGCCGAATGGCTTTTGTCTATGAAGAGGTGGCTTTTTGGCCAAAAGACGGGGGGATCGGATCAAAGGCAACTATTTTTAAGTATAGGTTTCGGTTTCATTGTTGCATTTCTTTTTGCGTTTATGAAATTAATGAACAGCTCTCGGCTGGCCGGTATCCTCCTCGGCAGCCTCTTCATTCTGGTAAACAGATTGGAGGCCAAAAAGCGTAAGAAAAAATGAGAGGTTGCATAATGGTTAGCTGATTTTTTGTTGTATTTTTTTGTTGTTGTATTTTTGCGGCTTTGCATTTATTGACCCGCATTTTTTCGGGCCTTTGCGCATGCGCAATTTGCCTCGGGCCCTCGGGCCCATCAACTTATTTATACATTTTTTTTTTTTAACAATTGAAATGTAAACAACGTCATCCCTCGCAAATTCCATCTGGTAGAGATCTCCTCGATCATTTCCATGTGTGATGTGATCGTCGCTTCCTTTTTCGCACATTTACTTTGTTTATTTATTCTGCAATTATCCCACCATCAAAGATGAATAAGAAGCCCTCTCTGATTTTATATTTATTTTCAACTATTTGTACCGCTTAAGAGATCAGTTTTTATGACATATTTACTCACACTTGTCTTTTTTTATTTTTTGTCTCATTGCAGGTATGTGTGAAATTACATCTTGGACTATTTTTGGGATGCTGTGATGACTTCTAAACCACAGAGAGTGAGTCACAGGTTTGGTTAAGAAAAATATATATTAATTTGTTGCATTTCTGGGGAAATTTTCTTATACTATTAATAATTTTGAAAATATTTTTTAGGCAATCTAAGAAAGAGCATTATTTTAATATACTTTTTAGTATATTTTATGTTTTTAAGAAAAATTTTAGAAAACATTTCAAAATGCACATTAGCCCCTAAAAACATTTATTAGTATGACATTACCTAAAATTTTGGTTGCTTGTGATACATTACTATATCGTAAATCAATGAATATATTAAGCATTTTCCTATAAAATCGATTTTTTATTATTTCCAACAATTTTTGCTGATTTTTGTAAAGAATTAAACTTATTTTTGCTAACAATTCAAAAATAAATACTTTCTCTATGTAAAAAATATTAAAATTACTCACTAAAAACCGTTCTCGGCATATGATTTTTCTTGATTTATTATATTTTCATCAAAACAATGTATCATAATTTTTTTACATTTTTGGGAATTGTGTAGGATTAGAAAACCATTAAAAGTCATATTACTTAAGTGAAAAATTCTCTATATATAATTTTTCCTAATTTATTTTTATACAAAATTTTTCTTCAAAATCAAATAACAATTTCTTGCATTTTCCCATAAATACGCTCCAATATCGTTTCTCACCTTCTCAATATCGTAAATCATTAATAACCGTCAATCGATCGTATTTCCCTCGTGCCAGTTCCCACCCGCAGATGGCGCCACCGCCACGATTTATGTCCATGTTGAACTCTGCCACTTTTGTGCGGAAATTTGGCAAATAACCAATATTCCATGGAGGTGGACAGGTATTATAGTAAAAGGGGAACATCATCCGATGTGTGTGTGTGGTAATTAGCGGGCTCTGGGGGTTTCGTGTTCGACTTAGACCTCACCTAGTAACCTCCGCGAAACAATTAGAATCCGACACAAGAGCTGTCAAGGAGCCAGAGGGGAGTGAGTCTGGTTGGATCCCAATTTGGATGCAGTCCAACTGGGTTCCAGTTTCCCATTGGTCTCGCTGCCGTCAAATTGCATCGAATGCTACTGGGATTGTGGGCGTGACGACGCGTCAGCCTACACACTGACATCCAATTGGAAATATGAACAAAGGCAAAACAACAAGAAAAATAAGGAAAAAATAAGATATGAGAAAACTACGTTTAAGAAAATGAAAAGACCTAACCTAAAGCCAATAAGTGGCATTAGCCAAATGTGGTAAAAACCATTTGGCAACTTGTTAATAAGCAATTGCAAATCAGAAAAAAGGTGCGTTGCGGGGACATAAAGTCGGTTTGGAGTTTGTATTTTAACAGGGAAATTTTAAGTTGGGAAATTAAATAGAAATCACTAGGTTTTGAGCATATGTTAAACTTTATGTTGGCTTAAAAATGTATTAAAAAATATACAACATAGACTTAAGTTACCAAATTCTTTAAAAATTGTTTCTTTTTTAAGATAACATTTGGCAGCATAATTAAAGAGGAATTTTAAAGTGTTTTCAAACATCTAGAGACTTTAATTTTACATATTTGAAAAGTTGCGAATAAATTTAAATAAGCAACGTTTATATAAATCCCTTTAAAAATGTAACCAAATTTATGATACAAAATAAAAATCCTTATACATTTAGTTGAAAAACTTAGCCACTTTTTAGAGAGATCTAAAAATTCTTATCAAATTTATTTTGTTTAAATAAACAGGTATATATATTTCACGTTAGAAAATACATCAAATATTTTATTTTTTTATACCCTTTTAATGGAAAATCTTCTAGCTAACTTAACGCTATAAAAAAATATGTATTAAATATATATATTAATATAAAATATATATATTAAATATATATATTAAATAAATATATTAAATATTTCATTTTTAAACCCTCTCAATGCAAAAATTGTCCATAATTTCCACCGTTTACCCACCCCAACTCCCTTGCCATTTTTGACGTCCACTGTACTTGTATATCTCAATGTGTGAGATTTTCCATCTTTGAACAGCGAATTTCCCACAATCGGTTTCCTAGGTGTGTTTTGATTTTGATTTTCATATATATTGTTTTTTTTTTTACTATTTGTCTGCGCTTCACTGACCACAAAGAAACCGAACGACAACTGAAACGGAACCCAACCCAAGACCAAATCCAATCCCAAACAAATCCCAACACAAATCCATAACACCGAGGCCCCAGCCATATGCAAATATGTAAATTTTTTCCGACTTGCAGAGGGAAATGAGAGGGGGCTGGGCACAAAAAAAAAAGATTAGTGTGACAGCTGAGCGACGATTTGTTGAGAAATTATGGACAGTAGTCGGCCGTCGTATGCAAATAACAATAAATTCATCTGTGGGGAAGTAGGAAGCTCTTTGGGCTGCTTTTTGTTGGGGATCCTGCAACGCCCACTCCTGCTACTGCCACTCCCACCGCGGCCTGTAATGATGTGCAAGACTAACTGCATTAGAAAGTCAAAGATTAGGCCTTAATGCATGTGGAAAGTAGCTAGGAGTGGACAAGGGAAATCCAAGGAGACAATATACATAGATAGGGGCGGGAAAATTATGAAAAATGAGAGAGGATAGTCTTGAGGCATATGATAACATAGTGTTTTGTGGGAGGCTTTTTCTATATGATGGAAAATTTGGTTTAACTTTGAACTTTTTCTTGCTGTAATGGGTTTATTTTATAAATTATTTAGATGTGCAATAATTTTATTTTATTTAATTGAAGTTGATTAAGGTGTTTAGCTTTAATGGCTTAAAGAAAATTATGTTTATTTGAAGCAGAATGAAAAGAAAGTATTTTTGCTTTGTGAGTAAGATCATTAGCCAAAATAACTATAATTTTAGCACTCATCGAAAAGAAAGGGTTCAAGGTCCGGCTCGAAGGACCAACTAGGTAGAATTTTCTGATAGAAATGTACTACCTTTTTAATGATTTAAAAATATTTGCCAGTCTTACAAAGGCAATTTAATACATTTACCAAAATATAACTTTGATATCTATAAATAAACCACAACCTTTGTGCTCCAAGAACTTTTGACCTACAAAACTTTTCTTAAGTTCCATTCCCTCGTTGATTTCCCACCATTATGAGATGAGCTCTCAAAAAAAAAAAAAAAAAAGCAACAAGAAAAATATCAAAACAAAGAAACCTCGAAAAAAACTTTTCCAAACCAAACTGCAACTGATTAGCCCCGGGGACTTCAACTTTAATTTAAAACAACATTTCAATTTCCACCAACACTGACAGCTATCTCAATTGCCCCCTCAATTGCCTGCCCCCCTCTCCCGGCAGTTGATATGCCATTTGGCTAACAACCGACTGTCAAAATATGCTTATTTATTGTAATAATAATTCATTTGATTAACTCGCAATGAAAAAAGCCATGAGCGGAGCCCAAAAACAACAGGCTAAACTCCCCATTAGCCTTTCTAAACCGTGGCCAGCCCACATCTCCAGCTCCATCTGCACTCCCGCTCCCCCCTCCTAATTCCCGCCGTGAAAACTCCCCCATTAAAAAAACGCTCACGTTTAAGATGTCCGAAAAAACAAAAAAAACAAATAAAAAAGAGAGCGACTTGAATTGAACACCAAAAGTTGACTACTGTGCGGAAAAGATATGGCCAGACTTTGATCGCCAAGAGGAGCTTTATTTAATGTTCACAGGAATATGACATTTGCCAAATTGAGGGTTCAGTAAATGGATTTATATAATTGTAATTGTAAACAATTTTTTTTACCTTAAATATATAGTTTTATTGATTTTTGTTGAACAAAATAAAAATATACCAGAGCGTCCTTTGTCATATTTATTTTCATTAAGTTAAAACAAACTTACTTTCATAGAAAAACAATACAAGCTCCAGCATAATTAAAAATTTAACTGAATTATTTATAAAATAGATTGAAGAAATATTAAAAAAAAATTAATAAGTTAACTTTATAGGTTAAATATGCCAGAGAAATAGTTTAGAATTATGTTTGTGCAATGTTAAAGAGAAGTTAACTCTCATAAACCTTAAAACAACATAAAACAGAAATTATTTAAGAACTTTCTTGAGTTTAATGTTTATTTTAAAACCAGATAATGACATTAAAACACTGATATTTTTCCTGTTAAAAGAATATATATTAAAAATAACACATAAAAGAAAACGTGGTCCAAGGATATATTTAAACTTATAATTATTTAACTTTTTTGATTAAAAATTAGTTCTTAAATTTTGTTTACGCAATATTAAGAGGATGATATCGTTAATAGAAATATATGATAGATATATACATTATTATAAAAATTAAAATTAAATAATTTAACAATTTTAAGAACTTATTTAACTTTAAATTTTCAATTTACAACCCCAAAATAGCATTAAAACACTCCTCTTTTTCATATTAAAAAAAATATATACAAAAAAAATCAAGAAAGAAAATGTCCATGATGGCATTACTGCAAAAAAAAAGAGCTGTTGGCCTATGGAAAAGCTCTGCCTCCGCCTGCAGCAGGAAAGGAAAACTCTTTCTGCTGGCAGCGGATTTTGTATTTTATTGAGCCATTATTAAGTTATAAACACGCTGCTATTAATACAAACACAAATAAATATCGGCGAGTGTGTCTTGGTTTTGTCTTCGCTCGGACAGTCGGAAAAGTCGGAAAAGCCAAGTGAAAGGTTTTTGCCACCGCCAGGACCCTGGCTCCGTTCGTTCGGTTCGTGGAAAATGTGTGATAAATAAATATTGGGCCATGCGCTGATATTCTGTGAGCTCTGTTAGTGGGCGCAACACTGGCTCAGGTTTTTCTCTATTTTTTTTTTTATTATTTTCCCATTCGCTCCGATTTAATGGCCCATTTCGAATGGAGTTACCAACTTTTGTTTTGTGTCAAGTGGGCGGCCAGCGAGGGGCGTGGCCGCGCTTTTCACAGTTCAATTTGTGAAGCATCATTCCGTCGCTCAGATTTTGGGCTTCGATTATACCGTGAGCCCATCAAGCTGAGAAAAAAAAAATATAAAAAACAATTAGGCGAAAGGATTTTCGAAAGGGCAGAATCCAAGCTTGCATGCAGAGGAGATTGTCAATTTAGAGCACTTAAAAAATAGTTAAAAAAAAGAAATGTAAATAGAATTAATTAGTTTATTAATTAAACTTTGAAATTATATATTTGTTAAATAATATTCATTGATTTCACTTTATTTCCATGGTAAATAATGACCACCTTATACCTAATAAGCTTTTTAAAAATACTACAGTAGAAAAAAGTGAAACAAAAAATATATAAATAAACTTAAAAACATATCTTAATATTCACCTAACACTTAATATTAAATATTCTTTAAATTTTCACATTAATCAGCTTGATCTAAACAATTTATTTGTTAATTTTAGGCCTTGTAGCCTTCAACTGTCTAAGCTCCACAATTGATGCGGCAATTTGTTTCCTGTTAAATCCTGCTAAAACTGAAAATGGCAAACGGAAAATGCCTACGAAACCGTTTTTATGGCCGTTTTCATTTTCGTGTTTGCCAAACATTACCAAAGTGCCGCACAATATTCACAGCCATAGCCACAGTCGCTTTGAAAACATTTGGCACACTGAATTTAAGAACCATAATTTGCCGTTAGCCGCAGGATAAACCACGCAAATTTATCATGAGAAAAAAGGCGAAGCAAAAATAAAAGCAGCAACACATAAAAATGTTGAGAAGTGAAAATGAAAAGCGTTTGCAAAGTGCTGAGGGGAAGCTAGATAGTGTGGTCAGAGATGCTGGGGAATATTATGAAGCTTAGGGTCACACTAGAGATGCTGAAATATAGAGTTTATAAAGTTATTAAATTTATAAGATTTTAGTCTGTTGCTATTTAACACCAAATTATTTTCCCCAATGTAATTTTCAATGTTAATTTTTATTTTGAACTCATAAAATAACTTAAAATTTTAAATTAGAGACCATTTAATTGTTTAGTTTATCAACACTAAATTCAGGACAAATTTATGTAAATTATTGCTAACTTATTGGTAATTTCAGAATAAATTTAATAAGAATTATGGATACATTTAGGATAAAATCAAACTAAGTTCTCGATCAAATCAGCAGACTCTCAGCATAAATTCAGTATAAATGCAGTATAAATTCAGTATAAATTCAGTATAAATTCAGTATAAATTCAGTTTGAATTCAGTATAAATTCAGTATAAATTGAGTATAAATTGAGTATAAATTCAGTATAAATTCAGTATAATTTCTGTATATATTCAGTATAAATTCAGGATAAGCTCAGGGTGAAATTATGATAAATCCCGGATAATTTCAAGATAAATTCAAGATAAATTAAAGATAAATTCTGAATGAATTTAGGTTATTTCCGATTATATTCAGGATAAACTCTGTATAAATTGAAGACAAATTTAGAAAACTTGAAGGATAAAATTAGAATAAATTTCATATAAATTTAGGATGAATTCATGATAAATTCAGAATAAATTCAGAATACATTCAAGATAATTAAAGTTAAATTCGCGCTTTACTCAAGCTAAATTCAGGCTTAAGTCAGATTGAATTCAATCTTAATTTCTTATAAATTCAGGCTTAGATTATTCTAAATTAAGGCTTTCTTATAATTTCACTCTAAAGTTCTTCTAATTTAAGGCTAGCTAAGATTAGACCAAATTCTTTCTAAAATCAGGCTAAAATAATACTAGGTTCATGCTAGAATCAGGATAAATTTCATTTAAATCCAAATTCCTCCTGAAAAATTTCCCGCTATCTCAGCAACACTGATTAAGCGCTTTGGAGGGACATTTGTCGGCCTGGGTTAGTCTATAAATTACGGCTGCTAGTCAGTTCTCTCTCCTTGGGCTTATAATCAGAATTTGCGCTTTCACACGCCAAAGGGAGTGGGAAAAGCGGAGGAGGAGGAGGGGTAAGAGGAGATGGTGGCTGTATTAAAGCGGGGGAGTGGGAAAAGCTTGGAACTGGGAACGGACAGAACGGAGTTCCGCTCGTTATCGCTCTGACACAATCAGCGGGGCCAACTAGGGGCCAATGCCTCTAAAACTAGGCTTAGTCTGTGCGAAGTTTTTCGCTTTTTTCGGTAGAGTTTTTTTTTTTTTTTGTTTTTTTGAGACGTTTCTGATAAGCAATCTGCTCTAAATTCTTCTTTTTTCTGGCACTTTGTTGCTGCCTTATATATATACTTTTTTTGTGGCGCTTCCTTTTGTTGAAGTTTGGTGCTTAGGCAATTTATGGCTAAGGTTTTTTTTTTATAAGTTGATGATAAAATACTTCTGTAAGCGAGGGTGGACTGGGGAGTTCTTAAGAGGAGATTGATTTGGGAGGGTTTTCAGGAGGCTTTTTAGGGTTTGTCTTTTAAGAAGGGTTTTTGGGAGGTTTTTGAGGGATTTTTGGGAGATTTTTAGGGGGATTTTCAGGGGGATTTTTAAGGGGTTTTCTAAGGGGTTTTCTAAGGCGATTTTTAAGGGGATTTTAAGGGGATTTTTAAGGGGATTATAAGGGGGATTTTTTATGGAATATTTATTTAAAGATGCTTTTAGTTTGATTATAAATTATAGTAATAAATATATTAAAATCTTTTCAGGAGATTAATATCCTGAAATAAATTTTTAGTTATCTCTTATTAATGTATCTATTTCTTAATTAAATAATATATAATTAATAATTAAATAAATAGGGTTTTAGGGGATTTTTGAAAGGATTTTTTAAGAAGACTGTTAGCTTGATTGTAGAAGAAGAATTTGTATACGTCTCTCATTAATTTAACTCTATTTGAATTAAAAAATAATAACTTTGCACTTTATAATTATCAAATTATTCAATTATTCTATTTTCACCTGACAAACTTTCCTAAAAATGTTCTTTTATTTAACTTCAAAGTCTTCTCACTTCCCTATCGCTTAAATTTCCATTTAAAAGACATTCCTGCTTATAGATAAATCACCTTCAATATTGACAAGTAGCCAAAAGAATATTAACTTTATCGTTCAGTTTTAAAACCCCTTTCTGTCCATCCTACCCTCGGCAGTTGAAAGTTTGAGCCGATTTTTGGTTCGATCAACCCATTCAATGCTTATCAACTGCCATTTAAACTCGCATTTAGACTCATTGTACAATCTCCGGGCTGTCCTCGGTTTCTGTATGAGTATTTTCCTTTTTCCTCATTTTTTTTTCCAGCATTTTTTGCTGTGTTCTCTTCGGCTTGTGCTGTGTGTGTGTGTTGTGTGTTGTGTGTGCTTCCTTTCCGCGGTGTCTTTTTATCGTTGGCGTTCATCTGCCTCATTTATCATCATCGAAAATGTTGAAGCGTGTTGAGTTCGGTTTCGTTTCGAGCTCGATCTTTATTATTTTCCTTTTTTTTTTTCTCCTGTTTTTTGTTGCTTTTGTTTTTGTTTGGACAGGCCAGACTGCGGCTGGTGACCCACATTCAACCCCGCATTGCCCCCCTGTACGATTTGGACTTCCTTGTGAGCTTTCTGTGTTTTATTTCTCGACTCTTAGCTGCTGTCGCTTTTCGGTTGATAAATATATGTTACACTTTTTTACTGTTATTGCCGAACCGCATGTGGTTTTGGCATTTCTCCTGGCTCAGTTTGGGTTTTTTTTTTAATTTTTTATTTTTTTATTATGGTGGCAGCGAGTGCAGCAACTCTTCCTTTCGAAATGTGCATTCGCCGCAGCCCATTAATCGTTTTGCGTCTTGTTTTCTAATTAAATTGCGGCCACACTAGGCCCACATGTGGGTGTCTTGTCTCTGTCCGGGGTAATTATTCTACAAGCAGAATTATTGAAATGGAACTTTTACTTTAAAGGCGAGGAGAAACGGCCTAAGCGATATCCCGTGGTCACACGAAATATGTTTGCATTTCCCTGGCTGTGTCGCCATTAACTGGGCCAATTAGAGAGAGTGAGAATCACACGATGTAAAGCAGTTGGTGGGAGGTTCAGAAATATGTCTGGGAATGGGAGTTACGTGTGGGTCTCCTGGGTGGTCGGAGTCATGGTCGATGTAGGGGTCGGAGTCGGGGTCGAAGTAGGGGTCGGGGTCGGAGTCTGAGACTGGCATGTGCTAATGGATTTGATCTTGGTTCGGTGAAGGGGTTAAGAAGAGGTCTTCAGAGTAAGGTAGCTACTTTTTGGTTTTTTCAGGAGTTACTTAAGAATTTTCTATATTTTTTTTAGAACTTTCTATAATTTTTAAATCATTTTTAAGTAAATCAATAAATCTTATTAAACATATCTGAATCAATTCCTTTGCTACCTCTCTTCCAACCCAATCAAAAGCTAATTAGATCTTTAAAGGGGTGGAAACTAGTACTTAAGACTAAGGTAGCTTTTTTTTTGGAATTTTCCGGAGGTCTTTGAGAATTTTCTATATTTTTTAAACATGTTTTATATATTTTAAAAACCTCCTAATTAAATCCAAAAGTTATAATTAAACCAATATCAACTACATACATTCTTAACCCTTTTCCCAATCCTTTTTATTCTAACAAAATCAAATGGATTGGACCTTCGGTTGGTGAAGGTGTTAAGGAGAGGTCTTGAGAGTAAGGTAGATACTATTTAGAATTTTAATAAGTAACTTTAAAATGTTCTATATTTTTTATAAACATTTTTTTAAGTAGATCAAAAATTATAATAAAATATATCTTACTCAATCCCTTTTCAACCTGTCTTCCAACCCCTTACAAAACCTAAGGGACTTGATCTTAGTTTTGTAAAATAGTTCAGGATTTTTCCGTAATTCCTTGAAGTTTTTATATATATTAAAAACCCTTTTTAACAAAACCAAAAATGATAATTCCCTTCTCAACCACTTTCCCAACCCTTTTAACCCTAAAATAGCTACTTTCCTCCCTATTACCCTGACAATTCTTGGACATGACTTCCTTAGGATTTCCTTTGAGCCACACTTTCCCATGACCAAAGCCATTTCGATGGCCTTCTCCTCATCCTCCTTAGTGTAAGTCACGCTCGTTTTTCCTTTGGCAAATGGACCAATAAATGGCAACCATAACAATGAGAGGGGGAAAAACAAAAGCGAGGACTCTGGCGGGAGGGCAATCGAAAATCCCTAAAACCGTTCCGTCCTATACATAGTATGCCATTCCGGAGTCACGACACCCACCGAGGAGTCAAGGTAATTCCCAGCCAAATTTTTCGCATTACCCGAAAATAGTGTTTTCACCTCTTTTTATTTTCCTCTGCGACTCGCTTTTCATCTGTCAGTGGTCCGTTCCCGTCACGTGTGTGCATATTTATTAGGTCATCTAATTGTGTTTTCCATTTCCACAGCCGGCTCGGGCATGCAGCGGATTTTCCCAAAACGGTTTTCCCACACATACTGACAGCAGTTTTTTCTTTTTTCTCGTATTTGGTTAGCTTGTTTTTGTTGTTGTTTCGATTTTCTCAATGAGTTTTTCGTTTTCCAAAAAAATGTGAAATGGAGTGCAGCGCGGAAAGATCGATAGTTGTTTAACTTAGTTATCGATACCGTTGCTGGTTTTAATTGAAAATGGTTTCAACGGGTTTCTCTTGAATGATGGATTTTTAAATTCTTCGTGAAAGGTACAGAAAATGCTAAAGGAATTTTTGTTAAATATTTTCCTTTTTTATTAAATATTTTCTTTTTAATGTGAAAATTTGAAAAACCGATTAAAAATCGTATTTAAATCGATTAAAAGACTTACATTGGCAATTTTTATTGATAATGAGACTTAAATACTATTTAGTTATTGCTTTTTTACATATATTTATTAAATTTTTATAATATATTTTAATGTCTACATATATTAATTAC
This sequence comes from Drosophila jambulina, assembly GCA_018152175.1. NCBI lineage: Eukaryota > Metazoa > Arthropoda > Insecta > Diptera > Drosophilidae > Drosophila > Drosophila jambulina. The sequence continues at coordinate 24,625,634 of JAECXH010000027.1, forward strand.
ATTTTAATATTTTATATAATTTCTTAAAATTAATTCTTAACGGTTTTGCTTCCGTTTTCGAATGTCAAATAATCTCACATTACAGGTACAAAGAACCTGCTCTTTTCTTGACCTAACTGAAACCCCAATTTGTTAGCCGGAGGTGTAGGCCACCTACTTAATATTATTGGTAAGACGAGACCCAAGTCTCCTGCTGGCCAAGAACCCAACTCTGGCCAGATGTTGGCAGTGGCCACGCCCCCCTTTTCACCATTCAAGAGGGGTTTTCGATCCAAGAAATAACACGACATGTGATGCACACACCTACTAAAGCGAGAAAGTCTTAAATTACACACGCACCCACACACAGGACACACACAGCACTTTCTGTCTTGTCTCTACCTTTTCCTGGCTGTCTTTTGGGTTAAAAAATTAAATATTTTTATAATTTGGGAATCAAAATTCAATAATAATTATTTACCCTTGTATAGGGAATTTTTTTTAACAGAAAAATTTTAATTACATTTTAGAGAATTGCTTAAAAGTCAACAAAAGTTGATATTGAAAATACCTTTATCCAAATGTGATGCATATTTTACTTTAATAGCTTCTTTCTCTACAAAATATATCCATATAATTCCATATATTAATTTATTTTAATTACATAAATTTAGATATATTAAAGGGTACTCAATTCTTCGACAATTTTATTATCTTTACGATGGTGTCGTGCGCGTTTCCTTTTTTTATTTTTATTTTTTGCTGGCATGCAATCGTTCGAACACCTCGGGGCCAGTAAAGAGATCCCCAAGAGTGATGGGGAAAAGGGGAAACCGGGAAGGTTTCTTTTTGCAAATTTTGGAACTCAAAAACGGAGACTCAAATTACAGTTCATTGAGCCATTTGGGCAGCGCAAACAAGAGCAACGGCAGAGAATCTCTCCACGACACTTGACGGACTTCCTGACCCCATTTCCTGCAGCTGCAAGGAGAACCTTATAACCAGACTGGCCTTCTGTGATATGCTCTCTTCCTGCACAGGGAAAAAATTTAAATTCTTATGAAATATATGTTAAAAAATATATTTTTTATATGTCTTTTTTTTTTAAATGAGAACAGATAAAATTTATTTGAAAATTTATAAGGGAAGATCTCATTATACAAGAGCTTATAAAATGTAAAATATATTTTTGTATTAATAGAAAAAGGTAATTGAGTGATTTTATCTAAATATATTTTTTTATAAATATATTGAAGCCTCTCTTATCTATTTTTAAAATGTAAATAAAATATATTTTTATATATTTTTACAAATGTATTGAAGCCTCTCTTATTTATTTTTAATATATTTTTTGTTATAATTTTTTCTTCCTTTTCTTTTTATATAAATAAAGTATATTTTTTAAGACAAAAGAGCTTTAAAAATTGTCTTAAACATTTGTATCAAATAGGAAAAAATATTTTATATTTAAACCTTAATTATTTATTTATTTTGTTCAGTATATTCTCTTAGAAAAAATTTCCTTTTCCTTATAAGACAGTTTATTAGGTAATTTATAGGGAAAGAAAACAAGGACCCTACAAATTTGTAAAATACCTTTCTATGAGTAGAAAAAAAAACGTTTTAGATTTTATAATATTTTTAAACTTAATTAATTTTTTTCTGATTTTTCCCAGTGCATTTTCCTTTTCCCTCTCCCTTGCCTTATGATAAATGAAGAGCCTGCTGAGTTTCGTTTTTGGCAAACATTATTATATAGCAGTTACTCATATTCTTGGCCGCTGTGTTGTTGTGACAGTCAAGTGTCTCCGTGTCCGTCTTCCCCTTGGCCCCCCCTGGCAGACTCTGTCACATTTTTTTTTATTTTTTTTTTTGGCTCTTGAGTTGAGTGAACATGATGTCCCCGTGTGAACATGAGTGAACATGAGTCCTCCTCACATCTTGTGATTTATGAAGCCCAAGCGTTAAAGTGTTTTATTTTCATCATCAGGCACTCATTTTTGGTCCGGCTTTTCCCTTTTGTTTCTGGCCATTTATCTGTTTTCGTTACCTACTTGTCCGCACTTCGTTGAGAACATTTCACTTTTTAACCCGAGAGAGCTAATTGCAACTGCCGCTCGATGTGGCAGGTTGTTGTAGCAGGTTGCCGGGGTGCGTTGCCCCATATCATAAATCTTCAAACACTTTCACATCCCATTCAGGCCACTACATACGCACCCAGGCACCGCTGTCCTCTGGGCCCTTTCCCTTTTCGTTTTTCCATTTCCCGCGACAAACTCATTAGCAAGTCGCGACGCACTTTAAGTGTTTTTTTTTTTCTTCATCCTTCTCGGGAAGGAAAATAGGCACTGTCACGGGATGTGGCAAGGTCGTGGAGTGCCACTAGCCTGCTGGTTCATTCATACCGATATCGGTTCCAATTTGTCACACTCGAGAATTGGGTTTTATGGATGTCGTAAATAAGGTAGTTTTCATTTCCAAAAGATTTTCGCAAGATTTGTGTGAAATGCATTTGAAATAAATGGGGATTAGCTGAAGAGCTGATAATTATCTAAGAACTTAGTTGGAGGTGGTGAGAATTTTGTGCCTTGAAGAAATTATGTTTTATTAAATTTTTCACTTAAAAATTTAAGATACTTCTCAAAATTTAAGATACTTCTTAAAATTTTGAGTGAAAAATGTAATGAAATATAAGTTGTTTATTTTATATATAAAAAAATTTTTGTTTACACCTCAAATAATTTATAATCTAAGCACTCCCTTGTAGACTTTAATTGCTTAAGAATTTACTTTAAGATGGTCTGCATTAAATGCTTGCAATAATTCTTTAATTTAATATTACTTCTTAAACTTATTTATTATTTATTTCAATAATTTTCTTAACATCCTTTTTACCTCAAAATAAAATATTCTACGTAATCTCTTGCTGACTTTAATACCAAAAAACTTACTCTAAGCTGGTGTGAAGTTTTTGACTAAATTAAGTGTTCAAATGGTTGTATTTAATTTAAATTTACTTTTAAAATAGAAGATACTTTTTTAATTTTTATTCCAATATTTATACCAGTTTTTTTTTTTTATTTAAATATTTGTATTTCCATTTTGTTTTTATTTTTTTTACCTTAAACCTTAGAACTTCCCAGCAGACCAAAGAACATACTCTTAGGTGGTGCTTAAAATATTTCTTCAATTTAATATTACAACAATATTAATATTACATCTTTAACTGTTAGATACTACTTTAATTTTTATTTAAATATGTATCTTTCCTTCTCTTTTCACCTTTAAACAATTTATTCTAAGGACTCCCTTACTGAGTCAAAGTGCACCATTTTTCCCCCTACTCGAGTTCAAGTAACGTAATTCCTGCAATAATTATTGTAATCAAGTGTAATCAAATTAAAGACCAACGGAATTTTCGCCCAGATAGTGCAAGGGAGTCTGCAAAATTTTTGTGTTTAAGTACATTTTCAGGTAAACTTGAACGAACCGATTTCCTCCCCTCTCTCTCCCTGTCTCTCTCCTTAGCCGGCAAAACCGTACAATTTATTTGCATTTAACCTGCTTTCACTTGGCCATTGCCGTGTCATGACCAACCCGGCGACTTGCTGCCAACTGTTGCACATTCAGCCGGTCTGGCTAACGGACAGCTGGAAAAAAAAAATACGGACAAAACGGACAGTTAGACGGACAGGAGGCGACCCGGACAGGCGAAAAACACTTCTACTTCAACTGCGGTTTTAGATTCCGTGTGGGTGGGCAAAGCAAAATCCATATATGCAAAGGTTTAGACACTCGGAAAAAATAAGGGTTTAATAAAGGAAAATAATCATTTTATTTATATAATTTTGCTTAATTTTAATGAATTTTCTTTGACTATTTTATGAGAAGAACAAGCTCTGAAGTATTTCTAAAATTTGTTATAATTTAACTAAAACTATTTGAGCCAGAAAAATTATTATTTTTAAAGTTACACTTTTTGGGTTTTATGTAATAAAAGAAAAGGGAAAATTATTAAATTATTTATATGTTTTTGCTTAATTTTAATGAATTTTCTTAGACTATTTTATGAAAAGAACAAGCTCTGAAGTATTTATTAAATTTTCTCTAGTTCAACAAACACTTTTTGATATAGAATTTAATATTATTGAAGTAGCGCTCTCTTTTCTCTTTTCTTTCTTTAAAAATTAAATATTTTATTGATTTTATTCTTTATTTTTTATTATATATTTTTTTTTTTTAAATACTTTTACCTTTACCAGTAAATATTTGTGTCCATAGGTGTACACTTGCACTGCATTTTAATCTCTCAATTCAAATTCCAACTGGCGTCGCCGCTCCTGCGGTTTTTGGGTAAACGTGGCCAGGAAAAGCGGGGTGCTTAAAAGAGTGTGGGAAAATGGGGGGAAAATGCAGCGAAAAGCGGGTGGCAGCTAAGCTTAGCGGTCACTGGTTTTTAGCTATTTTTATCAATGGACTTACCTCTCTCTCTCTGTGTCTGCTCTGGCAAGTGCTAAAAGCCAACACTAACAAAAGTTAAATTGGTTTTATTCATCAGGCGATGGCCAATGCTGATTGGGTAATGGATGCTTTTGAAAAATATTAAAGAAAGGTTAGGATAAATGAAGAATTAGGTAGTATATAGTAGAAATATGAAAACATTTTTCTATTGGCTATTTTACTATATTTTCCCGTCTCCTTCCCACGCCAAATTTCCTTTTCCAAACCATCTCCACTTGTAAGCATTTTTCCATTACAACCAACTGTTGCTTTTTTTTTTGCAAGTTTTTCCACGATGGGATCTAGTTTAATTTCCCGCACGCGTTAAGCCGATTTCCGCCTTAAGTCCCACACACGAAATACCAAAAAAAAAAATAGTAAAAAAATAGAAAAAGTCACTCCTGAAGCGATGTGTGCATTGCGAGTTGCGATTTCAATATCCAAGCAATGTGGGGAAAAGAGTAGATAACCAATGGAAAATCGGTTGTGGTGGCATCAATCAAGCTTTGATTTTCACATGTCAAATATCGGCGATGAACATAAATTCAAATCGCAAAAAGCAAAAAAAAAAAAAAAAGGAGAAGAAGAAAAACACAACTTTCTAGCGGCTACATTCTCATTCAAATGATTTCGAGCGTGATTTAAGCGATCCCCATTCGATCGAACGATCGATCGATCGATCGACGGCTCTCGGCTCGGCTTCAACGCGATCTTGTTCTGGTGAGAGTCCAAAGGTTTTCCCCTGCCGATTTTCAGTGAGTTATCGCCGCGATACAATCACTTGTCATAAACATTAATTGAGCGTGAAAATCGCCAGAGAGTGATCATAATAAAGATGGATCGCTTTCAATCGCAATGCGATCGCGCAGCTTCCCCCCAAAAAAAAGGAAAGAAAGAGTAAGAGTGCGAAGACTGGGGAGGACGAAAGGAGTATCGGCCTTTGGCACCCCATTAAAAAAAAAAATGAAAAAAGATCGAAATTGGGTCACAATGCCATGCCGTCTGATCTTTTTCCTCCTTTCATCCTGTTTCGGCCTCTGTGTGGATCGTGTGTGGATCGCATGTCGCTGACTTTTTACTTTCAATTGTGACCTGCTTTGATCGATCGAACGATCGAAGCCTGCCTTTTGATCATAATCGATGATGTTGCCAAAAAAAAGTATAAGCATATTTATACACACATTTATATATAGATGAGTGCACTGCACAAAATATTTTGAATAATTTTAAGAGATGTCAGAACTTTTATTTCGATTTATTATTATTTAAATATAAAAACAAGACCTCCTTGAAAAGTGCATATTGTAGGATTTAGAAAAGGTTATAAGGAGGTGTTTAACAGAGCTGTTAAAACATCATTCAATATTTTCCGATATTTTCTTGGGTACTACCAATACTATCACGATACTACGCGCCTTATGTAAATCACAATATTGGAATTATTGTTTAAATGTAAAGTTTGGGAATTTTCCTTTAGAAATTCCTATTTTTTAAATAGTGTTTACCATAATGAAGCAGAAGAAACATTGTTAGTGCTATTTTTTCTATAATTTCAAGGATACTACCGATACTCTTACGATACTATCGTTTAAAATAAAATCGAATTTATAATAGTTTTTATACACAATTATAGAGTTTTTTCTTTGGATATGCATCTCTTTTTAATAATAAATATCACTTTTCTTTTTTATAACTTAAAAAATTCTTAAGGCCCAATCCTATTAATTTTTATTATTTAATTTCATGCTTAATCAATATACATAAATAAAAAATATATTAATTTTTCAAAAGTATCCTGATAATATCGATTATGTGGCGAAAAGCCTTAGCATCGACAGTAACATTGATATTTTTTCAGCATTTCTTTAACATTGTATAAAATTTTTTAATATTGTATATAAAACTTATATAAAAAATATATATAAATATAAAATATACATATATATATATATAAAATATATATAATTAGGATAAAGATATTTAATTCTTTTTCACAGAATCAGGAACCTCACTTTACTAGATTTTTTCCCCGTGTAACCATTTAGTTGTTCCTTGAACTGGGTCGAAATTTCTCTGGCTTACGTTTGTTTCCTGCTGCCCACTCACTGCCACTTCACCGCACCTTACCCCATCCCCACCTCTGGGGGAACTCTTCCCCCTGTTTCGATATTTTCTTAACTCCGGCCTGTGATGTCTATTTTTGAGTATTGCCTTTTGCAGAGCGAGAGAGAGATGCTGCGCCCACTCGATGGCCACATGTTGCATATGAAATTTATGCAAATCAGCGGACAGGCGAAGAAGCTGCCAATAAGCCAAGCATAAATTACATTACCAAGATCCTTTCGGCCGCGTATTAGCATATAACCTGAACCGTGGGGTTTTTCGATTTGGATCCGCCAGTTCCTCCGGCAAATGTCTTCATCGCGATTTCCAAGTCTCAACTCGACTCCCTCCTCCATGCTCCCCTTTATTTTTTATTTATTTTTTGTTGCTTTTCTCGATCTGTGGTGGTGTCTGTCATTTTTGCCTGACACCATTACCGCAGCCTCTCTTCATTTTATGAAACAATTCAAAATCTTCTCAGGCTTCTGAAGAAGACTCTTCTCTGTCGCCAGAAGAATTGCAGAGGGAGGGGCAGTTTGGGAGGCTGCTCTCATTAGCCGGCAGTCGCGAGGCATTATTAAGATTGTTCATATTTTTGCGATTATTAGTTCGCTTCTGAGTGTGGGAAATGCAGCTTGGAAGTGGAAGGAAAATGAAGTGTGCAAAAAATGGCACTAGAAATGTTTGGAATTTTCTTTTGGGTTCTGTGTCTCTGTAACTCTCTACCCGGAAGTTTGTCAGCCAAAGTACTGGAAATCATAGACCCTCTAATTTATGATTAGCAGGTATTACTCGAATAACGGGTCTCTCGGGCACTTGTACTATATCACAGTTTTCTGACTGTAATTAGCAGTTGCAAGAGTGGCAAGAAGGAAGGGTTTTCTAAAAGCCAAGTTGTGTCTTTGGATTATGGAGATTTTGCATATACTTTGAGAGTTATGTTTAATGATATTACGGATTTAACACTAGCATAATTTTTTAAGGGGCCTTGAACTTGTCTGATTATTTATTTTTATTAAATTGTGGAGAGATTAAAATATGTAAATTGATTGATGGTGTTTTCCCTTAAATTGGTTGAATATTATAATTATTTAAGGCAATAATTATTAAAATATTTATGTATACTACAAAAAGGTATTAATAATTATATAAATATTTAACTAGCAAATCGAGCTTATTGATAAATAAATTCTTCTTAGATTCTTTATTTAAATTAGTTATGGGAACATTTTTATAAATATCTAAAGTTTTTTTTAGTTTCCTTTGCTAAAATCTTGATTTTATTATTTTAATTTATTTTATTTTACATCATTATACAATTTAACTTAATTTTTTCTCTTGCTATTTTAATGTTGTTTCTTATTCATTTTATTGTATTTGAATATTCAATTTAATTTATTTTTCTATTACAAAAATTTCGTTATTTTTTTGTTATTTTTAATTTAATTATTTCATTTTCAATTAATTCTTTTTTATTCATATTATTCTTTTATTAAAATATTGATTGTTAATTTTTGTTATTTTTTATTTAGTCCTAACACTTAATTTTCAATCAACATGCAATTTAATATAAATATTTCCAATTGCTTGGGTATCACCGAAACTCAATAAAAATTTCTCCCAGTGCCTTATGCTCAACCTGTTCTCAGCATAAGCGTTTCTGGGCTCGTGCCTTAGTCTCTCACTCTCTCGCTTCACCTCTCTCTGTGAGTGCTCTCTCCCAGGTAAGCCGGCTAACCGGCTTTTCTCGCTTACTCTCTCCGGTGCTCTCTTTCTCTCTCTCTCTCCCTACCTGTATGTTTACCTGCATTTTGCAGATCTCGCGATGCGATCTTCGCGGCTTCGTTGCTCGGAAAATGCGCGCTGCCGAATTATTCCGTCACTGCAGCTCCGCGTTAACAGACGTCGACTGCGCTGCCCCTCAGTCCGGCGACTCTGCTCGCGTGTGTTTTCCATTTTCCGCAACGAGAATTTTCACTTTAGCCGCAAGTATTTATGGAATTTGCAAGTGAACAATAAGCAGAGATCGGATCTCGCAAAGAGGAATTTATGAACACGTGAAGAAGAAAGAAAGAAAGAAAAAGTGTGTTTTGAGAACATTTTAAAATACAAGAGATTCTTATTAATTATTTTAAATAATTTAAAACTTTGTAAAGGTTATAAAAATTTAACAAAAAATTACAAATGTAATTTAGTTAAAAAAAATTCCCCGGTTCTTTGGTTTATTTTATAAAGACAGCTTCAAGGAGATCTACAAGTGCTTAGAAGATATTGGTTTTTTCTTGATGTTAAAAATATATAAAAACACTTGTAAAAAGTGTATTCTTCAATTAAATAATATAACTAGCTGCGTAAGTTGATATGAATTTATTTTACTTTTATTTTATTTTATTTTTTATATTAGAATGATATAAAAAATGTTTTAGAAACCCTAGGGAACTATAAATATATTTTAAATTTCTTTCATATCATAGTTTTATTTTATTTTTATAATTAGAATGCTATAAAAACAGTTAAGAAAGCAATAGAAAATATGAAATATATTTCATTTTCAGTTTAGTTCCTTGTTTCTATAATTTGTTTTTAGAATGCTATAAAAACAGTTAATATATATAAAATATATATTTTAAATTTAAGCCTTTATTAATTTCCTCTATTATTTTATGATCTATTTAATATTCATTTCCTAAGATACTCCTTTTTTATAAGTATAAACTCCAAATTTCAAGGTATCCGTACCTTTAAATCAAAATGAACTCAAAGTCAAAGATAAACTTAAATTTAAATAAAACAAACAACCAGCTCTTTTGATAAATATTTTGACTACACTTTGGTAATCAATTAAAAGGTTATCTCATCTATAATCTGCAGATCGAAAAGATAGCATCGCCAAATCAGGCATTTATTAATTTGCTCCACAAAAAAGAAATTTACATAAAACCACACAAACACACATTATTTGGCATGTGAATTTATTAATAATTTAGTTGTTTTTTTTTTACATTTTTGTGTAAAAAATGTTGTTCCGCCATTTTACAATGTTAAACCTTTGGCGTGGGCGTTGGTGTTTTGAGCTTTTATCTGATTTATGTGTGACAGACGGCCGACAAAAGTTGACCGATAATTTGAAGTTAACAACGGCCGGCTGGAAAAATTCCCAAAAAGAGGTCCAAAACAATGTTGACCTCGTTTTAAAAGGAAAGACACCACAAGAAATAACTGCAATTACGCAAGTGACGTAACCCGGCGGACATAAGTGTAAGTGTGCGGCAATGGCACACGACACACACCGAAAAAGAAAGAAAATAATAATAATAAAAAAAGGAGAGAAAAAATGAAAAGAGAAAGAGACGCGGCGGCAATAAAGCAATTAAAATGTCATTGAAGTGGCCGAGAGAGGGAAATGGGTTATAAAAACGGATATGAAGGCATAGATACGGATACAGATACAGATACAGATTCGGCATAAAGATATGGAACGAAAACCTTTAAATCATAAAACCTTTTTTCCTTTCTCAGTGGGTGCAATTGCCGGGAAATTAGAGCTTGCCCGTGCTGGGGCGGAGGAAAAGTAACAACAACAAAAAAAAAAAAACACAACAAAAAATAACAAAAAAAATAAAAATATCTGAAAGAAAAAGCAGTGACTGTTGGCGGCTTCCTTTGAACGGTCAAAGGTACTAAGTAAACTGTGGAAAATGTACAGGCAACGTTGCGAGCTGATCAAATTTTCCACTGACAATTTTTTCCTTCCACTGAGTTTGACTTTGGTCAAACTGTCGAAGTAAATATTTGCATAAAGTTTGAGTTTGAGTTGCCCTTTGCCCGAGATTGCATTTACCGATTCAGTATTTCCTCTCTGTTTTCCCAATTTCCCAAACAAACCCCTTCCCCGATGCGGAATAGCACCATTCTTCTAGTGTTTGCTGTGATTTGGGAAATGTTGTGAGAAGTACAAACAGCGATGGTTGGATAAATACATGGTTAGATGGATGTGCGGAATGTGTGTATGTCCTGCGAGTGTGGGTCCTGAGTGGGTGTCCTGAGTGTGCACAATTGTTGTGTGTCCCTGTTCAAATCGAGATTGTGCAGAAGATTGTGTCAAAGGATGATTGGATGATTGAATGCAGCTTGGCATTGGTTTAAATCGGTTATATTGAACGAATAAATTCGAATTTGTGTGGGGATTTACTCTGTCAACTTTGGGAAATTTAATATTACTATTGAGGACTTTGATCTGGCTGGAAAATATATAGAAATATTTGTACTATTTAATATGCATAAAGATATTGAATTAATAAGATTATATTGAACGATTAAATTATAATAAATGTTTGGGATTTCCTCAGTCAACTTTGGGTAATTTATTATTATTATTATAGGCTTCAATCTATCTTAAAAATATATAGAAATATTTGTACTATTTAAAATCCATAAAAATATTGAACTAAAGAGACAATATTTGAGATATAAATTAGAATTCATGTGGATGATTTACTCTGTCAACTTTGGAAAATGTTATATTAATATTCTATTCTTTGATCTGGCTGGAAAATATATAGAAATATTTGTGCTATTCAAAATACATAAAGATATTAAAATAAGAAGATTATATTGAACGATTAAATTATAATAAATGTTTGGGATTTCCTCAGTCAACTTTGGGTAATTTAATATTAATATTATAGGTTTTAATCTACCTAAAGAAAATATAAAAATATTTGTTCTATTTAAAATCCATAAAGATATTGAATTGAAGAGGTAATATTTGAGATATAAAATAGAATTTATGTAGATTATTTACTCTGTCAACTTTGGAAAATGTTATATTAATATTATATTCTTTGATCTGACTGGAGAGTATATAGAAATATGTTTACTATTTAATGTACATAAATATATTGAATTGAAGAGTTTATTTTAAACGAATAAATTTTTATTTATGTGGGGAATGTACTCAGTCAACTGTTATACCTTAAGCATGGGTTTAACTAAAAAATAAATAGAAATAGTTATACTATTTAATATTCATATTAAACTTGATTGGTAATAAGATTCAGCATTATTTTATAATAACAGAAACAGAAAAGAAACTTCAAGAACTCAATTTCCTGGTATTTATTCAACAACAAATTATATTTTTAAAAATTATTCATCAACCACAATTACATCCCCTCCACTCTATATCCCTTCATTGACCCTACAAAAATCTCATAAATTATTTTCTTACCCCCCCAGAAATCTCTTAACTTCGAACACTGTTCCAATTTCCCATATTTCAAAGAAATATCCTGTCTGCACTATAAAGCACTTCCAAATCAGAAAACAACCGCATAAAATAAATACTACTGACCGCTGCAATTCTATAGAAATATACATACCACCGAAAAAAGAGAGACAGCTCAATATTTTGACAGCTCCAACGGAACAAACCGAACTCGGACTCTCAAAATAGGAAAAAAAAAGTGCAAAGAAAACTGCATGCCAAACAATGGCAAACAATTTTTATGCATTTATGCAAAAGGCAAACAGAGCACCCCGCTTCACACTACCCCCTTTCGATGGAGGGGGGTCAGCTGTCAGAAAAGTCACACCAGAATTCTCTGTTTCCCTGTTTCCCTGCAACTCTTTCTCTCGCCATGTGCTGCTGTCAAAGAAGTGACGTATGGAATTATTTATGTGGCGGGCAAACCAAGGAGAAGTATTCAAAAAAAAAATAAAAAATTATTTAAAAAAAAAACAGCAAAAACGGAAATAAGTAATGGAATAACAAGTTAAAAATTCAGAAAAGCCCACATGGAGAAATATGCAAAAAGAAAAATAAATCCTTAAAATATATAATACAACTTAAGGTTTAAAATTGCTAAAAATATGCATAAATAAATAAGAAACCTAGAAAAACAAAATAATGCAACTTAGTTGTTAGAAATATTCTTCCAATATTTGAAATTGTCCTAGAAAATTTTAAAATTGTTTTCTTATTTCCGCCAAGAATTTCTTAATATATATCAAAGCAAAAACGGAAATAAGTAATGGAATAATAAGTTTAAAATTCAGAAAAGCCCACATGGAGAGATCTTAGGTAGTTTCTAAATCATTTTCTTATTTCCTTCAAGAGTTTTAAAGCATTTTTATACCCTTGCAGGGTATTATAATTTCAGTCAGAAGTTTGCAATGCAGTGAAGGAAACATTTCCGACCCTATAAGGTATATATATTCTTGATCAGCATCAATAGCCGAGTCGATCTAGCCATGTCCATCTGTCTGTCCGTCTGTCCGTCCGTCTGTCCGTCCGTCTGTCCGTCCGTCTGTTCTTCCGTCTGTCCGTCCGTCTGTCCGTCCGTCTGTCCGTCCGTCTGTCCGTCCGTCTGTCCGTCCGTCTGTCTGTCCTTCTGTCCGTCCGTCTGTCCGATTAAACGCAAACTAGTCCCTCAGTTTTGAAGCTATCTAAATGAAACTTTGCAGATCGTCTTCTATATGCTCTCACTACTATATAAGTCGGAACGGGCCGGATCTGACGACTATATCATATAGCTGCCATAGGAACGATCGGTAAATTTTCAGAAAAAAAATTATAACTTGTCCAATTTTCAACATATTTTCATAAAATTTGAGAAATGGCCATTTTATATTATTCTAGAATTTCGGTTTTAATTTGATCAAAATCGGACTACTATATCATATAGCTGTCATAGGAATGTTGGGGAAATATTAAGTATACGCAATGTTAAACCAAATTTTTATATGTATAAATGTTGTATTCCTGTTAGTTTTACTTTTCATTTAATAAAATTATATCAATTCATAATGATTCAATTGTAAGCTGCAAGGGTATACAAACTTCGGTGTGCCGAAGTTAGCTTTCTTTCTTGTTTTTATATGTATCTTTTCTTATCCTGACCATTTTTTAAAGCCCACATTTTTCAAACCTTGGCTAATTCAAACTTCCAAGGCCAGTGATTATTCTTTTTACGCTCTTTCCGCTCCTCAGATCCTAAAGGTGTAAGTATACTTTTCATAATTACCACACATTAAAGCCCAAGTGTGTGGCTAAAAAAAAAACTTAAAGAAAAAGGGGCTGAGGCTGGTATCTACAGCTACGGCTACTGTATCTGGCGGATTAAACTACGCCTGAATTCGTCACGGTGACGCCTCGATTCCCTTTTTGGTCTGGCGCTTCTCCAGCTGCTGCTGGTCATTCACTTTGTATAGGAGTAAGGGGAATAAATGGGAAAAATAATACAGGGACAGGGACAGGGACAGGGACAGGGAAGGGGGATAGACTCCATCTCTGCCTGCTTAGAATTTTTAATTGCAAAAAACCCCGCTTCGGCGGCAGACAGAGTTGCACTTTGCACAATTGACTCACTGACTGACATAATAGAAATGTCAAACGAGGCGCGCCGCTGATTTGACAGCGAAAGAGAAGGGGATACTAAACAGAGAGAGAGACAGACAGCTTGTTTGTTTGTTTGCATTCGTTTTAATTGATTTTAATTGTTGTTGATTAGAGTCGGAGTCGCAAAGTCGGAGTCTGGGATTTAATCCGCGAATATTGAACCTTATGGAGGAATTAACGGGGAGCAAGGAACAGGAAGTTGATGGATATTATATAGGAAAATGGTTATTTTAAGAGACAATATCAAGGCAAATATAATTTTAAGCAGGACTATATATATTAAAATTTAATATAAAAATGATTTAATCACAAATAAAATTATTTTAAAAGCTGGTCAAATTTTAAAGAGCAATATATTTAAATTCTAAAATTTAAATACATGCTTACTAATAAATTATTATTATAATAGATTATTAATGGGAATAGGGAATATCCTTTTAGGAGAAAGTATGCGATCGGAATATATTTTCAATAATTAAATAATAAATATTATATAAAGTGCTTAAGGACTGTCTTCTTTAAAGAAAATATGCCTTTGAATTATGTATTTATTAAACATAAATTTTCGTTTAAAGGAAAACGAACTAAATTCTATTCGAAAACTAAAGAATTAACAAAGGAACCATTACCCGTAAAAGATAGATTTCAAAAATAAAAACCTAAAAGCCTTAAAAAAAAGAATAATAATAATAATAATTTCCCCCAGCCTCTCACAACATTTTCCCAATCAATTTGTTGACATTTTCACTTCATGCTCCTCTTATCGAGTCAATGACCACAACAACAACGACAATGGTCAAGGGGAAAGGAAAACATTTTCAAAATTGTTTCCAATACTTGAAGTGCATACGAGGCGGGTTCTTCGATGCCTCGATTTTTGTTTCATATTTTTTTGTAACTCTTTTTTCGGGGGATGAATCCAAAGAACACACACTCCCCCGACCCATGTCCGTGGTCAGTAACCATCATTAGACTCAATTTGTTAGCCGGACTACGCCTTAAACATGACCCAGCAAATAATTCAATAATTCCGAAACCCTCCTCGATACGGTTCTAACAGCATGACAAACAAAAGCAGCGGGAAGTAAGGGTTAAGGAAAAAATAATAAATAAATGCAGTATGCATTCATTATGGAAAATTATAAAAAACTGTCAACACTCAGAGCGAGTGGTGTGGAAAATCGATGAAAACTTTGGGAACCAGTAGCCAGGAAAACAAACATCGAGAAGCACAGAAAGGCACTCGATAGCCAGCCAGATCCCATAAAAGGAACCCAACCTATATCTAGTATTTATTCAATCCCCAATTCCCAAACCGAGTCCAGCTCTCAAATCCAATTCCCCGCCAGCTGTCAAAGCGAAATGTCAAAATGTTGGCTTTGTAATTAGCTCGATAGGAACAGTTGACAATTTGCAACTGTCAGGGTGACATTTTGGGCAGCTAGCAGCCGGCAGTCGAGGGTTAATGACACCCCTGCCGCCACACATGACAGCTCCAAAGTTTAAGTTAATTTTTCTTATTGATAAATATTTTTTATAAACTTGCTTGACTCAGCGGCGTATCTCGTGCCGCCTCAGCCTTGAAGTTATCCAAAATGTTATTACTCGGAATTGTTTTCGTACGCTTTTTGTCGTTTTTGCCATTTGTTGTCTCACATTTCTGGTGGCCAAAATGTCAAAACTATTTATAGTTGCGTCTCGAGAGTTTTGATATTGGATTGGGACACTTGAAATATAAATCAAAATTAAATTGGACAGCTAAAAATGGCATGAGTGCTGAGCGAACTTGGTTGGAAAATGTATAAATAGTTCAATCAACTGTTGATTAAAAGTAGAGTTAATTATGTACCTACAAAAAATATCTAAAGAAAATGTTTATATAGTATTTTTAATTATTTAAATAACAAATACAGAACATGGCAGTATAAAGTCTGTGATTTCGATATATACATATTTAAAAATTAAATTAAATTAAAAACATGACAGCTAGCTCCAGGCTCTAAAAAAATATGGCACTTAACTCCAAATGGCTTATAAAAAAACCCACATTATTCACTCTCACGATTCAAACTCGAAACGAATCAAATCGAATTGAATTCAAACCCCTATTTATATTTACACGCCTCACAAAGGTACTTAACACTCAATAGTATCTAACAAAAGTTCATTGCAACCAAAAGTGCAGTTTAATCAAAAGTACAACACCCTGCCACGAAATATCGTTTACTCAAAAAAAAGAAAAAAAGGCACCCAAAAAGTGAAAGTTTTCCCCCTTAAAGAATCTACCGGCGAGCTGTCTTTGGGGCATCTTTAACACCTTCGGGAATGGACATCATTTGGAAATGATAGATCATTAAAATGAGCTTTTTTCCGCCTTGTTTTCCGCTGTTTATACATTTTTTTCTATTGGTGGGAGTCAGTCACGACCTTCGCTGGTCGCCGCAGCTGCCAACTGGGAAAGTCATAAGTTGAAAGGTCGTGTGAATGCCGGGAAAAGTGTTTAGCCAAGAAAAAAGGGAAAATAAACTGCATCCAGAGCTTGGTTTTAAGTTCCCCCAAAAAAAAATGAGAAAAAATAGAAACAAATGTTCATTACCCCAGCTTTATTTTGTGTCTATTAGAATTGTGAGCAGGAAATGATTTATGTTTTCTTTGTGATGTGACAAAGTTGGTTAGGAATCTTTGCGCCGACATCATTTAGAATATTTTCCTGTCAGCTAAGCCGGATGGAAATGATAAGGCTGAATTAACTGATTGGGAAAAAGAGTTGGGAAATCAGCAAAATTAACTGATTGAGGAAAAGAGTTGAACAAATTAACTGATTGGAAAAAATACTTGGGAAATCAAATGGTTATGAGGTTCACCCTTGTCGTACCAGGAAAATATTCAAATAAATATTTTTAATAAAGTAGTGATAGGAAATTAAATATATGAGAAATATATAATTATTTTAATATATTTAAGCTTATAAATAATCAAGTCAAGAATTTTGCTAGAAACCGCAATTTATAATAAATATGAATAAATATTTCTCCCTATTTTTCCTTTATGATTAAAAGCTCTTAGCACCGACAAACAGATTAATAATAATTTTTTAAAGGAAATTTAAAATATTCATTTTTATAATATATTTAAGCCAAATAATCAAAACAACAAATATTTCTAGAGACCCCTAAATATCAGAAATATTTTACTATTTTCCCTTTTAAAGTTATTATATTTGTAATATATTTAAAATGTTGTCAAAGTTCACCGCCTTCTTAGAATATACAAATAAATCTTCAAAGAATTTTTCCAATGAATTCAAAATTTTCCTTCTCCTTTTCTGTGACTCCCCACTCAAATGTCATAACGGTTCTCAATTTTCCAAAACGCTCCTTCCATTATTCTCTCTCCCCCAAAAAGATCGACTCTTCCATCAAATATTTGACATGAACTGACGAAAAGCATTTCCAAGATTGACTTCCAACTCCCTCGAACAATCACTTAACGGGATTTTGTGGGGAGGAGAAGCACACACACACACACACACACACACACAAGAGAAGAATTCTCTATGCAAACTAAGTGCCGCCCCTTTAACCCGCCGCCTCCTTCTTAACCCTACAAAGGCGGCAAGAGTCAGTAAAAACGCACCCATCAAAAGGCGTTACAAATTTTGATTTCTTTTGAAAACCAGCGACAAAGAAAGCTGGCCAGAAGAGGGTGTTGAGCCAAAGGAAAAATATCAATTACAGCATAATTATGTGTGACGCAGAGAAGAAGACGAGGAAAATGTAGAAGAAGAATTCTGACAGAAAATGATTGATTTGCGAGGTTAGGTAAGAAAGGAAAAGCTTCTCTCCTGGCTGAACTTTTGACACATCGATGGAAAATTCTTTTCGTTTGTCATCGTATAATTTAATTTTAAACGTTACACTGACTCCCCCTATTTTCCCAACAACGGTAAATGATGGTTCTTGAGGAGAAAAGCAAAGAATTGGGGGGAAGAATCCGTGTAAGGGGTTAACGATTGTCAAACATGAAAAGATCTTTTGCCTGTAATTGCATATTAAACAACATTTAACCAAAAGTTAACTGGTAACCCGCCCCTCCTCAAATCTTCTACCATTCAAGGCCCGTCTTTCAACGATTCTCCACAGTCTCCTCCGCCGCTCTCCACTCTCCACTCTCTTCTCTCCACTGCCTTCTCTCCACTCCCTTCTCTCCTTTACCATATTTCCTGTTCAATGTCAATGTTGTGACCTTTGTTAAGCATTTTGTTTGCTTTTGCTTGAGGAATCTTTTTATCTTTTCCTCTTTTTTTTGCGCCAGGCTGCCTCTTTATTTCAGATTCTTCAAGTACCGTTGTAATTGTTTGCCAAGGCTTCTCTTTTTTTAAAGAGAAAATCAATTGCATTGTTGCTGTTAAATAATATTGCGCAATTTTTATTCAAACAGCCAAAAGGAGTAGAAGGAAAAGCAGCCAAGTTGGGCCCAAAAAAAAAGAGATTTATAGAAAGTTGCCAAAGGTAAAGAAGACATAACAAGAGGTGGAGTAAGGTGAGGTGGAAATCTTTCAATGATGTAGGTTTTTTTTTTTGTTTGTTTTTTGTTTGTTTGTCTGTTTGCTGCTCAAGTTGCGTCTTTTTTTTGTGGGATGCTGATGTAAAAAAGACTCGTAATGCATGGATGGAAAACCAATGCGGTAAGGTTCGATACGGTTGTTGGGTGAAGTTCATGGACAGGTAACAGGGTTTTCTTTTTGAGAATTAATGCAATTTCCTGCTCAGAAAAATGTATACAGAAAAATAAATATATAAAAAATACTTCTTAATACCAACAGTTCATAAGATTTGATTGTTAAACAATAATAAAATGCATATTTATTCAAGCCGATTAAAATTCCCTTTTCAATTTTGATTAAAATGATTTTGAAAAGTACAAAAAAGTATAAATTAAATAAATCTTATATATAGGTTAAATAATAAAAATTCAAACATTCAACTTCTTTCATTTCCAATTCCGTTTTCCCTGCCTCTATTTTTCACTCGAACAATTTTCAATTGCCAAAAATACTCATCTAATAAAATCTTCAAAAATTTCTCAAGTGCCAAGTCAAATACTTGATGAATAATGAAAATATTCGAGCCGGATGAAAGAAAGGCAGAGCCAAATCAATAAAAATAAATAAAAACGGAAGTCCAATAAAAGTCAATAATAAAGGCAGCAACAAAATTTGAATATTTGGGTAAAAGTGCGGCAAAGTTTAACAAACTTTCCAAGTTGCTTTTGCGAGAGAAGGTAGCTTTTTCTGTATTTATTTATTTATTTATTTACTAGACTTGTGGGTGAGCGGAGTCCGATGCATATTTTATTAGCTGTAAATTTTATTAATGTGGCCATAAATTCAGGGGAAGCCGAACCGAAACAAGATGCAAACAAACCCGAAACAGGGTTTCCGCAGGGAAGGAGGGGAGGGAAGTTGCAGTTGCAAATGCAGTTGGCATCCACATCAATATGGCCGCAATGTGTGGCAACGGAGGACACTTGGATTTGGGCAGTGTGTCGTCGACGTTTTGCTTTCGGTGGGGGGAGGGATTTTTTAGAGGGGTTAAGGGGGGCTAAGAGGGGGCTTATAGGGGTCTCAGCGGGGATTTCGTGGGTGCCGAGAGGGGTGGCATTGCATGGCTGAAGCGTTGAAAAGAAAAAAACACGAGCGTTAAATTTATTTAAGCCAAAGATAAGGCACGCTAAGCCATGGCCAAAAAGGAGTAGAGGCAAATTCAAGTGCACTGAGGGAAATATAATATACTATAATGGACACTAAACGATTTTATATTATTATATTATATTATTCACAAAAGTTTAAACATATACCTACATGGTTCTTCTTAATTATAGATCATTTTATATTTAATAATTTTGTACTACTTTAAATGATTTTATTTTAAATAATATAATTTTATATATTTAAAATTTATATATGTTTAAACTCTTGTGAAAATTACCTAGACAAAACTCGAACTCTTTTCAGAACTACATAAGTGTTTAGTGGTTCTTGATTTAAACAAAAAGAAAGAAGAATTATTTAATAAAAAAAATAAAATCAAATACGCAAAGGAAGAAAAAAAATCTAGGAACATCAATAGGCTTGCGTGAAAATTAGTAAGACAAACTCTTTTCAGTATTAACTTTTTATTTTATTATATTTTGAACTTAAAGAAAATTGTATAATAATTATTTCAATTCAAATACCTTAAAGAAGATTAATAACTTAAGAACAACTATAAGTTTTTTAATAAAATTACCAAGACAAACACTCGAAATTACCACCTTTTAAAGACTTCATCATTTAAACTAAA
Source organism: Drosophila jambulina (assembly GCA_018152175.1). Taxonomy (NCBI): domain Eukaryota; kingdom Metazoa; phylum Arthropoda; class Insecta; order Diptera; family Drosophilidae; genus Drosophila; species Drosophila jambulina. Next base: position 24,645,959 of record JAECXH010000027.1, read on the forward strand.
CGAAAAAAATATAAATTTAATTTAAAGTAAAAATTCTAAAAGAGGAAAATTTTGAGAAAATCTATAGACTTTTGCGAAAAAAACAACATTTAAATTTGTTTTAGTAATAACTATTTAGTTTAACATAAATAAAATTTTAAAATAATGTAAAAAAATATTTATACATACAAAATACTTAAATTTTAATACTTTAAAATAATGTCATTTATCTTAGACTCTTTATTAATGAATTATTTTTGTTCGTATTATTTTTTTTATATTTATTTTTTATTATTCTTATTAGAAACCCTATAAATTTCTCTCAGCGCTGCCATAGCCACGACTGCAACATGCCTATTGCATATATGCATAAGACACAATCCAGTATAGCTTTTGGTTAGATCAGAAACAGGGGCTTGTGAGTCCAGGGTATTAAATACTGTTGTCTATGATTTTACTGGTTAATACCTGGTACTTGTAGACTAAACTATTTATATTTTAATTTAATTATAACCCAATGACGTTTCAGCTTAAAGTTTTTGGTCCTTCGAGGCGGGTGTTTTACATTTTCTTGCTTATCACAAAAGTTGGCTTTATTTTCTAAGCTATATGAAGGGGTATTTCATAGTCGTGACTTTTGTATTTATGCATTCTCTATGTTATTTTTTTTAACTGTGTATTTGTGTGTGTGCTGGTGGGGACAACAAGTTTGCCGCAGCAGCGACAGGAACTAAATCACGTGTTTGTTGCCGCGTTTTTTGTTGGCGCTGTTTTTGTTGTAACTTCTAACTTGACTTTGGCCAAGTCATGACGACAGGTTCAAAATCTTGCTAGGCAACTTTAAATGAGATCGGTGGGCGGTAAAGGGGAGTTCGGGATAGAGTAGTGGGGAGTGGGGTGTTGGGAGTTGGGTGTGGAGAGTTGGGTGTGGAGAGTGGGGAGCTGGGAGCTAGGAGTTGGGACTTGGAACCTGGAAGCTGGCACTGGGGAGAAGCTTTGCCGACTCCGAACAGATCGAAGCAGGCTGCTTAGCAGCGGCTTACACATGTTTGTTTTGTCTTCCGCTGTCTTTTGTTGCAAGCTGCAACTTACCGTTAGCTGGATGTGTGTATATATGTTGCATGTGGCAAGTTTTTCTCTCTGTCCCACTGGATCGATCGCCTGAAATAATATCTAATAATGCATATAATTTTCACATGCACAGCAAAGCGAGAGCAAGGAGGCAGATGCCATGACTTGTCTGCAACTTATGGGGATCGCACGGGGGAAGTGGCTGCTCTCGTAACCCGGCAGGGGCTTCAATATCATTAAATATTATGATCAAATATTGCTGAGCGGCATTTTGAACTAAATTAGCCACGATGATGGCAGATCAGCAGCAGCTAGGTGTCGGCATCAAAAAAAAACCCGAGGGGAGGGGAAATCGTGAAGAGCATCTAATAAATAGCGATAACATTCAGCTTTAGTGCCTGAAATAGCCAAGATCCCAGGCGATGATGGAAAACTCTCCCCGAATCGCTCTTATTTTAATTATCTTAACTTAAGACTTAATCTTGAGATGAAAATAAACTTGTTCAGCTCAGTAATTGAGCCAAGAGATGCGGTAAACATTAAAGGAAGCCAAGAAGAAGGGTATTCAATATGAATAAAAAGCAGGGAAATGAATTATAAAGAAGAAAAATGACTTAAAATCATACAAAAATATTGTTTTAAATTTTAAGTAATTAATTACAGGGTTCAAAGCACCTTAAAAATAGTGAAAAAGCTTCACTACCTTTACCTGTTCTATTTCAATTATGACATTATGGCATGACAACTCCAAATAAAAAAGCTTAATTTCACCTCTCTTTCTCGCGAATTTAATATTTATTTTCTCATTTTCTCGCCACAGTAGAGATTCGTCGTTATATTTAATATGAAATTTCGCACATGCAAACTCACAAATCTTTTTTTTTTACAGCATCCGCAATAATAAATAACTCAGAAAAAACCAACAAAAGTTTTCGAATAAAACCGAATCAAAGAAAAATTGCCACCAATCTCGTTCGGCGCCGTTGCTAATGTCAAGTAATTAATTAAAAACAAATGCTCAAAGAAATTTCGTATACATTTTCACCACAGCCCGCATTTTATTTATTTATTTAAAAAATATTAAAACAAATTGCACTCAATTCACGAAAACAAAGCAAGACAGGCAACAAGACAAGACACCAAATTTTTGGCAATCGAAAAGGCAGAAAGCAAAGAGCAAAAGAGTGAGGGAAAAAAAGAAAGTGACTGAAGGGCTTTTCAATTGTATAACACTCGCCGTTAGATTGATAAATTGTCAATAATTAAAGCGGTGATCAAATTGATGAGCTGATCCGAAACGAGTCTCCCAGTTTTTTTTTTATATTTTTTTGAGGTACAGCTCTTCATTTTGATTGATTTCAATGGGGTTTCATGGCTGCCAGTTATGCAACGTGTGGGCCCCAGAAATACTTGTGAGATAAGTACAAGCTGGGGAAATTAAAAATAAATTTATTGGAATTTATTTTTGCAATAGCTATTGCCCTGCCGCGCCCATTGAAATTCAGCTCCAACTGGAGGAGAGACCAATCTCCTGGGTAATCAGCAAATAAAAAAAACACAAAGGTGAAGAGCCGTGGAAAAGGGAAACCATTAAAAGGAATTTCCTCTTATCGCCACAAAAGTCCTCTTGCCAATCTTTGGGTTACTCTTCTCCCCCGCTTCTCTGCTATATTCTGGATATTCTTTACTCTGGATGCAAGTGGGCGCCCGCAGACTCTTCGATCTAGACATTAGGGGAAAGAAAACTAAAGGGAGACACACAGGACAAGTGACGTTTTCCAATAGAGTGGGAAAAATTCCTTAGGCAGGAATATCTATAAGGGAAAATTGGAAGGAAATTTTTCTTTAAGTAAATAATAAAATGAACTACATTAATTAATAAAATAAATGAAGATAAAATATATATAATAGCAAAATACTTTTTTCTATTTGTTATATATTTAAAATATGTATAAAAAGTACTTTTGATAGTTGACAAAAAATTATTAAGATTACTTTTTATACTCATATTTTCCTTTTTATTTTAATTTTCTTAAACCTACTGAAATTTAAAGAGTTAAAATTTTATTAATTATTTACTTCTTATTTTTTCATAATTTTTATAATAAAATATTTATAGCAGCAGTTAGGCTTCTTTTATTATGGTTACTTCTTACACATATTTTTAAATGAAAATGTAATGTTTTCTAATCACACTCTTATTTACCTCCAAGTATCAATTTAATTTAATTTCTTAATTCTCTTTCTCTTTTCAGGTAATTAAAGACAAAATTTCCCAAAATGCTTCGAATTAACCGTTATAGGGGTGAGTTTACAGGATATTAGGATATTTTAGAATGTAGAATTTAACAAAACATTTCGCCATTCTTTTAGATTAAGTACTCTTTTGCTTACTCTTTGTAGAAAGCCACACCTTGAAGTTTTTCTTTATTTTTACTCCAATACAGAAAAGAACTCAAGACATGCTATAAACAAAAAAAAAAAAAGAAAAATAAAAGAAAAGAAAAGATCACGCTATCAATTTAACAGCATCTGTCTATGATGCATGGGATCGAATTCCCCGCTCAGAGCCGATCCTCTCCTCGCGATTCTCCAGCTCCTTCTCTCTCTTTCACACCCACACAGTGTCGAGTATTGAGTATCGAAGGGTTTTTTTTATTTATTTTTTTTTTTTTATTTTTTGCAACTTGTCCTGGACAGCATTTTTCCAAGGAACCTGCATGCACTCACACTCGCGTACATACATAAATAGCAATCGCTGTCTATTTATAGATGTCTCAGATCCTCTAGCCCGCGATCTCCTTAGCTCTCTTTCACTCTCTTTCAATGTTAAGGAACACTGAGAAAAAATGGTATATACATAGATACATATAGTAAATGTAGTGAGCTTCATACTAAAAGATACATTTACCTTTTGTGTCTAAAAATGAATTTTGTATTTGTACAATTTAAGATTTTATAATTCATTTTTACTTTATAACAAATATGATATATTTTAGGGTATCAAAAACTAATTTTCAGAACACCTATTTAATAATAAAAAAAATGCCTAAATATTTGAACTTCATACTAAAAGATACATAGATCTTTTGGTCAATAAATTTATGTTATTTAGTAATTTATTTTTCCTTTTAAAAAGAGAAACAACTAATTTAAAATATTAAAACTCAACTAATTTCCACTACACTTATACCAAAAAAAAAAAAATATTCTTCCATATTAAAATTGTCACATTTCTTGCATATTTTTTAATGGTTATTGCCTGATCTTCTTTTTAGCCTTCGAGGCAAATTCCCAAATAAAAATGCATTTCAGCTGTCAACAAACTAAGACAACAAACAAAAGCCAGCAAATTTATAAAGTTTCTTCCTCCCCAATCCCCCCCTTTACTGCCTTTTAATTTCTGCTTGTAAAATAATTAAGCTGAAAATAATGAAACTTAATCCCCGCCACAGGCGGCGAAAAAATCAAAGAGTGGGGAAGAGCTTTAACTGGGTTGCCTCAATAACCGTTGGGCGGGATTAACACGCTTTTTTCTCTCGCTACTTTTATTCTTCGCTCGGCTGTGTCCCGCGGCATTTTAAACAGTAGCTGAAAAAATGTAAACAACATAAAATATATATATATGTATAAATACAATTGCCATGGCAAATTTCCCTTCACAAGTAAGCCGCGGCTACTGTGGAAATGCTCCCACATGGAAAACATAATTACCAGGGCATCAAGTAGGACAAATTAATGTGCAACTGTTTAAGCTGAGATTTAAGTCGATCTCTGAGGTACTCAGGTGCTCAGGAATACTGCCAGAGACAAAAATATATATAAAAAATATTTAAAAAAATATATGTACTACAAATAGATAGCAAATTGAAGGCTCAGATACATTTCTATCTTTGGAAGTTTAAATAGGCTCTCGGGGTTTGATCATCTGTTTATGTTGTTAAATTCACAAATAAAATAATATAAAAATCATATTATATTAAATAAAAATAATAATTTAAATATATATTATATATAATAATAATAATAATATTAAAATATATTATATTATAATAATAATAATTTAAATATATATTATATATAATAATAATATAATATATTTTAATATTATTATTATTACTATAAAATATATACAAATTAAGTCCCATCTTGCATAAATTACTAAACATATTGAACTAGTTAAACCTTTGATATTTTGCTTAAGATATTCAACATGTTGAATAATGTTAAACATATTGAAAAATGTTAAGCATATTGTATAGTGTTTAATATTTTTAGCAAGTTGTCACTTATTTTTTTATTTATGTTAATCTTAAAATTAAAAACAAAGCAAATATTCTCTTACCAAACTCCTGGCCTTCCATTGGGTTAAGTAAGCTGTTATGTTATGCATAAGATACGTCAAAAGGGGGCTGAAACTTCCTCTTAAAGGGGGCGTGTCATGTGTTTTAATTAGCCCTCGGGTATCTGTAAATGTTACCTTTCATTGCCCCGAAAAGCTTGTCGAGAGTGCAAACAAGTTTCCGACAGTTAAAACTTTGATGTGCTGGCCCAACTCCCACAACGATGATTAGCCATATGATTCGAGATGAAAATGAAACCGAAGAAAATACCAATTCAGAGGATGAGTAGCCACAAAACTCGTGTCCGCATCACCTTCCTCATTGGTTGCATGAAAATGCAATAAAAGAAGATATTGAGACGACAGTGAAAATAAAATGATTTAAAATGAAGCGCCAACTTTGAACTCGGACTTGAAATTCGAAAAAAAAAAAAATTGCATTTGGTTTTTCTTCTTTTTTTTTGCATCTTTGAATTTATAGCTATTTTTCGCGTGGGCGACTTTTGTTGTTTTCCTCTTTTGCCTGTCTGAGATTTCATAATAATACAGTCGGTTTTTGTTTTGTTTTGTTTGTTAACCTGAAAAGTGAAATGCATTTTGGTTGGTTGAGTTTTTTTTTTGTAGCTTTTCGTGGCAAGGGGGAAAATTATCGCTTTATCACGATTCAAACGGTACCACTTTCTCAGCTTCATTTGTAGCAATAATTATGCAATTTGCTCTTCGTAGCTACGATTCCGAGTCCAAATCCGAGTCCGAATCGGAGTCCCCTGCAATTGTTGCATTTCCCTCGTTTGCCTGGCTCGGTTTTTCCATTTCGATTCGATTTGAAGACTCTGTGCATTATAATTTCTGTTGTTATTTATAATTGTTGGACATTGTGGGTGCCTCTACTTTGCTGGCTTTTTTCTCCTTTGTTGAGCTTTGCATAGTTATCACTCGGTATATACTATGTATCTTTTCTCGGGTAGCCATAACAACATAATTGTGTGGAAAGAAACGATTTGGGGGCGATTTTTCGGTTATGACAAATTAATTGGCTGCAATTGTTTTGTCTGTCTACGAATCGAGAAAGTTATCGATGGCCCACAATTGCTGCTGTATTTTATGGGAGCTTATAATATATTTATCTGTGAATGCAGATTAGCTGGTTTATGGGTTGTAAATGATATAGCCCAAGTGGGATTAATTTGAGTGCAGGGAAAATTGTTTATTTGCTTATTCTTTGAAGTTGTTAAGCTTTATAATTAAAAGCAGAAAAGTAGCTCGATTAAATTAATTTACTATAAGGAAAATAGTTTTTCAAAGCTTTAAAAAGCTTAATAAATTTTTCTAATATTGAATTAATTAAGAAAATTATCCACATAAATTTATATACATAATAAAGTCAATTTTTGAAAGGAAAACAAATCGAGAGGCATTTTAAATCAATTTAATTTCATTGCTAGAGCACTTACAGCACTTTTCACTCATTCTTATTATTATTTTATACTTAAAATATACCTCAAAAAAATTCAAGTAAAATTGTAAATACTTCTTTTAAAATTTCTTCAATTGATGCCGCTACCGAATCTCACAATTCTCGGCAGAATCAAGCCTAAGAAATGTGATTGCCACAAAACAATGCGGATAAAAAATGAAAAAAAAAACCATAAGCAGTGAAATTCGAAGGGGGCACAAACAAAAAATTCGTGTCAACCGAAGTGTGTCACAAATTTGGCCAAAATAACTCTTAACCCATTAACTTAAACTCCGCGTTCCGTATGATCTTCCATTGATTGCCCCGCAGACGAAATTTGATCGATCAGCGGTGGCAAATATTTTGTTGGCCAGCCGCAAGGCAAAACTTTTTCTTTTTATATTTCTTTTTCTTTTTTAGTTTTCTTTTCATTTTTTCGTATATTTTTTTTTGTCTGCCCGTGTCTGCCGGTTATTATTTCTGCACATTTTTTCCTCGACTTTGGCCGCTTGGTATGTGGACCACTGTAATTGGAGATGCGACGATGTCTGGGGCCCTTTGCTCGCTGATCGAAATGGTATATATACCGGGTCGTACGTATTTATTTTCCATAACCAAAAAACGTGAATCGAATTGTTAGATAAATGCTCAGGTATTTGGCAACCTTCTTCCTGAATAAAAAAATACAAAAAATTAGGAGTTTTTTCAGTTCCGTCAACGAATTAAATTAAACTTAAACAATTTAATTCGCTGGCAATTTCATGTGCAAAGCAAAATTGTCGAAATGGCTTAATTAATTTGTCCAATTTTTTCGTGTCTTATGTGTTGTTTTTTTTTTTTTGTCTCTTTAAGTTGGTCAAGTCAATTGCCCAATCCCAAAATGAGGCCCAAGCCCAGTTAACAGCAATGAAAAAAAAACCCAAAACAAACCTCGACAAGCCCTCAGATAAACGCCCACCAGCAGCCTCCCCTCCCTCGTATCCCTCGGATACATATCTGCCTCGATTTGGTGCGACTAACTCACGCCTACGACTTTACAGCTCGCCGGTTGTTGTCTCGACTTAATTTGATAAGATTTATTTCGATCCGCGTGGAGAGTCGAGGAAAAGGCCAAGAAAACCAGCGAACATCGAACATTGAGAAATGTTTTCTGCCCTCAATAAATTGTAGGAGGAATCGGAATGCAGAGAAAGAAAATTAGGTTATTTATTTGTCGGAATTTTGAGTCCTTAAAGCAGCAGCTTATTCCTATATGTTATTTATCTTAGTAGTTTGAGTTTTAAATTGTCTATCTAGTATTCAAGATTCCCTGATCAATAAATAACTCCTATATATATATTAGATATGTATATGTATTTTTTTTTTATATATATTTTTTTTATTTAAATATATATATTTTTTTCTTTTATTTATTATTCTTTTTTGTTAATTAAATGTCTTATTTAAAACTGATTCAAAAAGTGTTCGAGCTGTGATAATAATTTTGGTACTTTGATAATCCAACTGTAACCATCCATAAAATTGTCAGTACTATATTAAGTAATAAGTATTAATAGTATTTTTTGACAATTTTATCGATGTAACCCTTTACAATTTTTTCAAAAATTGGGTCAAATTTTTTGGCTGAAAATTGCTAACACCCTCATTGGTTTTATGATCATAACTTGGCTTAAACTCAACCGATTTCAGTCTGGTTTGGTTTTTTCTTCTTTTTTTAAATTAATTGTTGCCTCTTTATTTATAAATAAAAAAATACATAATAAAATTTCAGTTTACACATTTTTTTCCAGTGTCCCCACAGCATCGCAGCTAACATTTAAAAAACAGTTGAAATAGAAATGTAAACGTTTGTCTGATAAATGGCCTAAACGGGCCTTGTTTCGCCGCGTTCTCACTGAACACTCGAGGGCCGAGACTCGAAAGTCAAGAGAGTGTGGGTGATCTTAATGTTGTGTTTGTTTTGTTTGTTTTTTGCCCGTCGGTGGGTGTATCTATTGGCTACTGATTGGATTGGATTGGTTTGCATGGGGCAGCTACCGATGGGATCTTGAACAGGGAAGGGGGTAAAAGTGAAGTGCATTTAAATAAAGGTTATTCCGAGTTTTGTGAAGTGCCTACACATATCTCCAAGTTGGCTAAGAGAGATGGTTTCGATTGCAAGTGCTTTGTTCAAGTAGTTTTGATAAGGAAAAGTACTACATAAGCTACATAAATTTAAAGAAATGTGAGCTACTTAAGTTAAAAGTTTATGTTGAGAGAGGAAAATCAAACAATCGATGGTAGCAAAGTTGACTTTTTAATTGGAATTTAGAGGAACAGGAACCTTAAGTGTTGAAAGAGTAAATTGCTAAATTTAAGAATTACTTCTTTATATTAGGCTTATTTTTTTATTTATTTAAAATATGTTAAATTCTCAATTTAAACCTGATAAGGAAAAGTACATATAAATTTTATAGAAATGTGAACTGCTTAAGTTAAAGAAACAGGAACCTTAAGTGTTGAAAGAGTAAATTAAAAGAATTTATAAGTATAACTGTATATTAGGCTTATTATTTATTTATTTATTTTTTTGTTTAATTTAAATGTGATAAGTAAAACTACATGAATTGTAGAAGATTTAAACATTTAATGTAAAACAAACAGCAACTTTAAGTACTGAAAGATTTATTAGCAAAGATCATAAAATATTTTAAAAAGTATAACTCATAAAATCCTTTTAAAAATTTTAATTGCATTTAAGGTTAATTATTTACTTATTTACTCCTTTTTCAATTTAAAATTTTCTTTATTATTTTCCCACAATAATCAGCACTCATTCTGTGCTTCCATCAAATTGTCAAACGTGAAAGTTGTGCCTTGTTTCTGTTTTCGCCTGTTTTTGTATGTCTTTGCCTAGAGTTTTCCTTTTTGGGGTTTTTGTTTAGCCACCCGCCTTGTACATTTTTTAAAATGTTGTTAAAGTTTTTTCTTCCTTTGATTTGACCCTCTCCCCCTTCTGGTTCAAAAGTTCATTGTCAAGTCTAATAAAATGTTCAAATGACACGTTAAGTGTCAGCAGCTACAAGAGAGTTTCCCTGGCTCTGGTTCCCTTTTGCATTTGCACTTTTTGTTTGAAAGACCGCCGCGAGTAGCAGCGGGAGGGAAAATGCAGGAAAACTGGGGAAAACTGGGGAAAAAAAAGCCGAAAAAATACCGTTTACCGCTCTATCTGTGCCTGCCCTCTCGCTCTGTTCCCTTTTTGTCAAATGATGATAAATCGTGACCCGGCAAAGCCTCAGTGAAAATGTTTCGGCATTAGCATCCTTCCAAACCTCAGGCACTGGGAAAAATTTGAAGAAATTTATAAATAATTAAAAAATATATATTTAAAGGTTTGAAAAGGTATTATAGAAAGGAAAGGGGAAAATATTGAGCAATTAACAATTTAGAGAAATATTTATTAATAAAGAAATAATATTACAAATATTTTTTAATCATTTGATGCTGCGTTCTTGGTATTTTCTAAAGAAAATTTTTATAAATTATTTTTCCATGTAATTATCTATAAAATATTTTTAAAATTAAGGTATAAATACCATATTTTTTCTCACTGCATCCTCCCTCTCCTTTTGAGTGACGTGAAGAGACCTTCAAGAGGGCTACCAATTTTGTGCATTTTCCAAACGTTTTTCACCATCGTAACAGGATCCGCAGCATTCGAAAATCGACATTTCAGTGAATTATGTAGTTTTTTATGTGATAAATTTTGATTTATGCTAGTGTATGTGTGAATAACCGAGTAAGTGCACTTAGTTAGCGCTTAGAAATTAGGTAAAAAATAAAATTTATGAGCATTCAAATTGTCGAATGGGATGCCCTTTGGCTGAGTCGCAGCTCTGTGTGTGGCTTCCCTTCGTTTTTGATTTAAATGCAAATTACAGATTTTATTACTTTGGAGTATCAGTCACCTTTTCGCACCTTTAATCACGATCTCCGTTGAGTGACAAGTAAATATAAAATTTATGTATTTTGCATTGCATTTGCATTTTTTGAGAGAGGGAAAAAACGAAACTATGGGGCAATCGCAGGCAGTAAAGTTGACTTTTTAATTGGAAGGGCTTAAAGAGTGATTAAAAATACATGGAAAACATGGATTTAATTACTGAATTTTTGTTTTTTAATTATTATATATTTAAGTAGTAACAAAGTCAGTTTAAATAGTATAGAAAACTCCTAATGCCATTGGTAAATACTTCCAATTAAATTGAGCCTAAGCTTCTCTTCTTAAAAATCGAAAAATAACCCAAATAAAAAATATAAGCCTCGTAGCAATAACTGCCTCAAATCACCACCAATCGTAATATCATACACAAACTTTAATCGGTTTCAATTTTGACATTAACCCTGACTGAATGTCAATTAAATTTCATCATAAAAGCCGATGACAAATCCCCGCCAAGGTCGCTGCAAAAGCAAAGCAAAACCGAACCCGTGAACGATAACGATCCATTGATAAAATGCCAGAGCTATCTGTACAACTTCCACTTGCGACTTACAAGCTCATTTGTCGCCAGAGTTCCCAGAGTATCTGTATCTGGCGAATGCGCGCCTGCGAGTACGAGTATCTGTATCTCGGCATCGCCAGCGACCTTGCCAAGTGAAACGGCAAAAGCAATCAGCCGCCATGAAATGTGTGTAACAAATTAGCAAAAAGCGGCAATAATAAAAAATAAACTGCAAAATAATATGAAATAAATGAACACGAGGCAGGAATTTTTTAATTTAGATAATTGAAAAGCGAGGCGAAGGAAAAGAAATTCGCAGTAAACGATTCGAATCGAAGCCCAACCCCGCACCGATTTAGAACTCAATTATTAATAAAGCATTTGTTTTCAATGGTTTAATCAACGTCAGAGATGTGTCAGAGGATTTTTTCTATGGCTATTATATATGCATATCGATGTATATATCCTTCTTAAATTTTTTCATCAAATGAACCAATGTTTGCCCAGAGTTCTTTGCTATTATTTTTAATAATTTAATGAATCATTTTCAGGCAAATTTCTGCGGTTAAAATTGCGGGTATTTTATTAATAAAGCAATTTTGTGTTGTTTTTTCTGCTATTTTTATTACTCTTTGATTGATAAATATTTGATTAACATAATTTGCTGCTATGAAAAATGCGTGCTTCGGGGGAAAAACAAGGAAACGGGGAAACGAATTTGCTCATGTGGAAAATATAATGCGGCAAATTTTTGTGTGTGTGTGTTTTTCCCCCTGGTTAACAAGGCGTGTTATGGGCGGATTAAAATTGTTCAAATTGTGTATGTTATTTATTAATAGTGCTATTTGTGCAGCCAGATTATTTCACACGATATTTAGACGTGGCCAAACCCGAAACTGCGTCAATGGAATCCAATTTCGGCACCGCCAAAATGTCAAATGCATCAAAATCAAATCTCAAGAAACACGATCAGACTAATTAAAGAAAAAGGAAATATAAACAAAAAAAAATAAATGAGAGCCGCAGTCATCGACAAGTCAAATTAATTAAAAACAAAAACACAATCAAAGCCAAAAACAAATGCCACTTGTTGGCCAAAAAGGTCCCCTTGGCAGAAATACAAAGAAATACGAGAAATACGAAAATAAACCCAGCCCAAAACTGAGGGCCTGCAATCTACAGATGTTTTAGGTGTGTCCTAGCCATGGCCACGCCCTATATTTTTGTCTTTAGCCCAAATCGAATCGGCAATCCAGTTTTTTGTTTACTTTCTAATACATGATAGCCGGGGCCAGAATCGCAGCCATGTGAACTTGGTCAATTTGCTGTCGGCAACTCCAAAGGTCAGATGCAGCTGAATAAGTTAAATAAATACTCCACTTACTCTGGCTTAAAAAAAAATACAAAATAAGCTAACTTTAGGCAAAAAAAAAATACAAACAAATTTTCTATTTTAAAGCCAAGCCCAATCATACCAAGAAAATCCAAAGCAAATAATTTCAGCTATTAAAATCAGCCATAAAATCATCCTCTTACCAGATTTTTATTCAAAGACCATAACAAACCCCATGGTAAACTTCGAGCACCCTTTTCTAGGGTACAATTATTACCGCTTTAATTTATGTTTATTGTTTATTGTTTTTATTGTGTTCGTACTCCTTTGGGCCAAGGAAAAAATTGAATTTAATTATATGTAATGATGCTTTTTTTTTGCTCAGTTACTGATTGAAATTTATATCAGCCTTTGTCCGCGGAAATTTATTAATATTTCTATGACTTTAATGTCTCTTTTTGCGTGGCCAAGATCCTCGTAAACCTTGCGGATTTAATGGTACAACGATTTTTAGTGTTTTTCAATTGATGTTTATGGATCTATTGCGGCTTGTTTATGTTTATTGGCGGAAAAAAAAACCCCACAGAAGATTATCAATAAAAGAGGCGAGAGTCTAGCTCAAACGCATAACTCCCACAGCCAAAAAAGTCCGCACTCTTAATGAGCTCGAAATATATTTACAAAAAAATATATATATATCGGAGTTTTCTTTGCGGTCAAGTGATTGTCCGCTTTTGGAATTCCGTATTTGGGTTTGTTTTATTTAAATATCAAAACCATAAATTCGAATGCAACTGTCAAGTGCAGGAGCATTGTTAGTGCGGGGCCTTATGGGGTTAATGTGCTCATTGTGCGCCCATTTATTTTGTTGTTCCCAAAACACCACTCTCCTGCTCCAGTTTGGTTGGGGTTTCGAGAATGAAATCAGAGTGCAAATTAAGTGGGAATAGGTGTAAGTTCTCCCTTATGGATAGGAATAATATTGAACTTTTGCAAAAAAAAAATTAATTATGGTTAAATATTTTTCTAAGGGGTTTCTAGAAAATTTGTTTAATAATAAATAAGAAAGTAGAGAACCAGAAAATAATATAAAGATCTTTATTGTAATTAATATATAAACATTTATCGGGGGTCGCAATATTTATAATTTTTTACAATTAAAATCATTAGTTATTAAGAGGATTTTTCTTATTATATACAAGAAAAGTCAAATTCAATTTTATCATTCTGTTTAAGAAACAAAATTTGAAGAGTTTACTAAACATTATTAAGCTCAAAATTTCTTAGGAATTTGTTGTTCATTCTTATTCCAATTTTAAAAAGATTATCTGGTTCGACTTAATATATGAGCAATTTTTATAAATTTTTAAATTCGAAACCCTTAAAGGGCTTATTATTTATTCAAAATTTCCAAGTTTATCTTTTTTTTTTGTTACTAAAACTTTTAAATTCATATTAATATGTGCACAAGTATTTATATACATTTTTTTATATATTTTGTATAAAGGTTAGCTAAATTCCCCATAATTCCCATAACTTGCATAAAACTCTACCTATTTATAAACAAAAACCATAAGCTTATCCCAGCTCCCTTCACACTTTTAGCCTTTAAATTTAGACAAAACATTTTGACAAGTTTCACAAGATATTTGGCCAACCCCTGGTAACATAAATAAATGTAAATGTAAATTATGAGGGACGGAATGATCCTCCTCCTCCGAATGTCAAAATGATTTCTGCCTTTTCAAGTTGTGCCGCCAAATGCAAAAGTTTTTGACTCAATTTGCATTTTATTCGCAATCTATATTGGCGCCGCAGCTTCTGAGCGGCAAAAAAAAAAAACAAAAAATAAAGGAAATAAAAATTGACGCAAGCCTCTCTGCGACATATTTTGCCACATTTTTGATTGATTTGTTTTGCCAGGCGAGATGGGGGCCCTGGCGCCAGATTTTCGCCTTTCGTTTGATTGAAGGGTAGAGTGCCTGAAAATTGAGCCCAAGGTCTACTGGGAAGGAAAACGATTTCATGGCAGCTGTTCACACACTTGTTTCATTAGTTAAATGGAAATAAATACGAATGCAAACAGGAAAAGTCTAGCCGCCACAACAACATTTGGTTTCCATTTCAGTCGGTCACAAAATCAAATGAAAAACATAACTCAAAAATGGAGAAGATGAAATTATGCTGCTGCTCAATGATAAATGAAAATTGGGAATTTTAGAATTCTCCAGGCGGGAAACTCTTGAATTTTTCTCATGTTCATGGCATAGAAAGTTTCCCTGGGACTTTAATGATTTAGCCAAAGGTCGGGCCTGTTGCGGCTGCCATTATGCAATATTCTGTAGGGACCCCAAAGTGAAAGTTTCCACGCACTTTCGGTTTTTCTTGGGGAAACTCCTATAGCGGGTGAAAATGTTTTCATATCTTTATTTCTTTCGGACTCCCAACCGAGCCTCATCTCCATCACCATTGAGTGCCATTCGAGGTGATCCCAAATACTCAAAGAGATCTTTATCCCAGTGGAGAACTTTGTGTGGGTAGCTCGGATCCCCGGCTCGTCTGGAGATGGCTTATTAAAAATTCTAATCACATGCAATCGCCCCGAGAGCTTGAGGTTTTCCCTCTCCAACTCTTTCGGCCAGTACAATGGCCCGGAGTCGCCGACGGTTATCGATTAATCATCAAATTAAAAATTACCACTGCCAAAGAGAGCGTGGAGCGTGTCCAAAACAACATGAAAAACACCTCGAAAGGCAATTGGAGCTGTGTTTTTTGTATTCTTTATTTTTTGTGGTTCTTTTTTTGGCACTTACAGTACGTTTGGGTCAGCCAATTTAAACAATATCTAGAATTTCGTGGCTGGAGAGGGGCGAATACAAAACAACAGAAAAATAATAAAAACCACACGAACTTCGATTGGAATTAAAAGTGTTTTTACGTTTTTTTTTGGCAATTGTCTGTCTTGATTTGTGGGGGGGAAAGGCAGGCAGGCAGGAGACGTGTTTTATAACTAGCCATAAGGACTGATAATTGCCAGAATTCGTGGGATTAGCCAACTGAAAGCGAGTGAATACGATTGGTGAATGCCTCGGAGAAGCGTGGTTAAGTTTTCGCTTGCTAATCGATTTATTTTCGACCGAGTTACGTGAGGTTCTTAGGGGAGCCAATAATCTGTAAGAGAAGGTTTCCATCAAGGTCAATATAAAGCGGGTATTTAACAATTATATATAGCTAAATAATTCCCACAGTTTTGGAACTCCAGAGAAGATTGCTCATCGTCTTTTTCCAAAGCAAATAACTAAGGTTTATTTTTTTATGTCTAAAAGTATCTCTTTCTCTTTGTCCTATTCTTTGAAGGTGACTCCCCTTTCTTTGATTTCCGGGTAAATTGTTGACTAGAAAACAAAACAATTGAGGCTCTCCTTACATAAACAAATAAATGCACATATATGTACATTAAAGTCGTAAATTAATTTAAATATGGCAAATAATTTCCTTTGATTGTTTAAGCAATTTTGTCTGTCTTCATAAATAAGGCTTTTGAAGAGCCGCCTGGAGCTCAACAAATACAAATATCAAGAACAGAAATCAGATTTAAAGAGTATATTATTATTATTATTGCTTTTTAAATATGAAGAATTCATTTGATAATTTTTATAACAAAATTTTTTGAATTCTTATAAGCCAAGTTATTAAAAGTCTTAACAATGATGTACAAAACTAAGATAAGTAATTAACTGGTTTATTATTATTATTGATTTTTAAATACCAAGAATTTTATTGATACTTCTTTAATTCTTTAAAACCAAAATATAAAAACGTTAATTATGACTTACCAAACTTAGATAGGATTATTTCTTTTAAAATACCAAGAAAATAATTGAAATATTAAACCAATATTAATGATGGGTAATTAACTAGTTTATATTTTTTGAAATATCCAAAATAAATTTGATAAATTTATTATTATACTTTTTTAATTATTATTATAATTTTTTAATTAACCACTAAAATTTATAAAACATTATTATGATGGTTAATTATCGCAAAAAGAAATATAAAATAGAAATTATTTCTTACAACTAAAATTGTTACAACTTTATTAATGAATAACCAAACTATGCTGAGCAATAATCCCAAAAAAATGTATATAAAATATATTTTTATAACTAAAAGTATTAAAAAAGTTATTAATGATTACCAAACTATGATGACTAATTATCCCTAAAAAGAAATATGAAGTTCCAATCGCTATGCACTCTAATGTGCATCTTTATTTTCCCTGTGTATCATCTTACACCTCTCCCGGCATCTCTTGATTCAAATTAATTAAATCAGATTCTTTTCCAAAATTTCTTATCACAAATTTGTCATCAGCTTGTAAACAGCCCCAGAAGAAGAAGCAGTCCCTGCCACATGCTGATCATAATGAAGTTAAACCGTTGATATCGATCTCTCGACGCCCCAGACAATTAAAGCGAAGAAAGAGAGTGGGAGAGGGAGAGAGAGAGAGAGCTCTCTCCCAGAAGAATTGCAAACGGAGAGAGCATCGGAGAAGACTGGTAATCAGCTGGTGGCAGAGCTGCTCTCTTCGGCTGCGAAGAAACACAAAGCTGAGAGCCGAAGTGCAGCCGAAGTCAAGCCGAAGTAGAGCCGAAGTGAGCGCCAATTCAAGCCACATTTGCGCAGACGTCTCCGGCTCAAGCTCGCGATCAGTTCGCTTTCTGCGAGCTTCGCGCACACAACGTTCAGATCTTCAGCTCTCTATTTAGGGCCCACTTGGAGGCTCCGATCGCTCAGTGGCTCCCACGCCTTCGTCAAGTTTCGTTAGCTGACCGTGAAGTGAGTTTCGTTCTGTTCGTAACCGTTGTGCGGGGTAATATATATTTTGGCCAAGTTCATTCACGTTGCGCCATAATTAATGTAACGTAACGCTCCTCGCGTCGAAATCGAATTCGAACGTTAAAATTAATTGCAATTTGCAAACTGTTTTATTTGGATTTCTGATTTCCATTTTCGGGCATTTCCGTTTCACTTTTGAGCGCGCATTCGAGCGCAACAATTAATTGCAGGCAATGCAAATTGACCGTGATTGTTTATGATTGCCAGTTTGGCAACAAGAGAGCCTCGCAAAAGTGAA
Source organism: Drosophila jambulina (assembly GCA_018152175.1). Taxonomy (NCBI): domain Eukaryota; kingdom Metazoa; phylum Arthropoda; class Insecta; order Diptera; family Drosophilidae; genus Drosophila; species Drosophila jambulina. The sequence goes on from JAECXH010000027.1 coordinate 24,663,764, forward strand.
ATTTCCCTCAAAATAAAAAAAAATAAAAACCAACGCATAATAATACAAACAAATTAACATAACAAATTTTCTGCAGCTTTTGGCAACAAATTGAAATTCCGTTAAATGACAACGTAAGCCGAAAAATAATTATAAATAACGATACAGCAAAATTACCCCACCGAGTGCAAACAAAACAGAAAGCAAAGCAAACTGTTTAAATATTTTAACAAAAAATTCTGAAATATGTCTGCGGCGGCATCGATGCAAAAACGAAAGTGCTCGAAGCGGATCAGCGGTTAGAGAGAAAGGCAAGTAAGTGAGCGCGGAGAAATGGGAGTTGGGAATTCTACCGGGGAATTCCATCGGTGAAAGATCGATGTTCGAGTGGAAATAATTCAGGAAGTTCTTTATCATTTGATCAGAGGTTAATGAATAATGATGCTCAATGGGAAATGCAAAGTGAAAATTGCCGAAGAATAAAGAGTGAAAGAGTATTTTATGGGGGACTTAAGAAATATAAAAGGAGTTGTCAAAAGATTACCTAGAAAATAGTTTTTATAAAGAGAGTAATTCTAAAGAATTCCCTTGAAAATATTATAAGCAGATTTATACTTCTTAAATTTGATTTTTTATATTTCTATTATAAGGGATTGTATTTATTTTTCCAACTGAAGCTTTAATTAATTTATTTCCTTTTTATATATTTTTATATTTAAAAGAATATATTTTATATTCCAACTTAAGTTTTAGGTAATTGAGTGATAATATCTTGGCAGATAAGTGAACTACATTTTATTTAATTTTACCCTTTGTAAAGATGAAATATAATACAAGAAAAAAATAGCAAATTTAAATAGCTAGAAAGATATAATTTATAATAATAAAATATTATTATATAAATATTTTTGTACAAATTATGAATACATTTTTTTAAATAATTTATTTACATCACAGAACATTTAAAAACATTTTATTTTTCCCTTTCTTAAATACTTCTCTCCATTTTAATTACTTTTTACAATTACTGCATTTATATTTTTAAATACCATCTTATTTAATTAAGTAAGTTCCTAGATTTTCCCTAGTTTTCCTACACTTTCCACTCAAACAAACTGATTGCATCCGATAGATACACATTAGATTGTCGCTGGGCTCTTTAGTCAAATTGCATTTTCTCTCACTAATTTCACAGCAATTGAAGTTTTCCTTGGATCACTGGGCTTATACCCCCTTTATTTTCATTTCATTGTTGTGCGAAAAACGATTTCCCTTTATGCGAAAAGCCACCCAAACCCCCCTGTTCCTCATCAGCGGCAACCCACTAACTTGGTTTCTACTCCAATTTACTTTGTTAGCGAGCGTGATGATGACAAACACAACCTTTCACACTTGGACCAGTCAAGTAAACTGAAAAAAAAAGAAGTTGAATATTTAAAATGTAATTTATTTATTTTATAAATTTACAAATTATTAACAATAAGCTTTAGCTTTATTTATAAATACTACACCCATTCAGAACAGAAATACATTTCTTGCTAGTTTATTTTATGGAATTTCTCCTGCTTTGTTTCGAGACTTTAAATGAATACAAATTATATTTTTTTTCCTCCTCTGTAAACCTTTAAGTGAGGCTGTAAATTCGCCCTGTCATTCCCCGGTGATCTCTTGACCGTCCCCCCCACTGTCTCTTTTCCTGCTCATTTGTGACACATTTCCCTCGGCCAGTAAAAGTTCTCCGAGACCCGATTTGTATGCCATGGACAAACATTTTGGCCAAGAAATTGAACTACTTTCGTTAAATGTTAACCAGCGAGAGCGGGGGGGTGGAGGGGCTTACGGAAGGGGTATTAACATAAATATTTGATGCGATTTTCCAGCGAATTTGCTGTGTCAAATGCACCATAAACACTCAACTGAAACTCACCTACTTGGCTGTCTGTCTGTCATCGTTTGCCAGCTTTCATTCAATTTTTTACATAAACCGGCAAGGGGGCTCGAGCCCCCCGTCGACTCTTTTTAAATGCAACTCCAGCAGTCCGGGCAGTAAAAATAAAAAATAAAAAAAAAAAAAATATTTTAAAGCGTAAAAGAGGCCGCTGGCGAAATAGTTGAAATTCGCTTGGAACAAAAATTTGTTGGCTTTTTGTGACAAGAATTTGCAAATGTCAACGAAAATTGCGAATTTCGCATTAAAGGGAATTTGGCAAATGGTATGGAGGGAGGAGAGGGTAATGGGGAAAGGGGGGACATACCAAAAAGCCCCAAAAAGCGAACCAATTGAGATCGTTTTATAAGGTTTACTTGAATTTATTTTATTTATTTTTTTTTATTTTTCTTGTGTCTTTTTGCCGTTTCTTATACAACTTTTGCATTTCTTTTCTGGGGCAGTTTTGTGTCTGGCATTTTTAAAGAGTTGGATCCGTAACGGAATCGGGAATCGGTAACACATCAAAGTCGGGACATGACATGTCCTCAGATATATAAACCTTATTTTAATGTGAAAATATGTGGAGAAGGTGGACGGGTCTTAACATAAATATTACTTCTCAAATATGGTTCTAAATAAAGTTAGCTGGGTATACAAATTATGATAGGTAATAATTAGTAATAAAATAATAATAATTAGTAAGATAAAAACATTTAAATATAGATTTTATAATATTAAATTAAAAGCTAACCTTCTAGATAAATAAAACTTGAGTCCCTGTTTCTTTCCTATTTAAATAAATTCCTACCGAGTTCCTGGCGTAGTTTCCTATATTTACCTTGACTTGAATTACATTTAAACAATTACTACATTTTCTTAATAAGAAAAAATGTACAAAAATCTTTGACTTCCCCTTTTCACTTGAATCGAAGCTGCTCTCGAATTTTCAACTTGATTTTTCCCTTTAACCATTAAGCATATTGAATTGCCATCGGATCTTTCCACTCGTTATCGTTCTTTTCGTGGACGGTGTGTGTGTTTGCCTTCGAATGTAACACTTGTCGGTCGGTACTGACTGACTGACACTCTCGGTATCCGTCAGATACATTTACAAGCCCGGTATTTCCATTACTTCCCCCTTCGCGTTAATGACAACTCTGCTTTTTTTTTTTTGTGGCGCGACAAGAAACGAATTCAAAGGCCGACACTTGAATAAATCGAAATGTAAGTAAGGTGGCTCTACATACATTCATTTCGGACACCTGTCGCCACAGTCTATATCTTTGCCAATAAAAAAAAGAGAAGCAGCTTTGTTATTATTTATTGTTATTTTACAGTTCCTAGGCTAAAATCGATTTCTGACTCAATTATAGAGGTGGTTGCGGGATCCTCTCATCGAGATATTTACCGCTCGATTACCTAATTGATATTGTTATGGTGTCATAATTGTTATCAGCCTTTCCTCAGATAAAGCCTAATTTATGGTCTGGGATCACTGAGGTTCGGCTGTCATCATCATATGTTAGTTTCTTTATATAGAGAGAGAGAGACTCTGAAGATTTCTCCACTAATTAGACCATAAAGGAACCCCGAATGATTCAGATAAAACCACAACAAAGGTCACGCTTTAATTGATAAGAAAACAATGCAGAGGCTCTGGGCCTTCGCTTCTAGTTCGTTACTTTTCGAATTTTCTGCTCACTCGCTCGGAAATCCTCAGACTCGAGCTTCAGGTGACGGGGCCCTGCCCCGATAAAGATCGCACCCCAGAAAAAGTCAGAGAACCCAGACAGGTGGCAGGGGTTTCGAGTGCACTGCCGCAAAGGAAGCCCAGCGAAAGATACAGATACAGATACAGATACAGGTAAAGAAACAGAAACAGAAACAGAACCAGAAAACAGAAACACTTTTAATAGTTTTGAACCTTTTGTGTGCCTCCGCCTGGGCCGCCACTTAAAATGTGCAACGGAGCGTGCCTTTCTCTTGGGGCACAGAGAGTAATTAACCCATGCTGGCCATTCTTCTCCTTCACTTATGTGTGTGCAAAACATTTAATTGTGCCGATTGCATTGCCACCATATCTGAAATGCCAAAACACACACAAATTAACTCGACTTCGACTTGGACTCCATTCCAGTTTCGGTTCGAGTTCCTGCCAAGATCAAAGTTCTTTCCGCCGCTCTGGTTCTTGACATATTCAAAGCATTTCTACCCATAGTCCGGGGTTATTAAAAGTACCGACTCATCATCATCATCATCACCATCGTCGTCGTAAAAGCACAGAGTCTCCAGTTATATAAGCCACAGAGAGATCCACAAATGTCACACTCTAAAAATTAAAGCAGAAAATAAAAAAAAAACGAAAAAGAAGCCCCAGTAAGCCAATTAGTTGCTTCCGTAATTTCTTGGTATTATTTTAATTAGCTCTTTTCGGGTTTACTTTTTGCCTTTTTGGTTTTATTTAAATTACTTTTTAACAGCTTAAAGATTTATTTGCCTATATATGTACCTACAAAACTCAAACTAAAGCAGAGCCTTAGAGCTCTGATAATTTATGGAGGGAATGCATTTTTTCGTTAGACTGCTGATCGTATAATTTTCCAAAAAATTACGCTTTTTGGTGTGGGGCGAAAAGCCAAGTTAGTTTCCAGGAAATTTTTAAACCCGGATGTCTTTTTTATATTATTGAAAAATATAGTTTAGTGACCATTTTAATGGCAGTGGGAATATATAACGATTTTTAAAGGAAAGTAAAAAATAAACTTGACATATTCAATAATATTTGAAGTCAAAGAATACTTTGTTTTCTAAAGATATCTTATATATACTATCTTGGTTCAAGCTTACCTATTTGAGTACATTTTCTTCTGCTATATATTTGTATTTTATTATTATAATATTTCCCTGGAATACTTCCACTTTCTGCCACCTGTTCTTAAGCATTACCTTTTCTTGCCATTAACTTTTTCCATTATTTTCTCAAAGCCTTGTCTTGCATAAATTGTTTTTCCATGCCCTGGCATACACATATATTTCGTACACAAATCTAAAATATAACCAACTATCAAATAATTCATAACGTTCTTTGCCACACATTCCTTTACGCACCTGGAGGTCTTCGTTGGTGAAATGAGGGAAAAACAACAACAACAACAACAACACCACAAACAACAGCAATAACAACAAGGAAAAATGCGTTTTAGTCAAGTTTGCCGCGAGCTTCTCGAAAAAGAGTCGCCGCCGGGTTTAAGTGTGTTATGTGTGTTAGGTACAGTAAAGAATATATAAAGAGAAATACTTAAAAAAAAAAATAAAACAAAAAAAAAAAATTACATTTTTTTTTTAAGTAAAAAATTACTAGGAAAATGTTTATAAAATATTTCAAAGGTTTAATAAAATGGTTGAAAAGGTGTTTTGCTCTTAGCTTTATCCCAATAGTTATGTCATTCTAATGAAATTATTTAAAAGTTGTTATATGTCTTGGATACAGTAAAGAATACATGGAAAAAAAATATTTTAAAAATATACTAGAAGGAAATTTATTAGGAACATTTTTTTTTATATTTTAAAAGTTAAAAAAAATGTCTTAGATAGTGTTTGCTTTTACTTGAGTCCTCGTAAATATGTATTTATGATGAAACTATTTAAAAGTGGTCAAGATTTTATATAATAATTATGTGTGTTAGATGCAGTAAAAAATACTCAATAATAAATTTTATATATATTCATAAGGCGGTAAATATTAGGAAAATAAAGTTTTTAATATATTTTAAAGGCTTTAAAGAATGTTTAAATATGGTGTTTGCGTTTAGACTTATTTTCATTGAATTATTATTGAATTATATTAAAATGTTTTCTAGAATTTATATAATTATTCTTTTACTTTAGCTGAAATTCAATTTAGTTAATATTAGTGAATGATGTAATTTATTAGAATTCTCTAGTATTTGTTAGAATCCTTCTTAGACCAGCTCCACTGTATCTGTGCGTTGGCTTCGTGTGTGGCAGCTGCGATCCGACCTCAGACAGTGACTGCAACTCCCTCCAACCCCCTTTTGGCTGTGGCACTTTAGCTCGATATTTATGCAACGGCACACACTTCATGCCCCTGCCCAGCCACCTGTCCCCCTCTGCCCCTCTTTCCCCCTGCCCCTCTTCCCCTCACTGCCCCGTTTACTCACCTTTCTCAGCTGCAATTTAAGCGCACATTTTTCTTGGCAACACACTGCCACCACACACACACACACATTTTCCCTCTCGCCGCATTAGGAGTAGTTTTTCCAGGTTGCCATCGCTCTCCCACTCTCTCCCATTGTGTGCAACACTTGGCGCTTGCCACATAACGACAACGGCAACAGAAGTTGCAAGTTGCAACTGCAACATATGCAACAGCAGCAGCAGCAAGAGCAACTGCATCGTAGCATGACACATTAAATGCAAAACGGCAGCAAGGTGCAGAAAGGGCAAGGGAGGAGTTGTTGCCCCAGGGGGGTTTTCAGAGGGTTAAGGGGTTACTGGGAAGAAAAAAGGGGACAGCGGTTCCTCTCCTGTGGCTCTTTATTTAATAAAGAAATGGCTTGCACATTTTTTTTTTAAGTTGCTCCATAACCAGATGATCCTGGTATGTAAAGGGTATTTAAGGCCTTGGGGAGGATATGGGAAGGGATAATAAAGATATAGTTATGGGGAATATATAGGGAAGGGTGATATATATGATAGAAATACTGAAGACATATTGATGTGTAAGATCTATAACGCAGCTCAGAAGACAAGGCTTTCAACTCCCTTTTTCTATAAAACTTTATTACATGATTATTATTAAATATTGTTAAATTTATAATTAACTTCCCTACTTCAAGGTCCTCAAGGCTTGTTTTTATTTTATAAAATAGGGTATCTTCCCTTCGATCAGACATATCCTTGGTGCCCTTTTCACCCTTATCCATTTTACGCATAATAAACCGCTCTTGCTGTTGCTGTTGCTGTTGCTGTTTTCATCTGCTCCTAACTGGCTTTAACCCGAGGAGCAGCTGTTGCCACATTCCTCTTAACCCCCTGTTGCCATATGTGCCAGTGCTATGACACACCAATTGGCAGAACCAGCTGTGACAAGATGGAGAGAGGTCTCAAGAAGACAGGTGAAGAGGGTAAAGATGCCAGAATTAGTTAACCATATCAATCAGCTGTTGGAGGAATTATGCAAACATATTGCATTGAAGAGAAATATTTAAGAAATAGTAAAGAGATCATTCAGTGGCATTAAATAATAATAAATAATGGTAGCACCTTAGGCCATTGTGGATTTCAGCATCGAAAACACTTTAAATAATTGCACGGTATGCCCGGGAGAGAGACTTTAATAAAATAATTAAAATGAAATATGCCAAGCTTGCGGGTTGGGAAATACAATTTTTTTTTGTTGCTGTCTTTAGCACTTCAGAAAATTGCTAAAAAAAAAAGGAAAATAAAAAGAAAAAGAAGGAGATGAAAAGAAGAGAAGAAGCTTAAGAGAAGAAGCCACCGCAGAACAAAAATTCTGCGGGTTACCAATCTACGCATTTTTGAACCCCATCTTGCCCCGCCAATTCGAACGTCAAAGAAACACCGACAAAGGCTGGCGCGGTAAACTGTGTTTTCATTTCAAAGAAGTAAAAAAAAAAAAATTCGTTGTTGAAAAGCATAAAAGTTCAACAGAAAATATTAATTTCAATTATTTAGCTACGCGCCAAGCTGCGATTTAATTTTTCTCTTTTTCCCACTGAAAACCTGGGAAAAGGAAGGGGAGCACTTTGTTCGCTAAATGCGAGCAATTTGTTACAGGATTTTCATCGGTTCTGTGGGAAAATCTTCTTCTGCAGGCGGGGAAAAAGCGAAGGCAATTTATAATTATCCACTGTAGGGGTGGCGCTCTGGGAGAACATCGCGGCATAGCGGAAGTTATTACAGGAAAACTGCAGTTATTTTCCAAAGAACTTGACATTGGCAGGCGGCTAAAGAATCTTCAACCGATTCTTCTGGCGTTCTTCGGCAGCTTTGTCTTTCATTTCTGCATTTACCACCTATTCTTCAGCTTTAGCTTCTGTTTTTCCTGCTTCCATTTTCTTTGGTTTCACCTGTAATTAAAGACGACACTTTGGCATGTTTTGTGCTGGCACGGAAATGCTTTTGATGAAAGACCAGTTGAGTGTGTAAAAGAACTCGAATTGTCGTCAAGTACCAGGAACTCAGAGATCTGGCAGCTGGGAAATTGATTGAGCTGATGGGGAGAATGAGGAGGAAATTGTTTAAATTTAATTTATACATAAATACCATAATTATTTATTGATCATTTAAATAATCAATTCAGATTTCGCACCTAATTAAATTAAAATAAAATCAGCCTAAAGAATTCCTCTGAAATTACCTTTCCACACAATCTCTTCTTTGCTTTTAGTTTTTTTTTTTTGTATTTTTTGTGGTTCAATCTAAAATTGGCAACACTCATTATAAGAATACCGTATCAACAACCTTTCACACAGACTCTCACCCAACCGCCCGTGGTTTCTTTTGGAGACCCCCTGAAAATTACAATTAAATTCAACTGCGAGCAGAACCCCAACTCCAGCGATCATTTCGCAGCGGGTGCTAATGTGAAATAAAATTAAAGATCTGGGAAAGAGAGGCAACACATAATAACAGTAAATTATGAAATCTTATTTAGAACTGTGTTATTTAATTGCCAAAAACAAAACAAAAAAATACTCAAAAAGATAAATGAAAAATTACACAAAATATGGCAAAGCTCTTCGAACCTTAACCCCTCCAAACTTGATTCGATTAATGCTCGATAAGCAACGAGTTTTAGTCGAATATTCAAATGTCCATAAATACCAGGCAGAGTCCCTCGGTCATGTTACACTTGCCGGGGCGGAAGATTAATCGCTTGACATCACACTTGGCTACAAAAAAAATCTTACCTAATTTGATTAATTATTCAAATTAAACCGCTTTATTTTTTGTGTGGAGATTTTCCCTATAAATAATTACAATTATTAGTTCGAGCTGAATTCACTGGGAAATATATGTAATTGGGTGACATAATACAGGTGCGTTGAAGTTCCGTCATATCGAATGACGTCTTTTGGGACAGTGAGTCAGTCTTTGGGGATATAGTAAGTTGGCGACGATGTGGCTCATCGAGCAAACAATTCGATGAGTAAATATTTATTAAACTTTTAGCCAACAGTCGTGTGAAAAGTGAGGAACAGCAAAGAAGGGCTCTGTCTGTGCCTATAGAAATTTATTAAATAAAACTCTGATTAATATTGAATGGTATGTAAAACAAATAAAATTTAAAATAATATACAAATTTCAGTTATTGAAAAAGAAACCCAACCTTCATAACAGCAATCTACCTTTTCGTTTTTTATATTTTTTCATTTACCAAGGTCAAAGTTCTCTTCTTTAGGCCCTTGACTTTACATTTTGCAATTTTTCACGCACTTCTTCGCTGTATTTTTTTACCATAACCATTATTTTTTTTTCTTGGTTGTATTTTTTATTTCGGCACATGCAAACATGATTTTTTGTTGCCTTTCTTTTCATTAAACAATTCTTCTGTATTATTTGTTTTTGTATATTTTTTTTTTTTGTATTTTTTGCTACTCCTCTCTTATTATTTTTTTGCAAACTTTACATTTGCAAAAGTTCATTAACATTTCGTGCGTGTGGCACAAGAGGAAAAAAACCACGCAGCGTTTTCCATTTTAATGAAATTTAGCCGCGTTTTGTTTTTAGTTTTTTTTTTTGTATTTTTGTTTTCTACAATTAATTATGCAAATTGTTACATGACCAAAGAAGAATTTCTTGCTTATACGGACGAAATCAATTTTTATTTCGAGTAGAATTTAAAAGCTGACTTTTAGAAACTCTTTTGGCCACAGCTAGACCATAAATTAAGCTAATAGAAATTAGTAAACGAAACTCCCCCGAGTGACCTAAAAACTAATAAAAACTTAAGAAAAAAGGCAGCAAAATTTGCTTAATTTTTTGCATAAAGGTTTTTGTCAACTCTCCGCTTGAGGGAGTAGCCGGACCATTCTTTCTCCGGCTTTCGCTTTTTTTTCAAAGGGGGAAACCTCTTTGTTTTGTTTTCATTTTCTAGTTTTGTTTTCTTTAAGGTATAATTTGTTAGCCTAAACCTTCTCTTTCGTTTCGTTTAGTTTTTTGTGTGTGCGATTTTTGTTAGAAACGTTTTTGTGTCAACCGCAAGAGTTAAACGAATTTTTCTTGGTGTTTTTGTTGCGGTTTTTAATTGCTGGGATCGTCGGTGTGGCATCGCATCCGTAAGATTCGCTTTTGTTTTTTACCCTCTCGTCTCCGGTTATCTCATAATGACAACTATTTGGGGGCTTGCTGGGAGCGAAAGTTGGGATGGATAATTATTTGGGGTTTTGTAACAGAGCTCTCCCCCGAAAAACTAATTGACCATTATTTAAATGATTTTCTTTGGGTTTCGTAGTGGAAATTGCCTTTTAAATATAGATTTTTAATAACTGTCCCTAAATCTCTTTTTTTTTTCTTTTTCTTTATGGTTTTATCTTGTGATTATCCAACAGCTTATTACTCCAATTCCTATTACATATAACCAGTTAATGTATCCTTTTTTAATTGTTAAGTTTACCTGTTCCTTGGGCCATCTTATAGCCTCTTATTGTGTCTAACTTGTGTTTCTTCCAGTGTTAGTTGAAATAATATAACAAAAAAATTTTCTTAACAATATATATTCTGAAATATTCTTTAAATTTACATCAATATTTTCATGATTTTGCTTCAAAGAATCCTCATAAAATCCTTTAAACAAGATGAATCTATTACAAACTCCTCAATTTCCCCCCATAATCCCTTGTTATACTTCCACTTGTGAATCCTTGTGTTTACCTTTTGACTAACTGAATCCTTTTCCTGTGTCTTCTCTCTCCTTTAAACCCTACAGATCTTGGAACCCTTAGTAGCCACCACAGCAGCATTGGCAACCTCAGCGCCAACAGCAGCAGCAGCATCCCAGCAGTGACCTTGATCAGCACCAGCAATATCACCACCACCGGCAAGAAGACATCCTCCGAGCTGGTGATACCCACCAAGCCGCTGGCTGCATCCCTGACTCCCGGCAAAATGGAGCTGCTGAGCAGCAACAGCATCAGCAGCAGCAGCCCAGTTACAGGAACCACAACCACGACAGCCACGCATCACCTGCACCAGGCGACGACCACAAAGCAACTGCTGGTGCAGGACTACCTGAGCTACGCCTCGCCGCCGACCTACTCCCGCCTGCCGCCCGACGGCCATGAGTTTCCGCCCAACTTCAGTGAGCCCCTGATCATGCACAGCAGCCATCCCCTGAAGGTGACCAGCACTGAGCTGGGCTACGAGATCCAGAATGGCAAGGATGAGGGCTCCAATTCCGCAGCGGCACCGCCACTGCCCAAGACGGGGCCACCGCCCACAGTGCCGCGGAAGGTGTATCGCCAGGATTTGGTGATAAATGTGGAGCCAGCTCCCAGCTTGACCCGTGACTATCAGAGATCCCTGAGTGGCGGGGCACCGCGGAAGCCAAGTGATTGGCGAAAGGATGAGAAGTCGGAGAAGTCGGTGCGGGACAAGATAGCCATGTTCTCGTCCAACAACGAGCTGGATGCCATACCCCCAGCTCCGGTGACAGCCTCCATAAGTAGCTCCTCCTCCTCGTCCTCCTTCTCCCGAAAGCCCATGAACCGCAGCAGTGAGAATCTGCTGGACAGCTGCTCATCCCCGGCAGCTCCGTCGCTCAAGACCCGGGCCATGAGTGTGGAGAACCTGAACGATGTCCAGCGACAATATCAGCTGGCCAAACAGCTGCCACAGTTGCATGTGGCCGACTCCATGTACTCCCTGAACACGGCCTCGTCGCCGGTCACGCAGAGCTACGCCTCCCTGCCCCGAAGGAGTCACGGTGGATCCTATTCCTCGGGCGTGGAGCGAAGGATCAGCTTCTCGGGCGAAGGTGGTGAGGCGGCCAACCGAAAGGCAGCCATTACCAATATCCTAGAGCAGCGCCGGAGGAGCCTATCGAAGCTTCGGGGCCTGGTCATACCCGAGAGACCCCAGCTGCTGGAGCCCATCCTAGACTTGCCCGAGATCAAGAGCCAGGTGAAGGCGGCCAGTGGCGAGGATAGCACGGACAGTGGTCTGGGCGAGAGCCATCGCAGCACCACAAACCTGAGGAGCAGCCAGGTGGGAGCCGGCAGTGTGTCCGGCAGCAGCTATCGCAGCATCTTCTCCAATCAGAGGAGACCTGCCCTGGAGCAGCAGCTCTCCCAGCCGCCGGCCAAGCCACCGAGGACCTCCCTGACGCCCCTACACCCCAGGACCATGATGATGCCGCCACCACCGCCGCCCCTGGATCAGGAAAGCGACACGGACTCGGTGTTCTCCAGCACAGCCCGCGTGGCCACGCCGCCGGAGAAGTTTGCCCTGACCCGAACCCTCAGCTCCGAGACGAACACCTCGATAGCCAGCTCCAACACCTCGACCCTGACCTCGGGATCCTCGGCTGGCTCGCAGGCCAGCTGCAGTTCGCTGGGCAGCACCCCGGCCGTGGACCTGACCAGGCGGGTGCTCAAGGGTCAGGTGGGCGGCGAGTCCGTGGTGCTCTCCAGCCGGAAGAGCATCCTGGCCTCGGCAAAGTGCCGCAGTGCCAAGAGCCGGGGACAGGAGGAGGACAACGACAGCACCGACGGCGAGGCCTGCTCTTTGGCCAACCGCCGGATGAAGCCCATTTCCAGCTACAAGCTGCAGCAGCAGCAGATCCAGATGGGCAAGCAGCAGCAGCAGCTGGTGGTCGATAAGCTGATCAATGTGGCTGCCTACGTGGAGCTGACCTCGGATACGGACGACAGCAGCCGGCGATCCGATACGCCGGCTAAGATCAGTGCCATGTTCATCGATGAGGAGCGCAAGGCCAGCTTCAAGGGTGATCCCGTCCAGCAGCAGGCCAAGGTCAAGGTGGAGCCAGTGGTCAAGCCGCTGATTCCCATGGCAATGCCCTCGCCGAAGAGGGAACCCCTGAAGCAACAGACCACCGCCGAGCTGCGCGAGAAGTTCGAGCGAAGCGCTGCCCAGGCTCAGGCGCAGACCCAAAACCACTCGCCAGTGATCCATAAGATAGCCCAGAAGCCGCACCACGAGCGCTTCTCCTCGCTGGACTCCCTGGCCTCCAGTTCCTCGGGCGTGAGCTCCACCACCCAGAATGTGAGCACCACCCAGGAAACGGCCACCGAATTCGGTAGCTTCTCCTCTCTGGGCAGCAACCAGAGCCTGATCACCGCCCAGGATGTCCAGCAGATTGTGGAGGAAGCCGATCCGCCCCTGAAGACCCCCGAGGCGTTCATCATTGTCTTGCAGCGGGATAATCCCGAGAGCAGCATTGGCATTACTTTGGCTGGAGGTTCCGATTACGAGGCTAAGGAAATCACGGTGAGTTGTGGGATTTTATGTCTTGTATCCTCTGTATTTATATATTATGATCCCTATTGCAGATCCACAAGATCCTGAGCAACACTCCAGCGGCCAAAGATGGGCGTCTCAAGAAGGGCGATCGCATTCTGGCCGTCAACGGCATGAGCATGCGGGGATTGACGCATCGCGAGTCCATCAGCGTGCTAAAGGTAACGTTAGGATCGGAATATATACACAGCTCAGCTAAATGATTAATTCATTAAAAATGTATCCCTTTTCTAGACCCCCCGACCCGAGGTGGTGCTGGTGGTGACCCGCTCCGAATCGCTGGTGGTGAAGGCTCTCACCAAGAAGCGCTCCTCCCTCGGTTCGCTTAGCTCGCTCAATGAGAAGCCCACGGAGCTGGATTATGAACGCAAGAGGAACTACCACAAGGCCTCCCGATCTCTGGACTTGGACCTGGACATAGTGTCCAATGAGGCAGGCGGTTCGCCAGTGGCCACCACACCTAGCACGGGATCCGTGAGTCCGCAGCAGCCGGCGAGTTTGCACGACGAGGATGCGGAGGCCACCATTGCGGGAATCCGAGCCAGAAGGCAGTTGTCTCGCGGCGATGCCGCCAAGCTGAGCACAAGTGAGCTGCTGGAAAGGGCTGCAGAGGCAAGGAATGCCATTGCGGCGGAGATTCGGGCACAAGGTTAGTTTAAATTAAAGAAAATCAACATCAAATTATGGGATTCGAATTTAAGAATCATTTGAGATAAGAAATCAAAGCCTTGTATTATTTAATACAAATTAAATTTAAATTCCATAAATACGAAAGTATTTTAATCTTAATAATTTAGACGTTCCTCTAAAATGTATTTTGTAAACGTTAAAGGAATGAAAAAAAATTGTTTTGGTTATGAAATTCATTTAAATTCCTCCCAAAAGTATGCTACAAAATTGTTAAACTGCATTAGGATATTTAATGACATACTTACGTCAAATTTTAAATTAATTTTAAGTTTTAAGCAGTATGCATTTGTACTTTTAAAAACATTTATTTAGTTTTTGTTAAATTTTTAATTTTTACCCTAAAAGTACTACAAATATTATCCCCCTTTATTCTTCAGCGGAGGATGCGGCGGCCAGTGGTGGTGGAGCGCGTTCTGTGGAGATTGTCAAGGACAGCTGTGGTCTGGGCTTCTCCATCGAGGGAGGCTTTGATTCGCCCTTGGGAAATCGTCCCCTCATTGTCAAAAAGGTGTTCATGGGTAAGCGAGCCATTTGTCATGCTGCTCCCATCAAGAAATTAATTAATGCTCCTTCTGCTGTAACCAGGTGGCGCCGCCCAGAAGACCAACCAGGTGCGTAATGGCGACGAAATCCTGAGCATCAATGGTGCCTCGACGGCGCGAATGACGCGCGTGGATGCCTGGAACTACATGAAGCAGTTGCCGCTGGGACCGGTCAAGATTTGCTTCGCCTAGGAGAGATTTGGTCGAAATCCAGCAAAAAAAAAAAATGCCAACGAAGAAGGGGAAGAATGCGCCACAATTTTTGTTAGATTTAAGCTAATTAGTTTGGTTACCCCGCAATCGGTCTAACCTTGTTGGGGGTCTTGCCAATCCGTTGGAATGGATGCTGCGAGCGATTTGTTTTTTGCATTTAAACGAAACCCTTAATTGTATGCCTATTTTTATGAGATATTTTAATTTAAAGTGCAATTGTTTTAACTCTTACAACGTTTTGATGCCCTCTATAACAGATCGATGATTGTATATATAACTAATCGACACTAATTTACGTATTTAAACATAAACAAAATAATTAAAGCCGGTCCTTCGTGGCAGCGCTTATTTCCTTATACAAAACTTATTAATCCGCAAAACGCATAACGAAAAAAAAAACGAAACAATTATATATTATGCCATAAATTATACGGGAACGTTATATATGTATATTATTTTAAAAATTATTATATTATTTAAATACCAACAAAAACAATAATTACGTATACAAAAGTATTTGCTAAAATAAACAATATGAACTTATATCACTGAAACCTGGAAGAGATGTATTTGATTCAGAAAGAATTCAGATATGGTAACGTTTGCATTTGCATGTCTTATTTATTCAAACATTTATTCGTATCCAGTACAACTTATTAGTATGACTAGCTCTTTATTAACTAAGTAACTAGTTATGAGCTATCAGTTTTCAGTTTTCAGCTAATTAATTAGCAATCACATTTTATTTATCTTAGTATTTGTTAATATTATTATTTGTTTTTAACCGTTTAAATTCGGAAAGTCACATGTTTCTGTGACTTGGGTGTTAGCTTTGGGAACTGTGGCTGCATTGGAGTTGAGGGCTCCGATACGATTCCAATTTCATTCACGACTTCTGAGCTTCCACGACTTCCACTTGGTGTGGCCAACTCGGTGCCGAATATCTCGCCCAACAAATCGTAGAGGCGACGCTTGAAACACAGCTTCTGAGTAAAGTTCATTCGCTTCATTTCAGGACGTAGGCCCTGTAGGAATGCTTCATCAAAATCCAAAACGCGTTCTGCATATGTATTGGAAATCGGTGACTGCAAATAATGGAAAATGATTTAATTAAAATTGTAAAATTGAGACAGAGATTTATTTGTATCAGGTAAATAAGCTCCCACCTGGACATTCTCTTTGCCTCTCATGTACAAACGCATTCTCTTCCTGGCCATGCCAAATTCGGAATCCTCATCGGAAGAAGTGTCGACATCTTCGGGTTCATCTAGGTCGGCCTTCTGCGCATGCCTCACTTTGGGCTTGGCATCTACTTTTGGTTTGGCATCCAATTTGGGTTTGCGGTCCTCTTCCTCCTGACCACTGACTCTGGGGCGGCGACCCCTTGGAGGTATGGGACTACCGAGTATCAAATGTTTTTGAAGGAACTCCATATCTTTGGTCAAGTAGTATGTGCTTCCATTGGGATGCTCTCTAATGGAGCGAGAATAGTTGGCGCGCATATTGACCCAGCGTTGCTGGCAGATTTTAGCTGAAAATTATGAACCAAAAAAATGAATAATTTGTATTTGAGAATATAAATTGAAAATTAAAGAATAATCTAAGTATTACCCAAACTTACATAAAAATGAAATAAAAATGTATTGTTAGTTGGAAGCTCAAACGGTTTAAGTATTTACTTATTCTTATTTATTTTAAAATAAATATTATTAGTTAAACATTTCTTTAACTATTTAATCCGGTCTTACCCTGCATATTCATCTGGCTCCCAATCTCTTTCCACACATTTTGCACAACCTTAGTTTTCAAATAATTGGCGTCTGAACGGTCATATAGACACGGATATTTAGAAACCAATCGGCAGATTTGTGCGTTAACGGCGTACATATCCGGTTGGGTAATTTGTAGATTTTTTTTACGTGTATTCATTTTATTGATGCAACAAATAAACTGAAATAAAGAGAATTTTAAAATAATATTTAAAATTATTATAAGAATTTTTTTATTATTCGTTGTCATATGGACATTATGCCCAGTGTGCAACACGTCTAAAACGTCTTCGAAAGACATGTCGCCTGTGACGTCAACAGCTGTTTTGCGCGTCTCGGCGCGACGCCGCAACAACAGTTATTTCGCGGCTAACGCAGTCTCAAAGCGCTTATATTCACCTGAGTTCAGTTAATAATAGTTATATTTAACTTGTGACACTGTTTCTGCACAAGTAATTAAATGGCGCAAGTTAATAAGTTTTGTGCCGCTGCGGTCGTAGTTTTTTATTTCCAATTCGCATTTAATTTGCTCTGCGATATTATGATGCTGCTACAATACCATTGTAGCAATGCAACACAAATGACAGTGGGCCAAGCACTAGATAACTTGCATTTTTGACACTTGAACGCTTGAACTTTTGAAACTTTTACGATAAACAAAACACTCTTGCCGGCAAAATAAGTCGCACAATTCGAGCAAGTACAGAGGCGCAGTCAGTTGACTAGTAATAACAACGGGGTTTGTGTATTCGTACGGCAAGCAATCCCCAAAGAGAGCGAGAGTTCATACCACGCCACTGGCACGCACACAAACATAAACTGCGTTCAAAGAGAGCGACGGCGCTGCCAGACCTAAATGTAAGCAGTGTTGTTTTTTTCGAGCTGGCAAGCTGGGTCGATCAGTAAAGAAACCATTTATATTTGCCAGCCCTAAAAATAGCAAAATAATTAAGTGACATAATAAAAATAAAAAATTTAAGGTAATACAGTTTAAAATGCTTATTTAAGTGTTTTTAAAGAGCTCGAGATAAAAGAATACAATTTTCCAAAACTAATATTTATCTCTCTTAAAACAAATTAAAAACTTTATGAAATATTATAATAAATGAGTATAACTGTGGTTAAAAAATTTTAAATAACAATATTACTTATTGTTTAATTCAATTTTGTTAAATTCAAATTATTTTAAAACAAACTGTTTGATATTAAATGATTTGTACTTTATAAAACTGTGTGCCCGTTCTGTTAAACTCAAATTGCAACCCTCGACTCAACTCATCGACTGGCCTACAAACCGTGCGCTCTTTCACTCCCTTCGCTCTCTCTTGTGGGTGTGTGTGTGTGCTCGCGTTTGGCAGTGTTTGCTGCGTTTGCCATTCGGCGTTTTGTTTCGGCTGCTGCGCGCGTGTTGTTGCGTTTTTACGTTGCGTTTGTGCTTGTGATTGCAGTCCGATTCTAGCTAAGTTGTGTCGATAGAAACGCAAGGACGGTGAGCAGTGATGAGCGGTGCGACTAGGGAAAATGTGCAGCTGCTGCGGGCGGTGGTGAAGCATCCAGTGCTGTACGATCGCAGCAACGAAAACTACAGGAAGCGCCTGCCCAGCGAGAATTCCTGGGACATGGTGGCCTCGGAGGTTGGAGGGTCGGGTGAGTAAGCGAGATGGGGACGTACCGATGGGGCAGTGTTGTGCAACGGCATAGCGCGCACACTTATCGGCCGTTATCGGCTTTCGCCTACCGATGGAGCGCCCGAGTTGGCAGCCCTTCTGTTGTGCATGAGTGTCTGTGATGGCAAACACAAGCAGCTGCCATCGATTAATTCGAAAATAGCGAGTCTCCTGTTGAATGAGTTGTCGTTTCTCTTTGGTTTAATACAAACAAATGCAAACCTTCCATATTGTGTTTGAGTAGGGTAATCAGGTGTTATTATTATTATAAATCATCAAATACATAGTTATTGAAGCACATTTCTTGTATTAATAAACATTATTGTAGTTTGGCTTATTAAAAATATAGAACAATTTTGACCAGGTTTAAAGATACTTTTAAAATAGAGAAACCTTAAAAAGGCAGTTAAAGGTAAATAAATTAAATTTTAAAAATCACATAAAACAATTTTTTTAATTTTGCATTATTTGCACCAAATATAACGTTACACGTTTATGTTAACTGCATAGTTAACGTATCAATGTAATATAATTATTTGAAGAGTATTAAATTTTAAAATAAACAAAAAAATAAAAAACCTTGATACTTGCGAAATAGTGCGTTTTAAAATGTATTTTTTAAATTTTAATAATAATTGAAATTTTAGCGAAGCTAAAATATCAGTCACAGCCTCACGGCACGGTAGTAAAATTGCATTCAGAAGCTTGCAACGCAGTTTAAGCCATTTCGGACCATATAAACCATATATTTTTTTGATCAGTATCAACAGCCGAGATGATTTTATCGTAAAAATAAATGTTCAATTTGTTGCTTAATTTTTTTACTTCAACATGAATTTGTTTTTGGCTTAGTTATGGTAGTTTTCTATTTATTCAAGTAATTACCATTAAAAAATGCATTAAAGTAAAATATTCGAAAAACTTAGGTAAAATTTTTCAAATAAAAAATATACTTTAAAAATAATAAACTTAATGACCTGATTCATTAATCTAATAAATAAAGTTTTCCGAAATGGAGATAATGCATTTTTGGCTTATTAACTGCAAGGGTATAAAAACTGCCCAAAGTTTGCTCTTTATTTGTTTTTAATTAATTTGTGTTTTGTATATTTCTTAATTATTTGACTACGTCGATGGTTTCTTTTTTCATTCTTGTTCATAAAAAAATAAATCCTTTATTTAGCAATCCAAGAAACCTACTCGTACAAACTCTGTAGCCCCAATGGCTTTTCAATCACTTAGCCGATATTTTCGGTAACCGCAGGGTCGATAAATGTCTAATTATATAGCAAATGCAGTTTCTACAGAACAGCTGCTTCCAGCTGCCGATTTTTTTAGTCATTGGCTGTGTTGGTCATCTAAGTTTTGTTTTTATTTTAATAGTAAATAAGGAATCCTGATAAATGATACTACCTTTTCCAAATAATGTAGTCGGCTTTTCTAACTTTACTCTCTAGGGTAAAAAAACAGGGGGATTAACGTAAAAAAATTAGGATTCTGTGACTAAACACATTTTTTGTGGCTAGTGCTGATAGTTTGTCACAATAATACATCGATAACATCCACATTTTTATTAACTATTTGTATTTATTCGTATCGATACCACAGCGAAGATTTATTTTTTATTTAAATCTCTCTATAGATATACAGTAAATAAAATAAATATATAATTTTGTAAAATCTATAATCACAAAATAAACTACATAAAAAAAATAAAATATGACTTAGTAAAAATAGTAGCGGAAGCCCATTTCTATTAATGCTGTCTTATCGATATATTTTTTTTTAGCAACATGCAACTCTGACAATCTTGTCAGTTTTGTGTGTTGTGACGATCATTCTCTAGCTTATTTCCTTTCCGCATTTCTGTCATCCGACGACGTCGACTTTTTTCAGTGTTTCCGAGAATTTTTAGTTGTGAGTCTTCTTTTTATAAAAGTTATAAAATTACGTGCGGCTAACATATTTTAGCAAATATTGACGGTGTTGTGTTAGCATTCGTTTGTGATTGAAATAGTTGGCAGCTCTTTGATGCAAAAAATAAATTGAGGAATCACTCCTTGTAATTGTGACCAAGGCCGTAAGGTAAATAGTAGTTACTTTAATTGCATATGTAGATTCATCTGAATGTTTTCCAAGTACAAATAATTCCATATAATTTTCAACGAAAATATGCATAGACATATGCACATGTACATACGTATGTACAAATACATATATATTTTGGTATTTTTTGCTCAGTCGTTTTATCGATTGATTAATTCTGCCTAGAAAATATTTTGGTAATTTTTTTCAGCCCAAGGGGTCGAAGGCTTTAAGTGTTTATTTCGATTTTTATTTTAATTTGATTATTTGCCTGCTATTTTATATGTAATTTTGCATTTGTTTGTTTAAGTTGACTTCTTGGATTATAATTTAAAATTATAATATTTTTTTCTTGTTGTATTAGTTTGTTTGGAAAACTTGACATCCTTGATTATAATAATAATTATAAAATTTGTTTTCTTGTTATTTTACTTGAATATTTATTTGAAATATAATCATTATTATTATTTTGTAACATTTTTATTTTTAACTTAATTAATTCAAATATATTATTATACTAGCTGTTGAATATTTATTTTTAATATTATTAATACCATTTTTATCATCATTATTATTTACTTCATTTATTCCATTAATTTTGAATTAAGTTATTTTCTTATCAACTTGTTAAGAAACATCATTTGATATCTTCGAAAAAATTTGTAGGCTTTAGGTTATACATTAATACTTTAAAAGCATAAATTGTTGGCTTGAATAAATATTTTATTTTATTTTCGTGTAACAAAATAATACAAATAAGTTTTTAATTGGTTTACATTATTCGATTTTATGTGAACATTTTATTTGGTTAATTGACATTATTATATGAAATTTATCATAATATGAAAATAGCTGGGACATTTTTTCGCGCAACATTAATTAATTTTAAATGTTTTTCTTCCCTACAAAGTTTTAAATTTTGATGTAAAAATACGGAAATATTTCCAAACTTTATTTTTTTAAGGACACAAGGATAAGTACAGCTTGTAGATAGAAATATCTAATTGCCAAACAAATTTTGCTATTTAAGAAATTTAGAATTGGGAGGAATGTATTACGACATTCTTGCAGGTAGCTTATTGAAATCACTCCCGATTGTCGAAGGATGTACCTTACAGGTCAGAAATAAGATCGCGGGTTCGGGATTTTAGATGCTTGTTATACTATTGCCTGGGATTTTTCTAGCTTTTCCAGCCCAATCAGGGGGTGGAAACTAACATCTGCCTTAGATCGTATGCTACCTGATGCAGTAGGATTTATTTTAGTGGTTTACCTGACCCCACTAACTGTCTCCCTCTTCCGTTTCGTTGCAGTGGAAAAGTGCAAGCGGCGCTGGCGTCAGCTGCGAAACGATTACACACGCTGGTCCAACGCAGACGCCAACCGGCGACGACTCGGACAGAGACGCCTGCCCTATCCGTTGCACGACGATTTTCGCTTTCTGGACCGCCACCTGAACTTGGCCGACTCAACCAACGACGAGGAGCGCAGCGGATCAGAAAGGGAAAGGGACAGCAACAGGGACAGCGAGAGCAGGGACAACACCACGGCGTCCGTAAAAGGAGACGACGCACTTGACGAAACATCAGTAAACGACGAATCGTCGGTGGCTCAACGTCTCGTAGAGGAGGATCCTTCAACCAAAGACGTGGATAAGGATAAAACCAAGGAAAACCTAAAGCAGAAAAAGGCTGCTCAGGAAAAATCCGTAGAAAAAGAGCTACCTGGACCAAAGGAGCCGGAGAGACGTCTCGAAGAGGATAGTTACTTGCAGTCCGACCAGGAAGGTGACGAGCCCATAGAAGAGGAGCACCTAGAGCAGCTGGAGGACTTTGAACTCGAAGAAGATTTGATGCAGGAAAAGGAAAAGGAATCGTCGGTACATTCTAAAGATTCACCGGCTAGTCAGTCCGAGTTTTTTATCAAACAGAACAAGGAACCCCATTTGCTGATTATTGGCAAAAAGAACGCGACGCATTCGGGTAGTGAAGCTCCTGAGGCTGAGACTGATTCCAATCTGGACGATCCACTGGACGACGACATTGCTATGGAGGCTAGCATTAACGAATCGGCTGGAAAGATCTTGCGCAGAACGGAGAGCGTGCTGTCGCCCAGTCGTCGACTTCGCCGGGTCAAGGGTGCTCCCATTAGGAAGCCCTCCCAAGGACAGAGGGTCACGCGCCAGCGCCAGCGCACCAATTCCATGACCCTGGCTGCAGAACAAAGCGTGAGGAGCTCCACATCGCCCGTTAAGATGACACCAGTGCCAAGACCAGTGGGGGCCAGTAAGACGGTTCAGGTTAGAAAAACAGTCCCTATGAAAGATGACTACTTCCCTCGACCTGCGCCATCTTCAGCTGAAGGAAGACTAGGCCCCAGGCAAAGTCTGACCCAAACCCAGTCGCAAAGGCAACAGGTGCAGAGACGCTTGACTACTACTGGCAGCCGCCCAAGAACGCCGACAACTCCGCCAAGAAGAGGCAGACCGGCCAAGAAAGTTGAAATTTTGCAGCGATTTGAGAGTCCGCCAATCAGGCAGCAGTCCCCAAACACTCCCAAAGTTGTGCCCATCACCAAGCCCAGCAGCTCAGCCGTAAATACTGGCGCCAACGTCGTCAATAAGAGCAGTAACCCCACCAGTAATCCCACCACTACCAAAACAGCAACAAGTGTCACCAAAAGGGTCACCGCCACCACTCTGAAGCCGCTGGAGAACGTAACTGTAATGAGCTTCACTCCTATCCCGAGCAGCAGCCCCGCCGGGAGCACTGCCAAAACCATCAGCAAGAGTAGTCCCTCGGTCGTGCCCACCAGCGTCGCCGCAGTTTCGACCATTTCGCCGCCACCCAATCCCAGCGTGATGAAGCGATGCGAACGGACAACTCAAACCGAAAGCCCGGGCATCTTCTCCGATGAGCACTTCCTGGAGATGATACGGCCACAGATGAAAGAGATGAACGCTCGCCAGAAGATGCATTTCAAGAAGAAGGTGTTCCAAGCTTTGATGGAGACCTTTGATGATGCCACCGATTTCCCAGAGGCCGGGGAACTGCAGCACTTCAACATAAACACACCGTCGGGCTTTGAGCACGTGTCGACTCCTGAACTTCGTCTAATTAGGGAGCTCGTGAGCATGGTGAGTGCGGCCAAGGTGTCCGCACGAGGACAACCGCAGCAACAAGTTACGCCGGCAATTCAGCCGCAGCCGCAGTCGAAGGAGGCAGGTTCCTATACTGCAGTGACCGCCACCGATAGCCAGCGAGGAGGCCAAAAACTGAGCATTCCGAGTCATTTGATCCAGAGGGTCTACAAGCCGGGGGCTCCCGTTTCGGACACCTCCGCCAAGAACACAGCTGCCCCGGGAGGCGAGAAGAAGATGTACCGCTTCCTGAAGACGACGAATGGCAAACCGAATGGGATCAGTGCCTCGCTGGAGGATCTGCGCAAGGACAGTGAGGACAGTGAGCAGAGCGTGGTGAGCCCGCCTAATATACCGCCGCCAGCCAGTCCCAAGGGAGCCACTGTTGTGGCCGCGGTGAGACCGCAGGGATCGTCGATAAGCAGCCTCTTTGGACCGTCGAGTAACGTGACAGCGGTGAAGACTGGACCGTCGCTGAAGGCGCGCGCCATGGCCCGCCGGTTTTCCACATGCAACAACCCGGCCATCTTGCCCATCAGCCCGGGTCTCGGTTATCCCAGCTCCCTGAATTCCAACCTGACCCCCATGGAGGCGAATGCACTGAAGCGTCGTCTAATGGCACCTGCCCAACCGATGGTGCTACCCACTCAGCGTCCCCGGTATTCCGGCTTAGCTGGGGTCCAACAGATTGTTACGCCGCACGGTAGCTTGCTGGTGAAGAAATCCATTGGAACCAGTCCTGGCAACCAGAAGCAGCAAGTCTCGCCCACCGGCGGAGTCGTTTTGACACCCCAGAAAACACCGCAGATTGCCAACGTCCAGGGTGCCGTCTTTAAGGATTTTGTCCAGCCCAAGCCCACAGCAGTCGCCTCCCCGGTGTCGTCGGCATCCACGGCACCCCCTTCAGCCGGTGAAGCAACTTCCCAGGCCATGGCACTCAAGCGGAGCTTGGTGGTGGCGAATGCCAAGAGCCAGCTCCTGGCCGCAGACCCGCCGGTTAATAAGCCCCAACAGCCACAACCTCAGCCCCAGAAGACCAACCCAAGGTACGCCTCCATGACGGCAGCCACCATTGCAGCGGATGACTTTTCGCTGGCCAGTCTCAAGCGAGAGCCGGCGGATCACATGGACGACCAGGACGACATACTGGGCATGTAGGATGCCATCGAAAAACCCAGTGAAACTTCAAAATATTTAAGATCTACGACGAATCTTGATGAGAACAAAACCCAGACAAAGAATTACTAGTTACACTTCAACTGTAGTCTAAGATTGATTAATTTTTAAGCTCTTAATTATGCTCACGACCACATTGTTTGTTGCGAAAGCTAAGCCTTATATATTTCACGAATTGGACAAAACATTTCAAACTTACAAAAACCTATTGTGTTGCCCAAATGGACGAAAGAAAAATACTTTAAAAAATAATACAAATATTCATAGATGTTAACCATAGCTGTAATGAGAACTCGAATATGTATTACAGTTTTATTTTTTCTTTTCTCAAACTTAAATAAAGGCTATAAATATACAAATTAAATAGTTTAATGGTGGCTTGTTTTGTTGCTTATTAAAGAATGGACTTAAGCCTTCGAGTGCTGATGAAATTTTGCAAATGAATCATGGATACGAGGTATATACGTGGATTTAACCCCTTGCCACCACGTCACCGATAGCCAGCAGATAAGGTGGCATACCCAAGCATAGATAGCGAAAAATAAATAGAATGACTACAAGATATTGTCATAGGTTTTGTATCAGTTAAAATGTATAAATAAATATGCATAAAAAAATAATAATAAATTAAAATAGAATAGAAGTAATTTTCGTAGATAAATTCTCTCTTCTGCAAGTCAAGAATGTAGCATAAGATTGCATTCCTAATCCACTTAACCTCCGGCTCATTAAAGTTATTGGATCCATTACTTCCCATTTTTTGGGTGAACCACCGGCCAAGATTTACAAGCCATCTCTTACCAATCCACTCTTTTAGCACGCTTCGGGCCTGGCAATCTAATCTGGAGAGGTCTGCCCCGATCGGGGCCCATAAATAAGGGAGTCAGTGCCCCGATAAGGCCACTATAAAACCTCACCTCAAGTGGCTGCGTGGCTCAGTCGAATTCCAGACGATCAACATGAAAAACTTTGCCATTTGCGCCCTGCTCATCCTTCCGCTGGTCAGCGGAGGGTACGTGCCCCAAGCCAGGCACTATGTGACCTACGAGATCCAGGCCGCCCACCAGCATTTGCCCCAAATGGAAGGTAAGACCAGGTGTTTTTATGGAATTAAAAGTAAATAAAACAAAGGCCAAAACAATGACCAAGAACAATCCAAAGCAAGTGATTATGGAGCTATCAGAGGAAATAGCCACAAAGAAAGTGATTCATCAAAGTGGTGTATATTTCTGAAAATAAAAAAAATATTTTTAA
This sequence comes from Drosophila jambulina, assembly GCA_018152175.1. Taxonomy (NCBI): domain Eukaryota; kingdom Metazoa; phylum Arthropoda; class Insecta; order Diptera; family Drosophilidae; genus Drosophila; species Drosophila jambulina. The sequence goes on from JAECXH010000027.1 coordinate 24,689,731, forward strand.
AAGGGTAAATAAAGAAAAAGGAATATTAAAAAATTTATTTAAAAACCAAGCCCCTTTAATATTAATATAAATAAATTATTTAAGCTAAAAAATAGCCCAAATATTTTACAAAACCTTTCATATTCAGTATCTTTATAAATTCCCATTTATAATTAATAAACTAAGAAAGAAATTAAATACTTACTTCTAATTCAACTTTCAGCCATCGCCAAGAAGATGCAGGCCATGCTCCAGCACATGATTCCTGACATGTCCGTCCTGGCCGATGCCATCAACGTTCCCGATATGTCCGTCCAAGCCGATGCTGGAGCACTGCCCGACATGTCGGTGGCCACCGATGCCGATGACACTCCCATTAGGCGTGCTGCCTGGTTGAAGGCTGCTCCCATCTTCAAGGACGTCGCTCCCAAGTGGGCCGAGATCCCGGATATGTCCGTCCAGGCTGATGCTGGCCTTATCCCAGACATCTCTGTGGCCACCGATGCTGACGAGACCCCCAAGCGTGGCTCCTTTGAACTGAAGAAGCCCCTGTGGGCGAAGGTCGCCGGTGGTGTGGCCAGCCCTGATGCCGATCTGATCCCTGACAACTCGGTGGCCTCCGATGCGGATGATACCCCCAAGGAGACCGTTGCTGGTCTGAAGGCTTTGCCCAAGTTGGCCCAGGTTTCTGGAGCTGAGCCTGTGGAGCTCCAAGTCCATGCCGATGCCGATCTGATCCCCGATATCTCCGTGGCCAGCGATGCTGATAATACCCCCAAGATGCCCATTGCTGGTCTGAAGGCTCTTCCCCAGTTGTTCCTCGTTTCCGGAGCCAAGCCAATTGATGTTCATGCCGATGCTGATTTGATCCCCGACATCTCGGTGGCCTCTGATGCGAATGATGATGCCCCCAAGGAGTCTGTTGCTGTGGAGCCCCAAGTTAGTGCCGATGCCGATCTGATCCCTGACATCTCGGTGGCTTCTGATGCTGATGATACCCCCAAGATTCCCATCGCTAATCTGAAGGCTCTGCCCAAGTTGGCCCAGGTTTCCGGAGCTGAGCCTGTGGAGCCCCAAGTTCAGGCCGATGCCGACCTGATCCCCGATATCTCGGTGGCCAGCGATGCCGATATCGATCCCAAGATGACCCTGGCGGCCCTTTTGGCGAAGCTCCACTAAACTCCCTCCTAAAAAATATTAGCAAACCCTGATTAAATCGGCAATGTTCGTGTGTTTTTGTATTTTTACGTTATTATATGATTGTCATTAATCAATTTTTTTGAGGAGAACGAAGAGCAGCTGGTTTTATTTTGGTTTTTCTGAGTTATCAGCGATCCCTTGAAGTGGTCTGATTGGTTTGATTTAATAGAAATTTCCTATCACATGAGTGGTTGTCTTTTAGGTTTAATAATCGCCACTGGTCGAACGTCAGCGATGGAATTGTTTTTATTATAATAAGAAAAACTTGATAGAGTTGGGATTATAAAATTTAATTTTTTAGCAATTAGTAAAAAATGTGATTAAATTAGATTTAAATCCATTTATCTACGAATGCTGTATTTTTATAAAATTTAGAATGTAAGGTATAATTTTATATTAATTTTATTATAAAGTAATTTTAATTATTTGGGGATGGCATACTTGTAATAATGTGACCAGCTTGTATTTATTGAATATCGATATCGATATTTATATCGATTTCAATTTCGATTACGATTAAGTTACTTTTCGAATTTATAAAGTAAAACCTAAATTTATATTCAATGTTTGTTTTATTTATTTTCACAGATAAATTTATATAATTAAATTCCTTATTAATTAGGTAAATTCAGAATTTCATTAAATATAAACATTTATCTTGTGTTAGTCCTTTTTCCGGAAGGTCTTCTTCGTTGCCATCCTCCAGAAAGTAATTTATATATGAAACTGTCTGAACTTGGCCTCTGCCATCTTTCCAAGTTAGAGGCACAAAAATAAAGGCCGGTCTTAATCCAAGTCCAGGCTTTGCATGTTGGCCAAGAAAAAAAAAACAAACTGATTAGTTTTGGCCCTGGACTAACCTCGCAGCAACTAGCAAAAATGGCAAATAAAATTAGTTTTCCGCTGCGACTGATGGCTGGGGGAGGCGGGTGTCTCGGCCATTGTATCGCTGGCTATTTATAAAAAGGAATTAACGGCACAAACCGGACCCACACACAAAAGTGGCCCGAATGTGATCCCGATGTGGCACATGGCCATAAACAATGCGGGGGCGGGGGTGGTGAGGTCGCGCGGAGAGTGGTGGGTCAGCGATGCCAAGTTGGTTCAGATATATAGTTTTTATTCATAAAAATTAATAAGAAAGTGTTTAAAAATTAAATATTAATTAGAACAAATAGATTTAATAATAATAAAAAATTTAATTAAATTTTTAAAAGCTTGTTTTCTTGCTTTTCTAAAATATTTCTAAGCTGTATGTTACAATTTATCAATACCTTATATATACTTTAAATCGATTAAAAAATATTCTAAATGTATTTAAGTTTTTTTGTTCTTTTTAAATTAATTTTCTTTTTAAAATAATTTAGTTCTTTGTCATCTCAGCTGTGTGTGAGTGGAGTTTTTGGGTCCATGTTGCCGCTGCCGTTGTGATTTTCACACAAAAGCGCTAAAGCGGCTACTAAATTACGTGCTCATGTGTTCTAGTTCGAGTCAACTCCCTCCCCCACAGGGGCGACTTTGCATCGAGAGCAAATCGCATTTGGAGCCGCTAATGAACCGCAGTGGTCCCGACCAGGAGGCGTCCATCGGCGGTGCCTGGTGGCTCCTGTACTTCCACATATACCTACATATAGTGCATTTGGGGTTCTGTTTCTGGTTTTTGTTTTCGGGCTTTTTTTTTGGGCCGCTTCGCTTTTACCTTTTGCCGCATATTCAAACTTAACGAGAAGAAGGCTGTCAACGACTGGGAAATACCTTGTGTATTTTTAATTAATAATAATATTTGCAATTTAATTTGTAAGAAAAGTTAATTTGAAAGTATTTAATTGGGTTTAAAAAATCGATCTTAACTTAACGACTAGCCAAATGTACTTGATGTTTGATTTGAATAGTTTTTCTGTGTAGGTTTAACAAAGCAGGTTAAGGAGTTTTAAACTTAAAAAATTATATTTGTTTTATATGAATACTTAATCTTAAAGTTAAAAAATTTAACACATTTTATTTCCAAATTTTCAGTACCTATTTTCGGATTTAAGAAGTATTTATTTAATCCTGAATAAAAGATATTTATTCCCAGATATAAGAAGTATTTATGTGATATTTGTTTGCGCCAATAGTGCACTTATTTTCAAGAGGCAGTGTGATCCCGCTGCAAGCCTAGAAATTTCCCGTACGCTCTCTCCCTCCCCCTCTCCCCCTCTCCCTCTCTCCCACTCACTCTCTCCCTCTCCCTCTCTCCCTCTCCCCATCACCCTCTGCCCCTCTCCCTCTCCCTCTCCCCCTCTCCCACTCACTCTCTCCCTCTCCCCCTCTCTAAACTTCCAGTCCAAAGAGCGTTCCAATGCGCTCTCCCAAGCAAGATTTTATTCCTTATCAGTAATCAGTACAAATTTACATTCCTTATGATAAACATCGTCTCACTCTCGTCGCGTAAAAGTTCGAAAGTTCCGTATTTTATAATCGAATGATTGTGTTATTTTTTAAAATTAATATTCCATGCTTTGTAATATTTCTATATTAATATATTATTGCTAAGCAAGAAACACTTAACCAGTTCCTAATTACTAAGTTAAATATATATATATTAAACTACAAAAAAAGCTACTGTACATTGTGACTGTATAGCCCAGAAGTGCCCACATACCTGGCATAAAAATACCGTTTAAAAGTGTAACAATGCTGTTAACTATTGTGGGCAGGCCGGCGCATTGAATTACATTGCTTGGGCGGCGAGGGAGGTGGAAATCAGGAGGGGATCTGCAACAATTGCCGCTTGATTAAGGTGAGTTACGTATGCAACTACTACGTTCGGTGTGAGAGAGTTGAAAGGACGCTGCCGAAAATGTTCAATCAGGCTGCAAGCCAATTCTGACAAAAATAGATTTAATAATATTAAGATGTTATATACAAAGTTAAATTAAAATATAAAAATATTAAAAATAAAAATTAAAACTATATACAATTTTTAAAAAAGCTTTCTTCGACATTATAATGCCGTAAAACTATCATCAAGTGCCTTTTTGGCAATTTTAAATATAGTGTTGACCTTGTCTGTCTCTGAAATGAAAATTGATTTTCCAGGACCATTGTGAAATTCTTCCAAAGTCATTTTCTCAAATTCAATGCTACTCAGCATGAGAGATATTTTATCCATTGTCGGAGAGGATTTTTCATGTTTGTTTTTGGGTTCGCTATTTTCACGCAATGAAAATACAAAACCCTTTTCTTCCAAAGAATTGTTGCATCCACATTTCCACAAGGCCAAATCGCACAGATTCTTCCAGTTCACTGGTTTGCTGGAAATATTCCATAAAGCAGTCGATACCCAGTTCAGAGGATTCCTGAAGGCCCATTGCATCGTTTAATTTCAGAATCTTTTGAAGAACACATATTAATTAATTTATTTATAAAGCTTAGAAATAAAATTAAGCTCTTACCGAAATTATCCATCTCATTAGGGACTCATTATTCACCTGATAGGCTACTTCATAAATTTGAATCAACTTTTTTTCGGTTATTTCACTTTCGAAGGAAAGCTCGACAATTATTTCTGGACACACATTTTCCACTTCAGATGCGAGCCACATATTTGCAGCTTTCATAAGAGATAACAAATTATCCAGTTCTACGGTTTTCAAAAACTCCTTGTCCATTGTATAAATGTAATTAAGAAATATTTCAAAAACTTCAGGCGTTGTGTTCTCAAAGAACTCCGACGAGCTGGCTAGGATTATTTTGTGACACTTGAAGCAGGAGTTTTCTATTCGAATGCAAATATCGGAAAATAGCCCTGATTTCAACAGGTCAGCTCCTTTTTTTGCCCTGAAATTGAAAATATAAAAAATATTAGTATTTAATATTTTTATTTTCTTATTTTTGTGGGGTATTTACCAGGGTGTGGTTTCCATTTTCAGGAGTTCGACTTCTGTTCGCCTCAACAGGTACGGGGGTACTGGCTAGGAACCTTATCTGTAGGTTGGAATCAACAGTAGAAAGCTCTATTGCAAACTTATATGTATATCTTTATTGTAAAAGCTGATCTTATCGGTTTGAAGGCGTCATCTGAAATGGTATAATTGCAAATGCTTCAAATACTACAATTTCGGAAACAAGCAGAACGGAAATTGTTAAGCACTTAAAGTCTTTATAGATATATAAGCAAATAAAAAAATAAAATGAGTCTATAAGTCTAGTAAGAAAAACGATTTGAAATACTCATATTTGTTTTTTGTTACTCTATATTCATATGAAAAAATACATAAAATACATGTCAAAGGGAATAAAAATAGAATAAATATATATGTATCTATATAAACTATATAGTTTTTGGTTTTTGTTGTTAAATAACTTTTACTAAGTAAATAAACCTTTTGAAATTGGCTTTAAAAACTATAGAAATACTTTTTTGTCCAGGTTTTTCCCCTTCTTTAAAATCTGGCTACGCTATAAAAAGAGTTTATATATAACTTTTATTAAAGTAATACAACAACCTTTGAGACCGATAACCATTTCCAGCTGCACGATAAGAATATTTACGGTAACAACAATTCAAGACTGTTTGTACTAGAATTAACCCTATTGAGGGGAGAGAAATCACTAGAAATATGTTATTATATAAAGATATATTAAATAATTATATAATTATATATTTTACTTTTTATATTGTATTTTATTGATCACAAAAACTTATAGTTTGAAATTCATTTGTTGACAGTCATGGACACCTTACATAAATTATGTAAGCTAGAATCTTTCATACTTGTATTTATTCTTAATATTATTATAACACCGTAAAGTATTTTAATTGTACAGTGGGGATTATGAAGCTCTGTTCTTGGATCAACAACAATATCTACGCTTCTCTAGTAGAACTCCAACTCATTTACTCTGCGAACAGGGCAAAGTTTCAGGCATTGCGTTGCGGCTTTGCAGCTGTCGCAGCTGATGTGCTTCCGCCACGCCCCCTCTCGGAAACACCGCCCCTGTGCTAGCCTTTGGCTGCACTTATTACAAAACTTTTAACTTTCTTCCCGCTTTGCATTTTCATTTATTTCGCCGCCTTTCATTCACTTTTGGCTTTGTTGTTGCTGCTGCCAGAGCATATCACTTCACTCCCGAAGAAATTTCATTTCGCTTCCTGGCGTTCCTTTAACCTGACACTTGGAAAAATAATATTTAAGGAAAAATATATCAAGTAATTTAATATAAAATGAAACATAGAAAATATTTAAACATTGGGTATTATTCAAATCAAAGAAGAAATTTAAAGAATGGAACTTATTAAGCATGTTCCTATATGTTACTTGTATCACCTTTCTTTAAAGGATTATTTTTATTACTTCTTTAAAAAATTATCTCAAATAAAAGTTAATAATTTTCTTTATATATTCATAACTATAATTTTCTTTGACTGCATCTCCCCTTGCTTTCTGCTTCAAACTTTTGGCTGACTTTTGCCTTTTGATTTCAATACTGCATTTTGCATCTTGCATTTGAACTTTGTTCTTCGTTTTTGGAGCGAAACTTTTGCTTTCAGCCGGACATGAGCTTAAAATATATATTTCTTCATCTAGAGACCAAAATCAATATATTATCGAAATTGAGTCAAAGTTTAAGTTCAACCAAAGCTAAAAAAAAGGAAACTTGCGATTTATTTTAATCAGTTTTTCTTCGATTTCCTGTGGGGCAACTTTTTTAATATTACAAAAAGTTCTGAAGAGTCTACGGTTTGTTTAAAGAATAAAAAAAGGAGGCTCCCCTGGGGAGCAACATAGAAAGGGGTCAGTTCGTTGGCTAACCTTTTGCTAATGACTTCCTTGTCGTCGCTGTGGCCTCGCCAATAAGATAAGCCCAAAGTGCAATACCAATGGCCAGCGCAACGGGCCGCTGGCAACATAAGCCACCAAGAACTAACAACATCGGCAACTTGCAACCAACAACCAGCAACTTGCAACAACAGCAAACACTTTAAGAATGTTTAGCGAACACGCGATGACAACACAACTTCAAACATAAAAAAAAAAAACAAGAAAAAGATTATCTAACTTTAAAAAAACCGAAGTTTGTATTCCCTTGTGGGTTGAATTTAGAAAAATTTTTAATTTTAACTTTTTATGTCATAAATTTTGGGAAAAATCTAAGTTTAAAAAAGCCATAACTATGCCAAAAATGAATTAATTTCAAATTGGTCACGTTTTCTATGCTAGGTTTTTTTGGGTTAACAATTCTGCATACTTAATTAAAAAGATTTAAAAATTAAATATTTTTCCAAATTTTTAACAATTTTGACGATGTAACCCCTTACATTTTTTTGAAAAATTGACTAAATTTTGTTTTCTTCCGGACATGCCTAGATCAACTCTGCTGTTGATGTTGATCAAGAATATATATGACTTATAGGCTCGGAAATAACTCCTTCTATGACTTTTAAGCTTCTGAATGAAATTTGAATACCCTGGAAAGGGTATTAAAAAAATATATGCGAAATAGACATTGGGAAGTACTTTTGTGTTGATTAGAAATTGGTTGACCTTTCCGTAAATATTTGTATATATGGAAATTATTGTAGGCATTATTAATTAATATATTTAAAAAATCGGAAATTTACTAAGTCAAAAATATATTCTAGTAAAATTCCAACAAAAAAATCCATTAGAATATTCCTTTTGAAAAAAACATATTTTTGAAAAGATTTTTTTAATAGCAACAAACTGAAATTCTATTCCAATAGTTTATGTTTCATATATTATTTTGTTTTTATATTTAATACCTGTTGATAATTTTATAATACTCCCTGAAAGAGTATAAGAAAACGCAAAATTTGAAAACTTTTATGCGAAAGCGAGATAGCAACAAAACCCGCCAACTCGCTTCAGCCAACGGCCAACAGATGACGCCAGCTAAGTTCTTGGCAAAAATGAAAATTCACTTGGAAATGAAAGCCAGAAATATCTAAATCGCCGCAGGTGACGGCGAAAATGGAAAACTCTCCTTTCGAAAGTGACAGATAAAGGTGTCAGCCTGCAAATGGAGAAGTTTCTGACAGTTCTTTGAGGCGTGGAAAAACAAAAGTTTAACTTTAAGAAAATGTATGTCATGAAAATCTAAAGCTACGAGAGGTTATGAATTTATTATTATAAAATGAAGCCTTTTTTAACGATATATCTTACTGATTACTTAAAAGCCCTTTAAGCTCGCAAATAAATAGGTACTAGCGAGCTATACCTTAGTTTCAGTTCTACTTTTACCTTAAACTAAGTTTTCTTTGAAATAGTTTTCCCTAATTTTCCCACACATTGACAGCAGTTTACACTCAACCGCCAATTTAGTGATTACAGGTAACTACTTTCCCCTTCTTGAGCATCGCATGTGTAAAGGCAGCATCAACATTCAGGAAAACTGTGGCCACAATCACTGTAATTTTACTTGCAACATGGCACTGCCACCGTATCGCTGTCTTAACCTTTCCAAACCCAATTCGACATCTGTCGAGTCTCCCAATTAATTTGAATAATAGTCAAAGTAATCAGTTTCAGCTAAGCTTATTCATTTTTATTTTATTCGAATAAATCAAGTCAGATGCGAGAAATAAATACAAAATCATGCGGAAAATGACACTGCTGGCGGGGGAGTCCAACAGGTTTCCCACCGTCAGGCATAACTCATTTTCCCATGCAGCTTATTTTCTTTGGATTTTTATTGCCTTGCCAATTTGGTGCTCGTGACCTGCGGACGATTCATCTTCCAGTGGCTGCATTTCGGTTTTACTTTTTGGGTAAAAATAAATTTAATTAGCTGGCGATTTCATAAAGCTTGGCGGCTTGGGATGCCTGTCGCTGGCGCTGCAGTTGCAACTTTGACATTTTGCCGCATTAGCAAACGATTGCCGCAGTACGTGATGCCGGGGAAGCCCCAGCTCCCCTCTAGCCCGCTTAAAAAAAAAGTGCTCCATCCCGCTGTGGTCTTTTTGGCCTTGGTATTTTTTACATCTCTTTTTCGGTTGGCATTTTCGCTCTCGGTGTTTTTTATTTTTAGGTATTTTTTTCGTTCGGCCCTGCTGGTAATAAATATTTTATTAGACGCGGCATGAAAGGTGTGCAAAATTTACACCACCACCACCAGGTGAGTTTAGGGGCTGCACGAGTGGCCCTTTTTTTCTCCTGGCTGAGTCATTTGCAGGGATTTGCATTTTTGGTCATAAAAATTCGAGTTGGCAGCTCTTTCTGGCATCCTGTTTACGGCGGAGAAGTGTCATGGATTTTAAGGCCTCCCAAATTTGTTTTTCCTTTTTATTTATATTTATTGTCGCGTAATTTTTTATGTCCCCTCTGCCAGGCATTGTTGAGAGATTTATAAGGAATGAGGAGTAAGGAAAAGGATATGGGAGATGCTGATTTTATATAGAACTTATAAAAGTCACATTATAGTTGTTTCATACATTGTTCCTTATAGTTTTTCCCCTCATCAATTCTATTGTGACAAATGTTGGCCTAAATGAATTACTTTTCCTTCGTTTTATGTGTCCCAAACTCGATAACTCTGTCGAGGAACTCTTAATTGAGGCAACTCGCAGGAGGCACCAATTTCGACTCTTATTGCCGCTCCGTAATTTTTCCCCCAGTTGACTTCGTCCTGGCTGAGTTGCGTGTTTGCAGCTTGTAAGTTTCGCACTTAATGACACATACTTTTGCCGAAGACTGTTGCTGCAGCTGTTTAACCCAGTTATTTATGACACTTGGTCACACTTTGTCAGCCCCCTGCCCACCAGCACGCCCACCGTCCCACACATGCACCACCCGCATATTTATGGGCACTCCTTGGCACATCCTTTGTTTTTGCAAATTCCTTTTGGCAAAATGAAAATTCCTCTCTTATAAATAGTTTACAGGACATCGGAGTAAAGGAGTTGTTGTCCCGCCTGGATGAAAATATTTGCGCACTTGCATTTTATTAAGGCAGCACTGGGAAAATTCAGAACAATGAAAATCTCGTATTAGTATATGCCTAAAACTACAGTTTGGTGTATAAAATATTTTTAATTATTTATATAATTAATACTAAGTTTGAAGGAGTTGCCAGTCTACATTAAAAACTATTTAAAGTATTTTTGTAAAGAGAACGAAACAGTATACGGAAAATGTACAAAAATAGAGGGCTAAATATGTCGGTAAAATAAAATATATATTTTTTGGGGGGCTTAATAAATTTGTGAAATTTTTTATTTAATAATTTTTTGATAATATTGATATTTTGATACGCCCTTTTGGGTTAATATATATTTTCCTGTGTGTGCCACATCGCACCTTATGATCCCCCCAGCTGGGGTGAAGTGGAGTTAAAAAGAGGTGGCAAACGGCACAAGGAATTTATTATCATTGTCGCCTGGTCAATGCACCTGGATACCAAGCGGGGGAGGAATGTGTCGTAGGGATGCCCTGGGATGTCCTGCAACAAATGCTCAGGCATAATTAAAGCCATTTGTTTTATCCAGGATCGTTGGGGGTCAGGCGATTTATTGTATTTTCCAGTTAGTTTATGCCTCGCATTGAAAATCGCCTGACATTTACAGTCACTGGAAAAAATTCTCTATACAGACCTCAGATAAAATTCTATAAAGTCTTTAAATTTAAAATAATGTTTATAAAATTATTTTAGGATTTATGAATAAGAAGAAGGAAAGGGCAAAAACTATATAATAAAAACTTAAACTTGATCAAAAATGGTTTATAATTAAAGAATTTCTGTTGTTTTTGTTTATTTAGATATTTTGTCATATTTTCATAATATATATTTATACATTTAATTGACCGCTTTCGTTTAATTTAATTTTATTTAATATCTTAACTCTTTAATTTATAATTTTCGAGTGCACCAAAGATGAGGATGCAACGTCCTCATAAATTTTCAGTATACCAACGTGCAGGGAAATCAATTAACAAAATGCTCGATGCTCATTAAGTCGACAAACCGAAACGAGTTATTGTATTATAAATATTCTCGGTCTAGCCATTAATTTCAATCGCGGATTGTTGTTAACCAACACGGCAGCCATTCTGAAAATGTTCGCCTGCCTTCAAGTGGCAGGCCGATCAATTTTTGACAGGAACAGCGTTTTAAAGCGATTTATGTGCCAACATTATGGTTACTCGGTGTATTTTAAACTCATGTTCAATTGTAATTTATGCGCGCGAAATGTATTAATAAATTAAGGCCAAAAGGCAAGATGGTAAAGATTACACAGAAGGGTGTTCTGAAATGGGTTTTAAAGAGGGGATTGTATAGAGCATTATTTTGCAGTGAGGTTTCTTTATGACTTAAATAGCTTAATAATAATATTAAATATTAAATAAACATCTTATTAAATAAAAAACTTTGAAAATAAATATCAAAGTATAAATAATTATATTCTAGGCAAACCTACTTGTTTTGTAAATTTAAAAATATTCGATTAAGGACATGGCAATATCAGAACGCCATCGAATATGCAAATATAGAAAAAATACAGAAGGAAAAGCAACCTCAGCTCTCGGGCCTATTGGCCCGTTCCCATTAATTTGATTTAAGCTTCGCTGCTTTTTTGACATTTTTATTGTTATGGTTTTCTGGTGCGCTTTTTTTTTATTTGGTCGCTTTTCTGTCTTGCTGCGCGCTATCGGGGGGCTGCCATCGCTTATTGTTGTAACGGTGCCCCTGCATTGTTTTTCCAACATTTTCCAACACATTTTATCGCTTTGTTTGTTTTTTCTCCGTGTCCTCGGCGCTTTTGTTTTTATTTATTTGGGCCATTGTTAAATGGCATTTTCATGCTTAACTGGCGTCAAATATGGAGTCCCCATCGCCAGAAACCCAAGAAGGATGGCGGTTCTGGTCCAAAGTTTCTGCCACGTGCCGAATTCCGGGCGATGGAACAGGTGAGCCTTTAAATTTGGTCGCTTTTCTGTAATAAATAAATAATTTGTTATTTTGTTCGGCGGCAAAAAATGATGATTTCCCGAAACACTGCAGATAAATTCATTGAGCAAAAAGTGTGTGCATGATGCTGTTTATTATTTTTTGTTAGCCACTGTGCCCGGCCATAAATTCAATATAAAATATTCAAAATATGATTTTGCATATGAGAGTACAATCTATATTTGTCTATATATATTTTTTTTTGCTTGCGGCCTCTGCAAGTTTGTAAATATTTTTGTGCAATTTGCAACACATTTGTTTTGCAATTTGTTTATGCATTTTTTGGGGGGCACCGGGAAGGGCGTCCTGCTGGCGACACTGGGACACAATTGTTTGCAGACGTTTGAGGGTGAAGCAAATTAAAATAAATATTTACTTGACTTGGTAACTTTGAAGTGATTCATATAACAAAAATACAGGAATTGTTGCGTTTATTTATGGTAATTACATATTAGTAAATAAAGAGTTGAAGATGGTTTGATTTTATTTATTTTTTTGTGAGCTTCAGTGAATATTTATTGGCTTTATGAAATTTTAATTGTATTTAAGCTCTGAAAGTATTTATTTTTTAATATCATGGAACTTGAACAACATTATTTATATTTAATATATTTATAAATATTAATTTTGTACGTTTTCTTCCACAAACATTCAAGTGTCTTTCCCTGGTAACCTCTTATATTAAATCCAAATATTTTGTAAGCAAACTGTGTCTCCCTTCACGGTTGTCAGACTCTTGGCACCCATCGTGCCACAGTCTCTGGGCTAATGCAAATTTAAATGGCAATTTGTTTAAGCCTCTCAACTTTAACCCGCCGGCAATCCACTGCCACTGCCCTCCCAAAAATAAAGGAAGAACAAGAGGGCGGGGCCGTGGGGCAGATGTAAAAAATGCTACTCACATTTGCTTCGGAAAAGAATTCGCAGCTCCGGAACTGGAGAGCGGAACGGGAAAAGTTCCGGGGGACGGGGAAAGGAACTCAACTAAAACGCATAAATCTTCGTAAAGTGTCAGTGTCCATATTTTTTGTCTCTGCCCCCTTCGTGTTGCTCTTGTTTCGCTTTCAGTTGCGCACTTGTTGTTTTTTGTCATTGTCAGCAGCAGGCAACTTTTTTCCCAGCAATTTCCACAGGCCAAGTTCGAGAGAGTGAACAATGAAAAGCGTTGAAAAATCGGAAATTATAAAATATAATTATTTAATAATTTTTGAATGAATATTTTTTAATTAAAAAAATATTTAACATGGTAGGCTTAATAATTCTATAATAATTATTTATTATTTAAATTTTAATGTATTGTTTCAAGTTATCCTTAAATTACAAAGTTAAATACTACATTAAACACAACATAATAATATTTCGTTATATTTTCCTAGGTAAAGTTACTTTTACAAAACAAAAATATTTTTTAAAATCACGCATACGACCCGTTAGCCAGAAACACTTTAAGTTAAACGTTAAACGTTAAATACTTATTTATTAATTTTATGCAATTTTACTTATTTAATAATTTATAAAAAGCTTAGCTTAAACTAAAAGGTTAAATGTTAAAACCAAATTGAAATCAACACTTAAATTAAATAAATTACTCATACGCCCCGTATATCAGAATATTTCTTAAAACCCTAATTGGTGCATTTATTATTATTTTTATTTATTGCCAATATTATTATGAATTTAATAAATTATTATTTATTTAAATTATTATTATCACTGTGATTATTATTGATAATATTGGTATTATTTTGATACCCTAGCGGGGTTTTATAATTTCAGTCAAAAGTTTGTTACAAAGTGAAGGAGTCATTTCCGACCCTATAAATCATATATATTCTTGATCAGCATTAACAGGCGAGTTGATCTAGGCATGTCCGGAAGAAAAAAAAATGTAGTCAATTTTTTCAAAAAAATGTAAGGGGTAACATCGTTAAAATTTTCAAAAATTGGCAAAAAATTTTAATTTTTTTATTTGTTAATTTAAGTATGCAGATTTGTTAACACAATGAAAACTAGCACAAAAAAGCTTTCCGAATTAAAATTAAAGCATTTTTGACTTAGTTATGACAAAAAAACGCACTATGCAAGGGTAAACAAACTTTAGCTTCCCGAAGTTAGCTTCCTTTCCCGTTATCTTAAATAAAAATTTCCTGAGTGTATTTAAAACAATTCTTTTTATCTTCTTATTAATTAAAACCTTTATCAATGAAGCTCTACTGTATCTGTTGCCGCCGCTGTTTCTGTCCATTGCGTTTTGGGGTAATTTGTACGCATTTCTTTTGTCATTCTGTGCGACTTTTGGATTTTTTGGATTTGCTTGCTTACCCCAACAAACCAAAAAAAAAAAAACAGAATAAAAACAACAAGAAGAGAAACAAAAATATGTTCTGTTGCTGTCGTCGCCTCTGTCGTTGTTGTTGCTGCTGTAGCTGTTCGTTTATTATTGTTATTTCATTTGTTTATTTCATTTCCATTCGCCGCCACCGAGTGTGTGAAAAACGAGTGGCGAAAAGCGGAAATTAGTTGCAGGCCGAAACGACTGCCCGCCCCCTTAACCCTCCAATAACTCAGTTGCCACAAAAAGGCGAGCAAAAATAATTATAAAAATGGCATAAAGTGTTGCTAAGCTCGGAAAAACTAAAAACAAAAACAATTAGGAACAGGCAGGGGGCAATTAGTTGCAGGAGCAGTCAAGGAGGCAGAAGGAGGAGGTGTAAACCAGAGATGGACAGCAAATAAATGCAAATGAGTTGCACAGCAGTTGGCTTTTTGTCTGCCTGCACTTGCAAAGCGATTAGCAACATTTATCCAAAGTTTTTCCCCCACCACCACCCCCTTTGGGTGGAAACTTTTGAAAAGGTTGCAAAACGGAGCGAGTTCAGGCAGTTAAATGATAAATAAACAAGTGTGCGGTGGTCATTCTTACAGCTTTTGTTCTCGTTGCTAAATAATGGCCAAAAAGAGTAACGAAATTGTTGTGCAAATTGCTGCAGATTCATTTACAGTGCAAGCATTTCGTGCATTTAAAGGATTTCTGCAAATAATCCCCCTCTTAGCCAAGTGTTGATGAATGTCGAGACATGGGAGCTCAAGAGTTACAGCTAAAAATTATGGGAATTTATCAAATGAAGTCAAAAGGAAAAAGCCGGGAAGTATTCATTAGCCATAGATTTATTTATTTTTGCTAGCTAGATTTATTTAAAATTTATTTGGAATGAGAAATGTATGGGTTTTGCTGATTGATTTATTTCAAATAAATTGTAAGCCTCATTTTCAAATATTTCTAAATTTAAAATGAACCCCAGAATCACACAATTTATTTATATAAATAAATTTATAAATCCCCCATAATCACCCATTATAAATAATTATTCCTTTTAACATTCCCGTTCAATTAGCAAATCCAAAATCAATAAGGTAACTGCTCTAATTGAATTACCACAGAAGAGTTCGCTCGAGTGGCTGAAGTGGATGCATATGTGGAATTACCAATTATGCAGAGAGATGGCTAATGTTCATATAGACCAGCTGGTCTGTAAACAATCTAATAATCCAGTTTCCCCCGCCTCCGTCCACCCCGCATTCCATCAAGCAAACAAAAAAGTGGTGGTATTCGCCAGGCTAATAAGCACTTAATTAAATTACCACCGTCGCCCGATGGCCCCGAAAAATATCAGACAGAATCCCTTCATTTTTCAGCAGCTGCTGCTGCTGCTGCTGTGGAAATAAATGCAATTAAAAAATATTAAAATTATATAACAGAGACGATGTCTAACCAGCACAAAGGGGGGCTAGTGTGGTTTCCACAGGGGGCAGCTACAATCAGAGTTTCAACTCACCATCAGGAGGGGAGCAAAAATGTTTGCTAATTATTTGCAAAATATTGGTGGCTCCTGTTTACACAATTAGTCATATTACTGGGCGGTGGTGGTGCTGGCCAGCGGGATTTAATGGCAGTAACCCACGAAAAGTTGCTTATTAAAATTGCACAAAATTCTATGCGAATTTTCGGTGAAATTTCACTGGTGGATTTCCGTGATTATGAGGGGAAAACAAAGTGGAGCAAATTGGCAAAGGGTTCGACTCAGGGAGATAATCAAACTAGAACGATAAACTAAACTTAAATACAAACTTTAAGGTTGCTCGATGAAAACTTTAAAGGGAAATAAATAAAAAAGGGAAAGCTAAGACCGCAATTGCCACCTCTCATCTCTCTTGAATTCCGCCCCAATTAGAGTAGAAAACTTGCTAAAAGTTTCTGTCTGTGTCATTAAGTGTGCCACTCATTGGAACCCCATCGTCGGCTGGCATATATCCTGGGGGGTAGCAGCTACCCTCGATCTCTCCCCTGTCCCCTGGGTTGTCTGTCAACCGCAGAGGACCAATTCCAATGCTATTCAAATTGCGTATCCATCTTCATTTATTTCATTTTCCTGTAATTTCCTGAAAATTCTTTCTTTGCTGATATTGCCCCTGGCACCCCTCCACTCCCCTCTGGGTGCAATCTGCTGCTCCTTCTCCCCGGATTTTTGCCTTATCTATCGCTCCCTATCTCCATGGTCGGCACGTCTTTTCCTATGTTTTTTTTTTTCGGTCGGAAATAGAAAAGTGCGCCAACTTTTCGCTTGAATTGGCAACGCTTACACCTCCCAACGCCCAGTTTTCCAGCCCCACCAGGCTCCAGTGGCTGCACTTTGGCCAGGAGTCTACTACACAACGAGAAAATTTGTGAACTTCAATTAAAACTAGGAGGGAAAAGCAAGTATAGGCAGTTTTAAATAATTTAAAATTTTAATTCTGACTAGGAAGGGGTTAAAAATTTTTTTTTTTCAATTTAAAAATATTTTTTAAAAGCTTAAAATATTTTTTTCTGTTTATATCCTCTTCATCCCGCCGCCCTGTGGTTTCTGCGGTTGTGTGTGGGCTCAGTGCATCCATCGGACGGATGGCAACCTGTAATCGTTCTTTTGCGCCACATTTAAAATGTCTCCGGGTGTCTCCTTCGTCTCCTGAACATCTCCGTCCCTTCCCTCAGTTTTTCCTTTCTTTTTCACCCACCCACCCACTTTCTACACCCACTTTCCACACCCACTTTCCACCCCCCTGACCAATGCCACTGTACATCTGTCTGCGTGTCCATTCGTTCATGTCTTGTTAGCGTAAATCAAGCGGAACAAAGCGACGGCAACCGGGAAGAAGAATCCGCCTGAACTGCAGCCGCAGGAAGCCGCGGAGACGGAGGATGCATCCCGGGTCCCCATGGATCTGGATGCAGCTTCCCTCCAGCTGGAGCCCTCCTCCTCCTCCGCTCGCTTTGGAGTCAAGTCGCTGAGCTAGAATTTATTGCGGCGCTCAGAACGGAAACTCGCTGGCTAAACTGCGCCTCTGGGATTGGGTTACGGATTGCAGTCAGCTGGGCCGGGATGTCCTTTTGCCAGGAACGTCGTTGATTAAGCGCCGCGCCAAAGCCTTCAAATGGCTTTGTAATGCGGTTGGATAAGGTGGACCGCTTAAATTGATAAATTCCGGTAGCTCAGCCAAAGGGAATCGCAGGGATCCCTTAAGATTCTAGAGATGATGTCTTTGAGGGATAAGGAGTGCAGCTAGGGTCTTGTAAAAGCTACTTGCCAGGTTTCAACGATTGAATACAATTTTTACCAGTAGAGATACATTTGATAAAATATAATCTATGTTTTTTCCTGATTATTTCATAATTCAGTATTGAATATACCTCTCTTAGTCAAGATTTCCCTTCCCCATCACCATTAATTTCCCAGCTTACACTTTTCACGAAACGATAACCCCTCAACCCTACCAAAAGCTGTTTTACAAGCCCCTTAGGTTCAGCTCAAAGCTGTTTGGCCTTTCACCGGAATCAAAGCGTTTTGCCCTTATACCCCGCCCAACCCCTCTCGAGACTTGTAGACAAGGTGCCAAACATCAGAAGGAGGTAACTGGGGGTAGGGGACCCCGAAATGACCCAGGCTCTTGGCCGGCCCACGCATAAATCTGCTCCTCTCAGACTGCAAATGCAAATCAGCCCGAAGGGGGGCGGATGCGTAAGCCAATTTCGCTTGCCAATTAGTGGAGCGTCGAGGGAGCTCTGATATTCCGAAATCTGGATACTCCCTGCACTCATAAACATTGAACAAAGGCATCGCCAGTCGTCGTCGAACAATGTCGGGATCAAGAATGCTACGGCTCCCCGGAAACATTCGTTCGAGGAGATGAATGGAGTTTATCGATTGCCGGGCCCAGGCAATCGGTAATTAGAGCTTGTGGCAAGTGTCCTTCTTGAGTTATTGACATGATAAGCGCCTCATGGTACCCAGTCCTTCCAGAAACTTTTCCGCTTGCCTGGCAATTAGTGGGGAATCGAGAACTTTTAAATTGAACTGATCCTGGAGCGGGCTGAAAAGGATTAAAGTGTGGAGAAAGTATTGAACGATGACTTAAATGGGTGGCAAACTTAAGACTGTTTGTTGGATATCCTGTGGTATTCTATTCAAGTTTTTTGACACTTGCTAATTTTTGAACTTTAATGCATTAAGTGTATAAAACAAAGAGTTAATTTGATCAAGTTTGCTGGCCAATAAAGCCAATAGTTGCTTGTTTTAGGTTCCTTAAATTTAAATATTACTCATACGCAGTGGTTAACAAGTGCTAGCCACAAAGCACACAGGATGTATGGTGGTGTCTAAGTAAAGAGTTTCTCTTGAAAGTCTACACAGAACAGTAAAATAAAGTGATAATTTTTGCTGATACCTAAGAAATAGTTTAACTTTCCTTCCTTAATAATATCTATATCCCCTGCTCTATGCTATCAGTATTTCCTTATCTGGATTATAATAATACTCACTGTTTACCTATAGGCTTATGCGATTGTGTGCCACATATTAATGTTGGTTGTGTAATAAACAAAAGTAGCTCGCTTACGCAACAACACGCTCACAGACAAATGACAACAACTGCGACAACAAGGCAACAACAAGTTCAGCAAAATATGCAGCGCCAGCAGTGGAAACAATAATAACAATTGCCATTGTCTGTGCAGCTGTGCAACTGGGTGTGAGTATGTGTGTGAGCCTGGCCAAGTTCTGCTGTGTGTGTGTGTTGTGGCATCAAATTTATAGACTTCTCTGTTGGCCCGAGGCCATGACTTTCTTATAACTCTTCGCACTTTCGTGCTGTGATCAGGACACTGAGCTTAATAATTGTATGAAATGTTATTTATTTTTATTTTAAGTAAATTAAATTCACTATTCATTTGTAAACCTAATTCATTAATTAAATTAGTACTAATTGTTAGTCCCTAGCAACTAGTACTAATTTAATTAATTAATTAGATTTACTATTTTAAATTTAGTTCTCTTAAATAAAAGTCTAAGTTTGAAGTGCAGAATATGTATAAGAATTTATAAAAAGTTGCATCCAAAATTAAGTACAATTTTATAAATAATTGCAATTAGTAGTAAAAACCTATTGATCATCCTGGTAAAATCTATAAATATTAGTATATTTATTTGTATATAAATAATTGAAGTAATAAATATTCGAAACTTAGTAAAACCATAGCTTAAAATTTATTAAATAAATTAAAATAGTTCAAGATTTATTAATATTTATTTTCCTTTGGAATTGAAGGGTTACAGTAGTAAATTAATAGTTTATTTATATTTTCATCTAACATATTGTTATTATTTATTCTGTATCCTATTTATATATTTAAAATAAGAAAAAGGTTTGATAATAAATAATAGCTTGGAGTCAATTTAAAAAATAATGAAACTTATTTATTCGTTTATCTAATAAAATCCAAGTTTCAAATTTTTTTAGCTACCCCAAATTACTTAACTTAAAAAAAGACAAATTTTCTAAAGTGCATTTTCACATCCCAGACAAATGCAAATTGCATACATAATTGAGTTTTGCGGGGCGCAGAGTGACAAAGGGAGACCCTGGGCAGCGGCAGGCGGGCCGATTGGAATTTGGAATCTCCATTGGAGGACCCTCCTGCATGCATGTTTCATTACTTTAATTGAAATTATTCCGCAATTATATTGAACATATTTGCGTGCAATCAGAGCATGCAGCTCCCCAGCCCGCCTCTCCGTTTTCATTTCCCTTGTTTTGTGGGCAAAGCAGCTTAATTTGGGGAAACTTGTGTTGAGAAATCAATTAGGTTGCGTATACGCCATGTTGCCAAGAAAACTGCAAGCTGGTAAGCCGGTCTGTGCCAGTGGTTTTGAACACTCGGTCCCAGCGATCATGGGAAAATTAATAAGCACAAATTAGTTGTGAGGGAAATAAGCCAGCTCTTCGCATTTCCCCGACGCCTGCTCCATTTTCCATCTGATTAAATACTTTCACACCTCAGCTGGGTTTCCCTTTTGTTCGCCTTAAAATACCTTTCGGCTTGCCTGCCCCCTGATTTATGTGACACAATTAACGTTATCGCATCGCTCGCAGACCTTGCCGGCGCATTAATTTAGCAAATCCGCATGAAAAGCGCATAAAAATATAGATTTAGCACGCATCGAATGCGCGATTCGCCATTCATCGGAGTTTAATGAACTGTCAACGTTGCCCGGGTGCAACGTGGCGTATGCGTGATTTATGGACAGTGCATCAGTTGCAGATAGAACCTGCAGCAGCCTGAAAGCTGACCTGACAGAGTCAGAATATCGAAATAAATGCGACTAGATGGTCAAAAATTAATGCAGCGGTGATTATGGGGGTGTTAAATTATATTTGTAATTAAAGAGAATTAAATATGTGACCTGAGGGGAAGTTTGAATGAATAATCTGAAGGAAATCTATTTAAAAAAGTGTTATAAAAACATCCTGCCAACAAATGCTCTTAGAAAAATATAAGTATAAATAATAAATCATGATAAACAAATTACAAAACACTCCTAATTATTTACGAATCCCTTTAAGTCTCTAAACATTTATTAAACTTCACCTAACGAACATCCCATAAATCTTTCTTAAAGACAATTAAATCAGCAGAAGGCCCGATGCGTTTGATTATGGATTAACATCACTAAATTCAGGTTGCATCATCATCTGAGGCCAGAGCTCCCGGACAGATTTAACTGTTGCATACGCTCAAAGGATAATCGGGAGGAAGGAGATGCCGGAGCCTTAATGCATTTCCGTCTTTGCCTGCATGTGAGTAATATTTTAATGAAGACACGGCAGCTGGGTGGAAAATGAGGGGATTGCGGGGCAGACATGCCGCGGAATTCCTTTGCCTTGCCAGGCACTTTATCAACTTCCGGCATGTGAGCGATGACAACGAGGACACTCGGGGGCAGGTGGATTGGAGGGGGTGTCCTGAATATCAGTGGGCGCAAATCAAGCGCAGCCAGCTCCTTGGCAAAACTTCCCCTCCGGGGAAGAGAGAGAGAGAGAGAGGGTGGGAAAAAGGCCGGGAAATTCGCGTCAACTTGCCGCACTGCAATGAGGCGTGGAACGTGGTGAATGTCCTGCTGCCACCCACATCCTTTGCATATTTTAGGAAGTGATTGCGCAAATGCATAATTTAATGACAGGCGATAGAGATGGATGGGAGTAGTTTTCGGGAAAGCGAAAGAGATTTTCCTGCTGTAATTTTGATAAACGTTTTGTAACTTGTACGTTGAGTTTTGGGGGCAAATTAATGAGGTTGCTTTAAGTATGGGTTAAACAATTAAATGCTTAGTAATTACATTTATATTTAAGGAAACTAAAGCTATTATATAGGAGAATATAGTTGTATCTACATATATTCCTTAGCATATAAATGGGAAGCTATTTTCCTTTTAACCATTTCCAAGTCAATCCCCGGGGGCTGTTAGGCAATCAGCGTTTTCCCAAAACGACCTTAACCCCATAATGGCCCCGCTATGAGTGCTCATTGAGCAGACAAATATCAAGCGGGGGCCATCAGAAACCAAATGGCAAACAAAACTCAATCAAAATAAACTCAACTAACTCCTGCTAACCCTTGTGATTTTCTCTCCCACTCCTCTATATATTTTGGGGGAAATTGAAGGGAACTTCTTTCGGATCGAAGCTCTCAGCAGCCAACTGTAATGCACATTACACAAAAGACATGTTTACCCAGCGCCCTCGTTGCTGTGAATATTTCCTTTTAAATTCAAAGTTATTTATATGTCAGGCGAAATTGAAATTGCCGCGAATGAAGGCAGGAGATGGGGTGCCTGGAAGCTGCAGAGCTGAGCATCGCCTGTCACGCTATCGATTCATCATCGTCATCGAAGCATCATCATCATCGTCATCATCGACATCATCATCATCAGGAGTGTCAGTCGTCATCATTAGGAGCGACATCCAAAAGATGAAAGTGTCCGGAGAGGTGATGGACTGGCTTTGAAATTGAGTTACTTCCTATATAAAATGCATTGCACTTCATTCGGTATTTGAAAACTAATCACTTGTGATGGGGATGGTGACAATTCTGAGACTTTGTAGGAGGTATTTCCGATAGAGAAAAATAGTCAAAATAGTTTTATTATTTTATTAAAAATAAGAATACAAAATATTTATAGAAATACAAATTTATTTCCAATCAAAAAGGATTTATAATTGAATTGAACTGACTGGCACTCACTTAACGCATTGCAAAACCATAAAGTTAATTGTTGTTTTACATTATATCAAAAATGTACTAATAACACCTAGTTATCCAGCTGACTCAAATTAATCACTATCTATGAACATAATGAATCAGGGATAGTAAGCATCTGTAATGAATTTACATTCCCTATATTGTAATTGATTTTATAAATCTCATATAACAGAAAATTCTTTATATTATTAGTAATTTCTTTTATTTAATGTATTAAATCAAAGTCACATCTCTCTTGCCGCTCATCACTATCTCCAAATCCCGGAACAGGCAACTACTTACGCCGACATTCATTTGAGTGCCGTGGAGACTATTGTAAAGATATTTTGAACACATCGAAGTAAAAAATATGTGCGACTGCTGACATTCCCTTCGAAGCTCCCCTTTCATTGCCACTCCCCTGGCACCCTGTCAGCACCCCTTAAGTCCACACTTCTTTGTGTGAATGTCTCGCATATCAAAGGACCAAATTGCATAGCATTTGCTCTGGGTGGCTGGGATGCACTGAAAGGTAATCCGAAAAATAAAGGATCTTTATTAAAATAAGCTAAATATTTCCAATGTTTTAATGTTGAAAACATTTTTCTATGATTAAAAATGCTTGAGTAAAACTCAGTTTCCATAGCTTTACTGATTACGTTACCTTCTAAAGATCCCTACAATCTAAGAAGTACCGGCAAACCTCAGAGAATTAATCATAAACTTCAGGTAACTGAATCCCAACTATTTCTTTCAGTGTAGTAAAGCAGCTTTCGTTTGCTGGCGTGTGTTAGAAATTGTCACTTGAAAATTGCCAAGTTGGGGGCGGCAGAGGAGTACCAACAGGAGTGAGTGGGTTTCCTCGAGGGCTCCTGTGTGTGTGTGTCTGCGCGGTTTTCCTTCGGTGACATATTTAATTTTAAGCTGTGACAGATATACATACTTGCGGAAAATGTGCTGGAAACAGCTCAATGCATCCCCCTTTCCCCCATAAATATTCCTTATCCCGACGCTTATTCACTTCCCGATTTGTTGCCCCGCATCCATTATGGATGCCACTCCACGTAGATGTGCAATTATACTTGGGTAATTAGTTAAAATTGGCATTAAGGCTGTCCCTCTCCCTCGCATTAAGGTAATTAAATTGCAAATGTATTGAGAGAGGCCTTTTTAGTGCCTCGTTTCGATTACGTGCTTCCGAAGGAGGCGCCCCAATGTAGGCAACATTAATTTGCATATTATAATTTGCACTGCGAACATATTAAATGCATAATTTTTAAGGGGGCGGCAGGAGTGCTCGCTGCTGTGCGGACTCTAATTAAAATTGGCTTAATTTCCGATACCCCGGGGGTGGAAATAAATATTTCATAATAATTGCCGGGGATTGGGACCGAACGTGATCAATTTACTATAACCAGTGGCTGTTACATCGTTGATAGTGGACTTGTGTGCCTGATTTACGGGCCTTAAACTATTTTTCTATGTATAATATAAATTTTGTATGCATATGCAGGTCATTTTAATT
Source organism: Drosophila jambulina (assembly GCA_018152175.1). Lineage (NCBI taxonomy): Eukaryota > Metazoa > Arthropoda > Insecta > Diptera > Drosophilidae > Drosophila > Drosophila jambulina. Next base: position 24,713,997 of record JAECXH010000027.1, read on the forward strand.
TTAGTCAAAAGTTTCCGAGTCATAGTTCGGAGTTATGAACCTATAAACAATTTTATTATTGATCAGTTGAAGACAGATGAGTCAATCTAGCCATATTCGTAAAAAATACATTTAGAATAGTAACAAAAATTCAATTAAAAGAAATTATCACACTCATCTTGCAGATTTATCAATTTATTTATTATTTTCTTATGCTTTTTTAAAGCATCGATTTCCCACAATGATTTTATCCTTTATTTATTTGATAATCAAGGTTAAATTTTAAACAGAGGAGTGATAATTTGGTTGATCTTTTGACTTACAAATATTTCTAGAAGACATTTTATATAAAAAATATTTTTAATAAGTATAATAATTATTTTAAGCATTAAACCTTGCCAAAAGCACTTCTTTTTTTTACAAAAAATCCTCCAAAAATGTATTTCCTCATTCCAAGTTAAGTCAAAGCCCTCAATATTTCCGTCAATGGCGCACACCAAGCTGTGGCATATTATTTGAAGCATATTTCTCCCCCAAACTTTTTGCGCTTATTTACGACACTTGCCACCAGCTGGTTTGGCGAAATAATAATATTTAATGACAAATGCGCATAAAATTTAAATCAAACCCCATTAAAACTGTCGCCTGGTTGCCCTAATGGGCCATCAAGTCCCATATAGATATAGTGAGAGATGTGGCAACAGTCCGCTTTTATGACAACTTATGGAAATTGATGGCCATCTTCTTCGCCCGGGGAGAGCAAAATAATCGCGGCCCTCTGCCTGTCAGTCAGGGCCACAAACAAAAAAATAATATATATATATAAAAAAAAATAAAAGAAAACTTCCAGCTCAACTTGAGTGATGTCCCGAGTGGCGGCAAGGAGTGTGGCTTTCCCAAAGAAAATCGGTGGGGGGTGGCGCGGTGTTGCCACTGACATTGATGATGACGTTGGCCATGGGCGTTGACGATGTTTGTCAGCCGAGCAGGCAACTTTGACGTGGCGTCAACAAATGGAGACAGACAGGAGCCGCAGCCCGTCTATATCTCCTTCTCTGACATCCTTGATCCTGCCGGTGGATGAGTGGCTGGGCGTGGGAGGGTTAAGTTCCAAGGAATCCCCCTGAGAGGGGAATTCTTTCCGTTTGCTCCGTAATGAGCTGCTCGTGGTCTGCGCTTAATTGTGGTCCACTCTAAATAGGAAATGGAGGAATTTTACAGAGGGAAAATTTGCAGATAATTAATTTATGAATATAGATAATTTTAAATTATTTCAGAATTATTTGGGAATTTCTTCGAGTCCGATCTTGAGCCACATAAATAATTCCAAATGAAGATTAATCACTGTAATACCTATATATTTTTTAAAGCTCTCAAGAATATTTTTAAATATTTTAAATAAGAAGTATTTCTTCATTAAGAAATTTTCCCAATATTTTTTTATATTGTATCATAACTTTACGAATTTATTTGTATTTTTTTCAGTGCAGCTTTACAGTCTGCATTTGAGGCTGCACTCTATCGAATCTCTCATTGTTCCTGGCAGTGCAATTCGCACTAAAACTCCAACTGAAACGACCAAGTTCCGAGCACTTGCCATGAAAATCAAACGATAAGAGGCAGTTTTTCCCTTTTCACCGTTTTTCCAGTCTGCAAGAGCAATTAAAGGAAAAGTTCCCAAACAATTGGGGGAATGAGTCTTAGCGGAAGATAACTTCTGCGGAAGTAGTAAACTGCGAGGATTAAGTGTTTAGAAACAATATTTTCAGTCGAATTTTCTACTTTCCCTTCTTAATTTTATAGAAATTCTTGAACAGCCTTTAATTGATTAAATTTTTATTTAACTCTGAAGGAATTCTGTGAGCTAAATTAACCTAAGAAATTTTACACTTCATATGCAGAGTTAAGCCAAGGCTACTCCCAGTCACGTCCAGTGCCTCTTTTCCTCGCTTTTACCCACTGACCCCAAAGTCGACTCCACTTTTCAGTTTTCAGGCCACACAATTAGCAAACGGAGGCGGCGGGTTCATAACTCAACTCGAAAGGGGAAACTATTTAGCATGTAACTAAATATTTTAAATATATTCCCGTCACACACGCACACACAGCGTCTGAGTTAGGCTTAGTTCTGGCCCGGATCCCACCGGATCCAAGTTGGACTTGGAGTCGGACCTGCGTCCAGGCACGTGCCGGGGAAAAGTTGCCAACGCCGGCAGAAAGAAGTAACTTTTCCTTGCCTCATTAGCATGCGACACCGAAGGGCATTAAATCACATTTTGCATTTGACGCAGCAGCAACTTGCAATTGCAATAGAGGCGACAGCACGCTGCAACGGGGGCTTTTCTGCAAGATCTACAAAAAAAAAAGAAGGAAAAAAGACGGACTATGAATTCTGATGACTTGACCGAGTTTTCAAGTGAGAAGCAGTCAGAAAAATAGCCAACGGAGATGAGATATTGAAAGGATAACAAAAATATGAAATATAAAAGAATTATTAGATCAATTCAGATCATTAGCTCGTTCCTCAAATAAGAGATAGTATTCAGAATGTAAAGATGTGATTTTTGAGACTTTTCAAATATTAAATGCTTAGTAAAAAAATAATATAACTCTTCCATTTAAAACCTAATCATAAATAATTCATTTACTATATATTTATATATTTCAATGCTCCTTAAATTCTGCAGAAATATAATATATAATTATTATTCTTAATCAAAAATAATTATATAAAATATAATTGTAAGCCAGTTAAGTCATTAAGTAAGCCTCAGCTATTAATGAGTATTTTTTAATTTTATCATAATTTCTTGAATCGCATCCTTTCCCCGTGAGTCACGTCCTTGCTGGTACTCCCATTCCAGCTTTTTCATATCCTTCCTCGTTGCCTATCTCGTCGTGTTTGTTTTTGTTTGGGCTCCCTGTTTGCCTTGTATCGCGCTCCTTTTATCTGCTGCCTGTGCCGCATGCAGGATGCATTCGGAATCCGTTCATCCCGGCGGATCCTTGCGCACGTTCCCAGCTACATTCCGGGGCTATATTCGCCCCGCAGGAGTAATTCCAGTCTGCAGTTGGCAATGAAAACGTCTTGCATGTGAAATTGACAAAAACGCGAGGCAACGAGGATAAAAACCATGTGTGTGGGGTTTTTTAGAAGAGTTTTTTTGGACTAAGAGATACCCGGTTAGGAAAGGGTTTCCACAATGAATTCAGTTAAAATTTTATAAGTAAAAAAGTGATAAGAAAAGCTAACAGAATCTATGAATAAAACTTACTCCTAATACTTTAGTTGCAGTAAAAGCATAATTTTCAATTTAAAATATGAAGAAAATTATATGTTTCTCACATTATTATTAAGGAGGCTTTTAATTTGCAGCTGTTAATTTATTGTACCTAATTTTAAATCTATTAATATACTTAGCTTATCACTTACCCTTAAAAAATACAGGGTACCAAGTACCTAAGAACCTAGCGAGCTCATTCAGAGACTCAAAGTTCGCCTCGAAATCCTCCTCGAAGCTATGAAAACATAAATACGGCTCCATTCATCTGCTCCTTCTTGGCCAAAGTTACCTCGGGGCCAAAAGTTGTTAAGTTGTTTGGGTGCGCCAAGAGGATCGATGGCAAAGGAGGGCAGAGAGTGGCCCAGAGCCAGGACCACAACCAGGACCTCCAACCACCTCCAACCCGGAGCCAATTCCTGGCCAGGCACTTTAATTTCTTTAATGCAACTCCACTTGGTCCGCTCCATTGGGAATTTATTTCCCTCGGCTTTCTGCTCGGCTATTTGCCCTTTCGCCGGTCCTCGGTCCCCGGTTGCATGTCCTTTCGTTGTGATTGCAAATATTTTATGGTTTTAATTTGTGCTCGTGCATTGCTGGGAAGTCTTCAGTTATTTGCCAAGCATTTCATGCCCGGGATTCGTATTTCATTTTGCGGTTAGCGAGGGCAACTCAAGTCGATTCCTTGGAGCTCCTCGCCCTAGTCAGTTGATGAAATAATTATTCTGTTTTGTTTATGTTGCGGTGCATAGTATGTGCATACGATTTAGTGGTCGAGAGGAAGGCAAAAATGTATATTTTCTGCCAATGAAGTAATAGGATGAATGCTTAAAAATGCCTTACCTGGGCTAAAGAGAATGTTTCTGGCAGTTGAAAGTTATTTTTCTGAATATTTAGTAGTAAATAGAATAGTAAATGAATATCTTTTTGAACTCAGACCATTTCCCTGTTAGATTTTTCCAATTTATTTTCTCAGTTAACGCTTGACCTTAGCCCTCGACTCCATTTATCATCTGCAGGCATCTCCTGATCCCCCAGCCATAACTATAACGAATTCAATTAATATGCAAAGTAAGTTTGTCAAGAAAATAAAAGCCGAAGCCAGCTCCAGTTCATTCTTGTGGCTTCCAGCACAGCTCAGCTCAGCTCAGCACAGCCCAGCGATTCAATAATTAAAGCGTGGCCAAGAAGCTTTACCCACACGCACTGCCGGGGAATCACCCGCCTGGGCCCCTGTTCTCCATTCCGAGAGCTGCTTCAGGTGAGCCAAACTGATAATCACTCAATTTGCTTCGGGGCACAAAACTATGAAGTTAACTCAGCTTGTCGAAAGTTCCAGGGGAAGCTGAAAATGCACTGGGGGAAATAGTTATGAAAAGGATAAAGTTTGGAGACATTAAATAACTTCTTGAAATAATTTTCGTAAAAATACTACGAACCTCAGGCAGCTTCCTTGACTTTCTTTTATACAATAAACATGTACTTTTGATATTTAAAATTTGTAAAATGTATATGTAAATATTTCAATCAATTCTCAACCGTTTTCTTTCAGTGCAAGCTCTGTTATCAAGCTGGGCAAAGCCAAACCGACGCAAAAACCCCAAGCAAAGGCGAAGGCAACGACCAAGTCGAGGCAGCAGCAACGCCTGCGAGCCATCCGAGGAGAGCAAGTGGAGTGCACCAAATTGGCGTTACCAACTCGGGAAGCTGAGCTGGGGCAGGGACTGAGGCCGGGGCAGGTATCGCTGCTTGGGGTTCCTCGGGGGCGGGGCAGGAGATTGCCATGCAAAGTAAATGTAGCAAGCGTAAACATCGCTCGGCACTGGGGAACAATGGAGGAAAGTCGTTCCCTGCTCATTTTTTGGCCAGAACGATGCATAATGCAATAGCAAAGCAGGCGAAAAAGAGCCACAGTAAAAAAAGGCCAAGAAAGCGCAGCAGAAAAATTAGTTACGCCAAAAGCGGAAAATCCAGTGGAAAATGTGGGGATTCTGCGGGGGTACAATGACTTGATGATGCTATGCTAAATGCTTGCGGGACACGAATATCATGATGGTGGTGAAGAGGCAGGGACAATGCTGAGGTAAAAGGGGGTGAGCAAGGGCTCTGTCTTAGGGGACATCCCACAGATACTTTTGTATCTCTTAGTGTTTGCCTATATCTGAAAGAGGTAAGGAAAACAAGTTATATACAAGAAATAGTAACTTTGATATTGCAAACTATAAAAAAAGAAAGCTCATTTGACTTACTCCTAATTTTCAGATTTTTCTCTGAGTGCTCAAACCCTCCCCCAACTCTCTCTGCCTTTCGGAGTCACCAAAATCCTTCTCATCCCGCGAAAGGAATCCGCAAAGCCAGGCGTCAACCAAAATGTGGCCAGAAACAGAGCGACACATGCAGAGTGCGAGGGGTGGCACCCCAAGGATGCTGTGGCCTTGGCTTCAAGAGGGTTGAGTTGCACCAAGTTGTGGTGGCAATGCAGAAGGATGTCGGCGGCATGGCTCATCGCGCCTAAGCTGCATCTGATGGCGCGCCGGCTGATATTTGCCGCCAAGTCCGCGGGCGACTGCTGCCACAATCATGGGAGAGACTGGAGTGGCTGGAGTGGCTGCCCCAGCTCTGGCTCCATCTCAAGCTCCACTGCTGGCTGAGTGGCTGTGGATGCAACATTGTTGCCTGCTGACTGCAACACTTGGCCGCGGATTTGGCGACAATGTCTCCTCGCTCGCTCCAAAGATTTCCAGCTGGCGACAAGTTATCAAGACGAACGTGACTGGCAAATAGTTTCGGTTTAACTTCTGTTTTCCAGCAACGAAAGTTTTGACAGGGCTTAACTGAGTCCCAGAAACCGAATCAAGGTGGAAAAACTTTTGTGGCTGCTTTGGACATGTTGAAGTCCTGACACATCGAAGGTGGCCAAAAGGCGGGGGAACTGTGGAAATGCCTGGCCAAATTGTGAGCATAAATTGGGAGGTATTTGAATGGTGAGAACTAGGAACAAATGTGTAAAAATGTGAGGAAAATAAGAATCCATATTTCGAGAGGTACATAAAATTGTAAATACAAGTATAAATATTCAAAAAGACAAGACTTCAACTTGCCAGATAAAAGCCTGTTAGAAAACCTCGTTACCATAATGGTTAGACTTATCTTTCTCCTCTAGAATAATGCTTCCATTTTCCTGTAGCACTCATCGACACCTTCAGACCCTTTACCACCTCCCACTTTTAACCATAACAAATTTAGCTATTGACCCTGTTTGACATAATTTATGTTCCTCCTCAAAATGAAACCATGAAATTTGTAAGTGTCGTCAGAACTACTTTTTCCCTCCGTCCAAGACCTGAGCCCACCTCAAGCCCCAAGCCCTCGAACTCGACTCAAGCGTGGCTAATGAAAAGAAATATTAAATTCTCACGTTCCAAGGCGAAATGGAAAAAAGCGTCGAACAGCGAAAATCCCTGCAGCATATTCTGCAAAATAAACCAACGGCAACCGGGGGGAGGAAGGGAATCCGAAGAATAGAACCGACTTGTTCTCATACACAAAAGGTAAATAAAAATTGCAGGAAACCTCGACTCTCGGCCGGCACTCTGACCTTTCAGCCAACTCGAAGACGAAGTCAGTCAGCCATTGAGCCAGTCTGGAGTTCACTCCCCGAGCCAAGCCGCCTCCATCTCCAGTCACCAGAAAGTCAGCCAGCCAGGGAGCCAGGTAGCGCGGAGCGAGTGCATCGTTAAAGTCCGAAGGCAAAATAAAACGTGATTCATGTTACTTATCACCCGCACAGCATCGACCATCAAGAATGGCCAAGGGAACAGTCGGGCACAATGGTTTCCTGGTCTGCGACTTTGGCGTCGCTTCCTAACGCACTGGAAAAAATACTTAAGCCTGAAATATATATTGTGAAAACTGAATACCAAAGAAAATTAAAACAGACTTATGTTCTATAAGGCAAAAAACAAGCATAACTGGCTTCTTAGATCTTAAAACCTTCTAATAGGTTGTTAGATATCATTTTGCTTAAATTAGTTAAATAAATTAGTCATTAAAATGTTATTTACATCGATAATAAATAGGTTAATTAACATAATATTAAGTAGACAATTGTAGAATTTTGTTACTATTTTTAATAAAGTCTGGAACATATGTTTATGTTAATAAAATATATAAAATATTTCCCAAGTTTATAAATGTATAAAATATTTTTACCACAAGAATTTCTAAAAAATTTCCACTTTCTCGTCTACATTTCTTTGAGTGCACCTCCTCCCCCAACTCTATGGGTTTGTGGCACTCCAATCTGCACCTTTCTTGGCCATAAGTTGCCCTGTGGCATATGGGGCTCTGGCTTCGTCTCCAGCTCCTCCCCCGCCCCATCCTGACGTACTTCATCAATGCCGCGCGCGTCGAGGCCAAGAAACAATTTTGAAATTTATGCTCACGACCCTTACTGTACGTACGTACGTACGTACGCCCTCCTCCCGAGGAATTATTTTCATATTTCTGCCTTGCCCCCTCTCTCTATATATTTATTATTTATTTGCGCAGAACTCTGGCCGGCGAAGAAGCACTCTTAAGATCGTTAATGAGTCTCCATTGTTTGGATCGATCGGAGTCGATTGCTTTCGACCTCTGACAGCTGAGCCCCGACATGAGATCACTCACAGCCCGAATGGCTTTTCATTAGGTCTTCTGGTTGGAGAGAAGGAACGTAAGCCCGAAGTCATTTAATTATCTATATAGATTCGAGAGCTTTTCGTGAGTCTTTAAAAATAATGAAAGTTGCAGGTCATAGCTTAAGAGTAAAGATTAAACTAATTGGTGGCTGAGTTTCTTATAACCAAGTTAAATCTATAAATTATATTACTTCCTCCAATGTTCTATTAAGAAATGGTAATAGTATTATTAATTTTATATATATGAAAACCCATTTTAAAGCTAGATTAAAGCATAATGTTTAAACAGGCTTGAAAATTAATAAGAACAGCTTGGTGCGAACTCGCCGCACATACTTAAGCCAACTTGACTTATTTAGCTTAAGGACATAATTAAACACATCTCACACAGTCGTTATAATATTTCATAACCTTAAATGATTTTTTTTCGCCCCCTCCCCAAGGCCATTAAAAAGTTTTCCCATTTGACAAATTTGCTGCCGCCAACACTCCCCCCTCTAACACAATTTTGACACATTTCGAAAGCGCTAAAAAGAAATTATGACAATTAAGAAAAGCTCGTGCGGATGTCGAGGAACCGCAGTGTAAATCTGATTAGAAGCGCCTCGCACCCTCGTATATATTTTTTTCTTTGCTGGCTTCCTGCTGTTTTTAGGATTTTGTGGCTCTTTTGTCGCAATTGCTTTAATTACTCTGAGGAAAGCCCTAAGAGGGGCCCACCTGCTGCATGGTTTATGTTCCATTGAAGCCTCACCTCGCTGCAGGAGTTCCGGGCCCAAACTGATTTATGGCCAACAGAGGGAGAACGAGCCAAAACCTGGCCAGCAACTTTATCAATAAGCCACACACAAGTTCGGGCTAAAAGGGTTTTTATCAGACTCAAATGTTTTCAAATTGGCAGCCGCCACCCCACAAATAACTATAAAATTTGACAACTTTTTCGGCAGACCTCCCGACAACTGCCCCGCCCCGCAAACTATTCATTTCGATAAACAACTCGATTCGATTATTTGCGATGCCATTAGAATCGATTTTCGGGCAAAACTTTTCGACAACTGTCATTAGGCATTGTTGGATTAGCCGAGCCAGCGGAGCGGGCGTATCTGAAATGGGGAAAACTTTATCAATTTGTGGGCGTGGCGGGGCATAATTTATGCCACCCCCCGGAGCTAATGGAAGCTGCTTTCCGCTCCCCCTATGACTCATCTCTATTTGGCCGAAATTTCCGGATTCCATCTCTCGATCCCTTTCGATTGTTTGTCTTCATTTTGCAGCGCTTAGCTTTGATTGACATTCATGCTCCATCATTTATTCATTTTCGGCGCCGAAAAGTTTTCGAAGCCCTCCTCTTGGTAAATTTAATTGACTTTTCCCGGCGAAAAATTAGCAGCTACTTCGGGCATCTCCTGCCTGATTTTCCGGGGGCATAACTAAGGCAAATATTGAACCAACACCCCCTGCCTCAGTCCACGATTCCCTCTCCTTTAGCCGAGATTTGCGGGGTGACTTGTTATTTGGCCTGGCAATTAACTTTCTTTTGTTTGCGGTGGACTTGCAGCCTTTTGTGTGATTTCAGCTAGTTGGAATTGGCCAAGGTTGGGCGGGTTTTCGTGGGGGTTGCAGCCCCTTTTCGGCAATGAAATTTCATTGCCAGTTGGTCGCAGCTGTCGAGATTCTGGTGCCCAGCGGGTTGAAAACTGATTCGTTCAAAGGTCTGCAGGGCTTAAGCTCAATTAATTTCATGAGCTATTAGCAGTATATTCTCATATCAGTCAGATGCTTAAAACACATCGAAATGGTCCTTTCCGACCCTATAAGGCATATATATTCTTGATCAGCATCGAATACCGAATCGATCTAGCCAAGTTTGGAAGAAAAAGAAATGTAGCCCATTTTTTCAAAAAAAATGAAGGGGTTACATCGTTAAAATTGTCAAAAATTGGCAAAAAATTCGTGATCGAGTTTTAAATGCAGAATTGTTCGCACTTAAAAACCAAGAAGAAAAAACCAAACCAGACTGAAATCGGTTGAGTTTTAGCCAAGTTATGATCAAAAAACCGTTGAAATTTTTTGTCCCAAAAAAATGGACCCATTTTTTTAAAAAAATGTAAGGGGTTACATCGTTAAAATTGTCAAAAATTGGCAAAAAATTCGTGATCGAGTTTTAAATGCAGAATTGTTCGCACTTAAAAACCAAGAAGAAAAAACCAAACCAGACTGAAATCGGTTGAGTTTTAGCCAAGTTATGATCAAAAAACCGTTGAAATTTTTTGTCCCAAAAAAATGGACCCATTTTTTCAAAAAAATGTAAGGGGTTACATCGTTAAAATTGTCAAAAATTGGCAAAAATTCGTGATCGAGTTTTAAATGCAGAATTGTTCGCACTTAAAAACCAAGAAGAAAAAACCAAACCAGACTGAAATCGGTTGAGTTTTAGCCAAGTTATGATCAAAAAACCGTTGAAATTTTTTGTCCCAAAAAAATGGACCCATTTTTTCAAAAAAATGTAAGGGGTTACATCGTTAAAATTGTCAAAAATTGGCAAAAAATTCGTGATCGAGTTTTAAATGCAGAATTGTTCGCACTTAAAAACCAAGAAGAAAAAACCAAACCAGACTGAAATCGGTTGAGTTTTAGCCAAGTTATGATCAAAAAACCGTTGAAATTTTTTGTCCCAAAAAAATGGACCCATTTTTTAAAAAAATGTAAGGGGTTACATCGTTAAAATTGTCAAAAATTGGCAAAAAATTCGTGATCGAGTTTTAAATGCAGAATTGTTCGCACTTAAAAACCAAGAAGAAAAAACCAAACCAGACTGAAATCGGTTGAGTTTTAGCCAAGTTATGATCAAAAAACCGTTGAAATTTTTTGTCCCAAAAAAATGGACCCATTTTTTCAAAAAATGAAAGGGGTTACATCGTTAAAATTGTCAAAAATTGGCAAAAAATTCGTGATCGAGTTTTAAATGCAGAATTGTTCGCACTTAAAAACCAAGAAGAAAAAACCAAACCAGACTGAAATCGGTTGAGTTTTAGCCAAGTTATGATCAAAAAACCGTTGAAATTTTTTGTCCCAAAAAAATGGACCCATTTTTTCAAAAAAATGTAAGGGGTTACATCGTTAAAATTGTCAAAAATTGGCAAAAAATTCGTGATCGAGTTTTAAATGCAGAATTGTTCGCACTTAAAAACCAAGAAGAAAAAACCAAACCAGACTGAAATCGGTTGAGTTTTAGCCAAGTTATGATCAAAAAACCGTTGAAATTTTTTGTCCCAAAAAAATGGACCCATTTTTTCAAAAAAATGTAAGGGGTTACATCGTTAAAATTGTCAAAAATTGGCAAAAAATTCGTGATCGAGTTTTAAATGCAGAATTGTTCGCACTTAAAAACCAAGAAGAAAAAACCAAACCAGACTGAAATCGGTTGAGTTTTAGCCAAGTTATGATCAAAAAACCGTTGAAATTTTTTGTCCCAAAAAAATGGACCCATTTTTTCAAAAAAATGTAAGGGGTTACATCGTTAAAATTGTCAAAAATTGGCAAAAAATTCGTGATCGAGTTTTAAATGCAGAATTGTTCGCACTTAAAAACCAAGAAGAAAAAACCAAACCAGACTGAAATCGGTTGAGTTTTAGCCAAGTTATGATCAAAAAACCGTTGAAATTTTTGTCCCAAAAAAATGGACCCATTTTTTCAAAAAAATGTAAGGGGTTACATCGTTAAAATTGTCAAAAATTGGCAAAAAATTCGTGATCGAGTTTTAAATGCAGAATTGTTCGCACTTAAAAACCAAGAAGAAAAAACCAAACCAGACTGAAATCGGTTGAGTTTTAGCCAAGTTATGATCAAAAAACCGTTGAAATTTTTTGTCCCAAAAAAATGGACCCATTTTTTCAAAAAAATGTAAGGGGTTACATCGTTAAAATTGTCAAAAATTGGCAAAAATTCGTGATCGAGTTTTAAATGCAGAATTGTTCGCACTTAAAAACCAAGAAGAAAAAACCAAACCAGACTGAAATCGGTTGAGTTTTAGCCAAGTTATGATCAAAAAACCGTTGAAATTTTTTGTCCCAAAAAAATGGACCCATTTTTTCAAAAAAATGTAAGGGGTTACATCGTTAAAATTGTCAAAAATTGGCAAAAATTCGTGATCGAGTTTTAAATGCAGAATTGTTCGCACTTAAAAACCAAGAAGAAAAAACCAAACCAGACTGAAAACGGTTGAGTTTTAGCCAAGTTATGATCAAAAAACCGTTGAAGGTTTTGTCCCAAAAAAATGGACCCATTTTTTCAAAAAAATGTAAGGGGTTACATCGTTAAAATTGTCAAAAATTGGCAAAAAATTCGTGATCGAGTTTTAAATGCAGAATTGTTCGCACTTAAAAACCAAGAAGAAAAAACCAAACCAGACTGAAATCGGTTGAGTTTTAGCCAAGTTATGATCAAAAAACCGTTGAAATTTTTTGTCCCAAAAAAATGGACCCATTTTTTCAAAAAAATGTAAGGGGTTACATCGTTAAAATTGTCAAAAATTGGCAAAAATTCGTGATCGAGTTTTAAATGCAGAATTGTTCGCACTTAAAAACCAAGAAGAAAAAACCAAACCAGACTGAAATCGGTTGAGTTTTAGCCAAGTTATGATCAAAAAACCGTTGAAATTTTTTGTCCCAAAAAAATGGACCCATTTTTTCAAAAAAATGTAAGGGGTTACATCGTTAAAATTGTCAAAAATTGGCAAAAAATTCGTGATCGAGTTTTAAATGCAGAATTGTTCGCACTTAAAAACCAAGAAGAAAAAACCAAACCAGACTGAAATCGGTTGAGTTTTAGCCAAGTTATGATCAAAAAACCGTTGAAATTTTTTGTCCCAAAAAAATGGACCCATTTTTTCAAAAAAATGTAAGGGGTTACATCGTTAAAATTGTCAAAAATTGGCAAAAAATTCGTGATCGAGTTTTAAATGCAGAATTGTTCGCACTTAAAAACCAAGAAGAAAAAACCAAACCAGACTGAAATCGGTTGAGTTTTAGCCAAGTTATGATCAAAAAACCGTTGAAATTTTTTGTCCCAAAAAAATGGACCCATTTTTTCAAAAAAATGTAAGGGGTTACATCGTTAAAATTGTCAAAAATTGGCAAAAATTCGTGATCGAGTTTTAAATGCAGAATTGTTCGCACTTAAAAACCAAGAAGAAAAAACCAAACCAGACTGAAATCGGTTGAGTTTTAGCCAAGTTATGATCAAAAAACCGTTGAAATTTTTTGTCCCAAAAAAATGGACCCATTTTTTCAAAAAAATGTAAGGGGTTACATCGTTAAAATTGTCAAAAATTGGCAAAAAATTCGTGATCGAGTTTTAAATGCAGAATTGTTCGCACTTAAAAACCAAGAAGAAAAAACCAAACCAGACTGAAATCGGTTGAGTTTTAGCCAAGTTATGATCAAAAAACCGTTGAAATTTTTTGTCCCAAAAAATTGACCCATTTTTTCAAAAAAATGTAAGGGGTTACATCGTTAAAATTGTCAAAAATTGGCAAAAAATTCGTGATCGAGTTTTAAATGCAGAATTGTTCGCACTTAAAAACCAAGAAGAAAAAACCAAACCAGACTGAAATCGGTTGAGTTTTAGCCAAGTTATGATCAAAAAACCGTTGAAATTTTTTGTCCCAAAAAAATGGACCCATTTTTTCAAAAAAATGTAAGGGGTTACATCGTTAAAATTGTCAAAAATTGGCAAAAAATTCGTGATCGAGTTTTAAATGCAGAATTGTTCGCACTTAAAAACCAAGAAGAAAAAACCAAACCAGACTGAAATCGGTTGAGTTTTAGCCAAGTTATGATCAAAAAACCGTTGAAATTTTTTGTCCCAAAAAAATGGACCCATTTTTTCAAAAAAATGTAAGGGGTTACATCGTTAAAATTGTCAAAAATTGGCAAAAAATTCGTGATCGAGTTTTAAATGCAGAATTGTTCGCACTTAAAAACCAAGAAGAAAAAACCAAACCAGACTGAAATCGGTTGAGTTTTAGCCAAGTTATGATCAAAAACCCGTTGAAATTTTTTGTCCCAAAAAAATGGACCCATTTTTTCAAAAAAATGTAAGGGGTTACATCGTTAAAATTGTCAAAAATTGGCAAAAAATTCGTGATCGAGTTTTAAATGCAGAATTGTTCGCACTTAAAAACCAAGAAGAAAAAACCAAACCAGACTGAAATCGGTTGAGTTTTAGCCAAGTTATGATCAAAAAACCGTTGAAATTTTTTGTCCCAAAAAAATGGACCCATTTTTTCAAAAAAATGTAAGGGGTTACATCGTTAAAATTGTCAAAAATTGGCAAAAAATTCGTGATCGAGTTTTAAATGCAGAATTGTTCGCACTTAAAAACCAAGAAGAAAAAACCAAACCAGACTGAAATCGGTTGAGTTTTAGCCAAGTTATGATCAAAAAACCGTTGAAATTTTTTGTCCCAAAAAAATGGACCCATTTTTTCAAAAAAATGTAAGGGGTTACATCGTTAAAATTGTCAAAAATTGGCAAAAAATTCGTGATCGAGTTTTAAATGCAGAATTGTTCGCACTTAAAAACCAAGAAGAAAAAACCAAACCAGACTGAAATCGGTTGAGTTTTAGCCAAGTTATGATCAAAAAACCGTTGAAATTTTTTGTCCCAAAAAAATGGACCCATTTTTTCAAAAAAATGTAAGGGGTTACATCGTTAAAATTGTCAAAAATTGGCAAAAAATTCGTGATCGAGTTTTAAATGCAGAATTGTTCGCACTTAAAAACCAAGAAGAAAAAACCAAACCAGACTGAAATCGGTTGAGTTTTAGCCAAGTTATGATCAAAAAACCGTTGAAATTTTTTGTCCCAAAAAAATGGACCCATTTTTTCAAAAAAATGTAAGGGGTTACATCGTTAAAATTGTCAAAAATTGGCAAAAATTCGTGATCGAGTTTTAAATGCAGAATTGTTCGCACTTAAAAACCAAGAAGAAAAAACCAAACCAGACTGAAATCGGTTGAGTTTTAGCCAAGTTATGATCAAAAAACCGTTGAAATTTTTTGTCCCAAAAAAATGGACCCATTTTTTCAAAAAAATGTAAGGGGTTACATCGTTAAAATTGTCAAAAATTGGCAAAAAATTCGTGATCGAGTTTTAAATGCAGAATTGTTCGCACTTAAAAACCAAGAAGAAAAAACCAAACCAGACTGAAATCGGTTGAGTTTTAGCCAAGTTATGATCAAAAAACCGTTGAAATTTTTTGTCCCAAAAAAATGGACCCATTTTTTCAAAAAAATGTAAGGGGTTACATCGTTAAAATTGTCAAAAATTGGCAAAAAATTCGTGATCGAGTTTTAAATGCAGAATTGTTCGCACTTAAAAACCAAGAAGAAAAAACCAAACCAGACTGAAATCGGTTGAGTTTTAGCCAAGTTATGATCAAAAAACCGTTGAAATTTTTTGTCCCAAAAAAATGGACCCATTTTTTCAAAAAAATGTAAGGGGTTACATCGTTAAAATTGTCAAAAATTGGCAAAAAATTCGTGATCGAGTTTTAAATGCAGAATTGTTCGCACTTAAAAACCAAGAAGAAAAAACCAAACCAGACTGAAATCGGTTGAGTTTTAGCCAAGTTATGATCAAAAAACCGTTGAAATTTTTTGTCCCAAAAAAATGGACCCATTTTTTCAAAAAAATGTAAGGGGTTACATCGTTAAAATTGTCAAAAATTGGCAAAAATTCGTGATCGAGTTTTAAATGCAGAATTGTTCGCACTTAAAAACCAAGAAGAAAAAACCAAACCAGACTGAAATCGGTTGAGTTTTAGCCAAGTTATGATCAAAAAACCGTTGAAATTTTTTGTCCCAAAAAAATGGACCCATTTTTTCAAAAAAATGTAAGGGGTTACATCGTTAAAATTGTCAAAAATTGGCAAAAAATTCGTGATCGAGTTTTAAATGCAGAATTGTTCGCACTTAAAAACCAAGAAGAAAAAACCAAACCAGACTGAAATCGGTTGAGTTTTAGCCAAGTTATGATCAAAAAACCGTTGAAATTTTTTGTCCCAAAAAAATGGACCCATTTTTTCAAAAAAATGTAAGGGGTTACATCGTTAAAATTGTCAAAAATTGGCAAAAAATTCGTGATCGAGTTTTAAATGCAGAATTGTTCGCACTTAAAAACCAAGAAGAAAAAACCAAACCAGACTGAAATCGGTTGAGTTTTAGCCAAGTTATGATCAAAAAACCGTTGAAATTTTTTGTCCCAAAAAAATGGACCCATTTTTTCAAAAAAATGTAAGGGGTTACATCGTTAAAATTGTCAAAAATTGGCAAAAAATTCGTGATCGAGTTTTAAATGCAGAATTGTTCGCACTTAAAAACCAAGAAGAAAAAACCAAACCAGACTGAAATCGGTTGAGTTTTAGCCAAGTTATGATCAAAAAACCGTTGAAATTTTTTGTCCCAAAAAAATGGACCCATTTTTTCAAAAAAATGTAAGGGGTTACATCGTTAAAATTGTCAAAAATTGGCAAAAATTCGTGATCGAGTTTTAAATGCAGAATTGTTCGCACTTAAAAACCAAGAAGAAAAAACCAAACCAGACTGAAATCGGTTGAGTTTTAGCCAAGTTATGATCAAAAAACCGTTGAAATTTTTTGTCCCAAAAAAATGGACCCATTTTTTCAAAAAAATGTAAGGGGTTACATCGTTAAAATTGTCAAAAATTGGCAAAAATTCGTGATCGAGTTTTAAATGCAGAATTGTTCGCACTTAAAAACCAAGAAGAAAAAACCAAACCAGACTGAAATCGGTTGAGTTTTAGCCAAGTTATGATCAAAAAACCGTTGAAATTTTTTGTCCCAAAAAAATGGACCCATTTTTTCAAAAAAATGTAAGGGGTTACATCGTTAAAATTGTCAAAAATTGGCAAAAATTCGTGATCGAGTTTTAAATGCAGAATTGTTCGCACTTAAAAACCAAGAAGAAAAAACCAAACCAGACTGAAATCGGTTGAGTTTTAGCCAAGTTATGATCAAAAAACCGTTGAAATTTTTTGTCCCAAAAAAATGGACCCATTTTTTCAAAAAAATGTAAGGGGTTACATCGTTAAAATTGTCAAAAATTGGCAAAAAATTCGTGATCGAGTTTTAAATGCAGAATTGTTCGCACTTAAAAACCAAGAAGAAAAAACCAAACCAGACTGAAATCGGTTGAGTTTTAGCCAAGTTATGATCAAAAAACCGTTGAAATTTTTTGTCCCAAAAAAATGGACCCATTTTTTCAAAAAAATGTAAGGGGTTACATCGTTAAAATTGTCAAAAATTGGCAAAAAATTCGTGATCGAGTTTTAAATGCAGAATTGTTCGCACTTAAAAACCAAGAAGAAAAAACCAAACCAGACTGAAATCGGTTGAGTTTTAGCCAAGTTATGATCAAAAAACCGTTGAAATTTTTTGTCCCAAAAAAATGGACCCATTTTTTCAAAAAAATGTAAGGGGTTACATCGTTAAAATTGTCAAAAATTGGCAAAAAATTCGTGATCGAGTTTTAAATGCAGAATTGTTCGCACTTAAAAACCAAGAAGAAAAAACCAAACCAGACTGAAATCGGTTGAGTTTTAGCCAAGTTATGATCAAAAAACCGTTGAAATTTTTTGTCCCAAAAAAATGGACCCATTTTTTCAAAAAAATGTAAGGGGTTACATCGTTAAAATTGTCAAAAATTGGCAAAAAATTCGTGATCGAGTTTTAAATGCAGAATTGTTCGCACTTAAAAACCAAGAAGAAAAAACCAAACCAGACTGAAATCGGTTGAGTTTTAGCCAAGTTATGATCAAAAAACCGTTGAAATTTTTTGTCCCAAAAAAATGGACCCATTTTTTCAAAAAAATGTAAGGGGTTACATCGTTAAAATTGTCAAAAATTGGCAAAAATTCGTGATCGAGTTTTAAATGCAGAATTGTTCGCACTTAAAAACCAAGAAGAAAAAACCAAACCAGACTGAAATCGGTTGAGTTTTAGCCAAGTTATGATCAAAAAACCGTTGAAATTTTTTGTCCCAAAAAAATGGACCCATTTTTTCAAAAAAATGTAAGGGGTTACATCGTTAAAATTGTCAAAAATTGGCAAAAAATTCGTGATCGAGTTTTAAATGCAGAATTGTTCGCACTTAAAAACCAAGAAGAAAAAACCAAACCAGACTGAAATCGGTTGAGTTTTAGCCAAGTTATGATCAAAAAACCGTTGAAATTTTTTGTCCCAAAAAAATGGACCCATTTTTTCAAAAAAATGTAAGGGGTTACATCGTTAAAATTGTCAAAAATTGGCAAAAAATTCGTGATCGAGTTTTAAATGCAGAATTGTTCGCACTTAAAAACCAAGAAGAAAAAACCAAACCAGACTGAAATCGGTTGAGTTTTAGCCAAGTTATGATCAAAAAACCGTTGAAATTTTTTGTCCCAAAAAAATGGACCCATTTTTTCAAAAAAATGTAAGGGGTTACATCGTTAAAATTGTCAAAAATTGGCAAAAAATTCGTGATCGAGTTTTAAATGCAGAATTGTTCGCACTTAAAAACCAAGAAGAAAAAACCAAACCAGACTGAAATCGGTTGAGTTTTAGCCAAGTTATGATCAAAAAACCGTTGAAATTTTTTGTCCCAAAAAATTGACCCATTTTTTCAAAAAAATGTAAGGGGTTACATCGTTAAAATTGTCAAAAATTGGCAAAAAATTCGTGATCGAGTTTTAAATGCAGAATTGTTCGCACTTAAAAACCAAGAAGAAAAAACCAAACCAGACTGAAATCGGTTGAGTTTTAGCCAAGTTATGATCAAAAAACCGTTGAAATTTTTTGTCCCAAAAAAATGGACCCATTTTTTCAAAAAAATGTAAGGGGTTACATCGTTAAAATTGTCAAAAATTGGCAAAAAATTCGTGATCGAGTTTTAAATGCAGAATTGTTCGCACTTAAAAACCAAGAAGAAAAAACCAAACCAGACTGAAATCGGTTGAGTTTTAGCCAAGTTATGATCAAAAAACCGTTGAAATTTTTTGTCCCAAAAAAATGGACCCATTTTTTCAAAAAAATGTAAGGGGTTACATCGTTAAAATTGTCAAAAATTGGCAAAAAATTCGTGATCGAGTTTTAAATGCAGAATTGTTCGCACTTAAAAACCAAGAAGAAAAAACCAAACCAGACTGAAATCGGTTGAGTTTTAGCCAAGTTATGATCAAAAAACCGTTGAAATTTTTTGTCCCAAAAAAATGGACCCATTTTTTCAAAAAAATGTAAGGGGTTACATCGTTAAAATTGTCAAAAATTGGCAAAAAATTCGTGATCGAGTTTTAAATGCAGAATTGTTCGCACTTAAAAACCAAGAAGAAAAAACCAAACCAGACTGAAATCGGTTGAGTTTTAGCCAAGTTATGATCAAAAAACCGTTGAAATTTTTTGTCCCAAAAAAATGGACCCATTTTTTCAAAAAAATGTAAGGGGTTACATCGTTAAAATTGTCAAAAATTGGCAAAAAATTCGTGATCGAGTTTTAAATGCAGAATTGTTCGCACTTAAAAACCAAGAAGAAAAAACCAAACCAGACTGAAATCGGTTGAGTTTTAGCCAAGTTATGATCAAAAAACCGTTGAAATTTTTTGTCCCAAAAAAATGGACCCATTTTTTCAAAAAAATGTAAGGGGTTACATCGTTAAAATTGTCAAAAATTGGCAAAAAATTCGTGATCGAGTTTTAAATGCAGAATTGTTCGCACTTAAAAACCAAGAAGAAAAAACCAAACCAGACTGAAATCGGTTGAGTTTTAGCCAAGTTATGATCAAAAAACCGTTGAAATTTTTTGTCCCAAAAAAATGGACCCATTTTTTCAAAAAAATGTAAGGGGTTACATCGTTAAAATTGTCAAAAATTGGCAAAAAATTCGTGATCGAGTTTTAAATGCAGAATTGTTCGCACTTAAAAACCAAGAAGAAAAAACCAAACCAGACTGAAATCGGTTGAGTTTTAGCCAAGTTATGATCAAAAAACCGTTGAAATTTTTTGTCCCAAAAAAATGGACCCATTTTTTCAAAAAAATGTAAGGGGTTACATCGTTAAAATTGTCAAAAATTGGCAAAAAATTCGTGATCGAGTTTTAAATGCAGAATTGTTCGCACTTAAAAACCAAGAAGAAAAAACCAAACCAGACTGAAATCGGTTGAGTTTTAGCCAAGTTATGATCAAAAAACCGTTGAAATTTTTTGTCCCAAAAAAATGGACCCATTTTTTCAAAAAAATGTAAGGGGTTACATCGTTAAAATTGTCAAAAATTGGCAAAAAATTCGTGATCGAGTTTTAAATGCAGAATTGTTCGCACTTAAAAACCAAGAAGAAAAAACCAAACCAGACTGAAATCGGTTGAGTTTTAGCCAAGTTATGATCAAAAAACCGTTGAAATTTTTGTCCCAAAAAAATGGACCCATTTTTTCAAAAAAATGTAAGGGGTTACATCGTTAAAATTGTCAAAAATTGGCAAAAAATTCGTGATCGAGTTTTAAATGCAGAATTGTTCGCACTTAAAAACCAAGAAGAAAAAACCAAACCAGACTGAAATCGGTTGAGTTTTAGCCAAGTTATGATCAAAAAACCGTTGAAATTTTTTGTCCCAAAAAAATGGACCCATTTTTTCAAAAAAATGTAAGGGGTTACATCGTTAAAATTGTCAAAAATTGGCAAAAAATTCGTGATCGAGTTTTAAATGCAGAATTGTTCGCACTTAAAAACCAAGAAGAAAAAACCAAACCAGACTGAAATCGGTTGAGTTTTAGCCAAGTTATGATCAAAAAACCGTTGAAATTTTTTGTCCCAAAAAAATGGACCCATTTTTTCAAAAAAATGTAAGGGGTTACATCGTTAAAATTGTCAAAAATTGGCAAAAAATTCGTGATCGAGTTTTAAATGCAGAATTGTTCGCACTTAAAAACCAAGAAGAAAAAACCAAACCAGACTGAAATCGGTTGAGTTTTAGCCAAGTTATGATCAAAAAACCGTTGAAATTTTTGTCCCAAAAAAATTAAGGGGTTACATCGTTAAATTATTGAAAAAATGGACCCATTTTTCAAAAAAAATGTAAAACTCGATCACGGCCAATTTTTGTTACATCGTTCAAAATTGTCAAATTTTTTTCCAAAAAATGGGCCCATTTTTTTGACAAAAAATTGTTTTTTGCAACGGATTTCATCGGTTATAGTTTTTTCAAAAATTGGTTTTTAAGTGCGAACAATTCTGCATTTAAAACTCGATCACGAATTTTTTGCCAATTTTTGACAATTTTAACGATGTACATTTTTTTGCAAAAATGGGTCCATTTTTTTGGGACAAAAAATTTCAACGGTTTTTTGATCATAACTTGGCTAAAACTCAACCGATTTCAGTCTGGTTTGGTTTTTTCTTCTTGGTTTTTAAGTGCGAACAATTCTGCATTTAAAACTCGATCACGAATTTTTTGCCAATTTTTGACAATTTTAACGATGTAACCCTTACATTTTTTTGAAAAATGGGTCCATTTTTTTGGGAAAAAAATTTCAACGGTTTTTTGATCATAACTTGGCTAAAACTCAACCGATTTCAGTCTGGTTTGGTTTTTCTTCTTGGTTTTTAAGTGCGAACAATTCTGCATTTAAAACTCGATCACGAATTTTTTGCCAATTTTTGACAATTTTAACGATGTAACCCCTTACATTTTTTTGAAAAATGGGTCCATTTTTTTGGGACAAAAATTTCAACGGTTTTTTGATCATAACTTGGCTAAAACTCAACCGATTTCAGTCTGGTTTGGTTTTTTCTTCTTGGTTTTTAAGTGCGAACAATTCTGCATTTAAAACTCGATCACGAATTTTTTGCCAATTTTTGACAATTTTAACGATGTAACCCCTTACATTTTTTTGAAAAATGGGTCCATTTTTTTGGGACAAAAATTTCAACGGTTTTTTGATCATAACTTGGCTAAAACTCAACCGATTTCAGTCTGGTTTGGTTTTTTCTTCTTGGTTTTTAAGTGCGAACAATTCTGCATTTAAAACTCGATCACGAATTTTTTGCCAATTTTTGACAATTTTAACGATGTAACCCCTTACATTTTTTTGAAAAAATGGGTCCATTTTTTTGGGACAAAAATTTCAACGGTTTTTTGATCATAACTTGGCTAAAACTCAACCGATTTCAGTCTGGTTTGGTTTTTTCTTCTTGGTTTTTAAGTGCGAACAATTCTGCATTTAAAACTCGATCACGAATTTTTTGCCAATTTTTGACAATTTTAACGATGTAACCCCTTACATTTTTTTGAAAAAATGGGTCCATTTTTTTGGGACAAAAATTTCAACGGTTTTTTGATCATAACTTGGCTAAAACTCAACCGATTTCAGTCTGGTTTGGTTTTTTCTTCTTGGTTTTTAAGTGCGAACAATTCTGCATTTAAAACTCGATCACGAATTTTTTGCCAATTTTTGACAATTTTAACGATGTAACCCCTTACATTTTTTTGAAAAAATGGGTCCATTTTTTTGGGACAAAAATTTCAAAGGTTTTTTGATCATAACTTGGCTAAAACTCAACCGATTTCAGTCTGGTTTGGTTTTTTCTTCTTGGTTTTTAAGTGCGAACAATTCTGCATTTAAAACTCGATCACGAATTTTTTGCCAATTTTTGACAATTTTAACGATGTAACCCCTTACATTTTTTTGAAAAATGGGTCCATTTTTTTGGGACAAAAATTTCAACGGTTTTTTGATCATAACTTGGCTAAAACTCAACCGATTTCAGTCTGGTTTGGTTTTTTCTTCTTGGTTTTTAAGTGCGAACAATTCTGCATTTAAAACTCGATCACGAATTTTTTGCCAATTTTTGACAATTTTAACGATGTAACCCCTTACATTTTTTTGAAAAATGGGTCCATTTTTTTGGGACAAAAATTTCAACGGTTTTTTGATCATAACTTGGCTAAAACTCAACCGATTTCAGTCTGGTTTGGTTTTTTCTTCTTGGTTTTTAAGTGCGAACAATTCTGCATTTAAAACTCGATCACGAATTTTTTGCCAATTTTTGACAATTTTAACGATGTAACCCCTTACATTTTTTTGAAAAATGGGTCCATTTTTTTGGGACAAAAATTTCAACGGTTTTTTGATCATAACTTGGCTAAAACTCAACCGATTTCAGTCTGGTTTGGTTTTTTCTTCTTGGTTTTTAAGTGCGAACAATTCTGCATTTAAAACTCGATCACGAATTTTTTGCCAATTTTTGACAATTTTAACGATGTAACCCCTTACATTTTTTTGAAAAATGGGTCCATTTTTTGGGACAAAAATTTCAACGGTTTTTTGGTCATAACTTGGCTAAAACTCAACCGATTTCAGTCTGGTTTGGTTTTTTCTTCTTGGTTTTTAAGTGCGAACAATTCTGCATTTAAAACTCGATCACGAATTTTTTGCCAATTTTTGACAATTTTAACGATGTAACCCCTTACATTTTTTTGAAAAAATGGGTCCATTTTTTTGGGACAAAAAATTTCAACGGTTTTTTGATCATAACTTGGCTAAAACTCAACCGATTTCAGTCTGGTTTGGTTTTTTCTTCTTGGTTTTTAAGTGCGAACAATTCTGCATTTAAAACTCGATCACGAATTTTTTGCCAATTTTTGACAATTTTAACCCCTTACATTTTTTTGAAAAAATGGGTCCATTTTTTTGGGACAAAAAATTTCAACGGTTTTTTGATCATAACTTGGCTAAAACTCAACCGATTTCAGTCTGGTTTGGTTTTTTCTTCTTGGTTTTTAAGTGCGAACAATTCTGCATTTAAAACTCGATCACGAATTTTTTGCCAATTTTTGACAATTTTAACGATGTAACCCCTTACATTTTTTTGAAAAAATGGGTCCATTTTTTTGGGACAAAAATTTCAACGGTTTTTTGATCATAACTTGGCTAAAACTCAACCGATTTCAGTCTGGTTTGGTTTTTTCTTCTTGGTTTTTAAGTGCGAACAATTCTGCATTTAAAACTCGATCACGAATTTTTTGCCAATTTTTGACAATTTTAACGATGTAACCCCTTACATTTTTTTGAAAAATGGGTCCATTTTTTTGGGACAAAAATTTCAACGGTTTTTTGATCATAACTTGGCTAAAACTCAACCGATTTCAGTCTGGTTTGGTTTTTTCTTCTTGGTTTTTAAGTGCGAACAATTCTGCATTTAAAACTCGATCACGAATTTTTTGCCAATTTTTGACAATTTTAACGATGTAACCCCTTACATTTTTTTGAAAAAAATGGGTCCATTTTTTTGGGACAAAAATTTCAAAGGTTTTTTGATCATAACTTGGCTAAAACTCAACCGATTTCAGTCTGGTTTGGTTTTTTCTTCTTGGTTTTTAAGTGCGAACAATTCTGCATTTAAAACTCGATCACGAATTTTTGGCCAATTTTTGACAATTTTAACGATGTAACCCCTTACATTTTTTTGAAAAAAATGGGTCAATTTTTTTGGGACAAAAATTTCAAAGGTTTTTTGATCATAACTTGGCTAAAACTCAACCGATTTCAGTCTGGTTTGGTTTTTTCTTCTTGGTTTTTAAGTGCGAACAATTCTGCATTTAAAACTCGATCACGAATTTTTTGCCAATTTTTGACAATTTTAACGATGTAACCCCTTACATTTTTTTGAAAAATGGGTCCATTTTTTTGGGACAAAAATTTCAACGGTTTTTTGATCATAACTTGGCTAAAACTCAACCGATTTCAGTCTGGTTTGGTTTTTTCTTCTTGGTTTTTAAGTGCGAACAATTCTGCATTTAAAACTCGATCACGAATTTTTTGCCAATTTTTGACAATTTTAACGATGTAACCCCTTACATTTTTTTGAAAAAATGGGTCCATTTTTTTGGGACAAAAAATTTCAACGGTTTTTTGATCATAACTTGGCTAAAACTCAACCGATTTCAGTCTGGTTTGGTTTTTTCTTCTTGGTTTTTAAGTGCGAACAATTCTGCATTTAAAACTCGATCACGAATTTTTTGCCAATTTTTGACAATTTTAACGATGTAACCCCTTACATTTTTTTGAAAAATGGGTCCATTTTTTTGGGACAAAAATTTCAACGGTTTTTTGATCATAACTTGGCTAAAACTCAACCGATTTCAGTCTGGTTTGGTTTTTTCTTCTTGGTTTTTAAGTGCGAACAATTCTGCATTTAAAACTCGATCACGAATTTTTGCCAATTTTTGACAATTTTAACGATGTAACCCCTTACATTTTTTTGAAAAAATGGGTCCATTTTTTTGGGACAAAAAATTTCAACGGTTTTTTGATCATAACTTGGCTAAAACTCAACCGATTTCAGTCTGGTTTGGTTTTTTCTTCTTGGTTTTTAAGTGCGAACAATTCTGCATTTAAAACTCGATCACGAATTTTTTGCCAATTTTTGACAATTTTAACGATGTAACCCCTTACATTTTTTTGAAAAAATGGGTCCATTTTTTTGGGACAAAAATTTCAACGGTTTTTTGATCATAACTTGGCTAAAACTCAACCGATTTCAGTCTGGTTTGGTTTTTTCTTCTTGGTTTTTAAGTGCGAACAATTCTGCATTTAAAACTCGATCACGAATTTTTTGCCAATTTTTGACAATTTTAACGATGTAACCCCTTACATTTTTTTTGAAAAAATGGGTCCATTTTTTTGGGACAAAAAATTTCAACGGTTTTTTGATCATAACTTGGCTAAAACTCAACCGATTTCAGTCTGGTTTGGTTTTTTCTTCTTGGTTTTTAAGTGCGAACAATTCTGCATTTAAAACTCGATCACGAATTTTTTGCCAATTTTTGACAATTTTAACGATGTAACCCCTTACATTTTTTTGAAAAAATGGGTCCATTTTTTTTGGGACAAAAAATTTCAACGGTTTTTTGATCATAACTTGGCTAAAACTCAACCGATTTCAGTCTGGTTTGGTTTTTTCTTCTTGGTTTTTAAGTGCGAACAATTCTGCATTTAAAACTCGATCACGAATTTTTTGCCAATTTTTGACAATTTTAACGATGTAACCCCTTACATTTTTTTGAAAAAATGGGTCCATTTTTTTGGGACAAAAAATTTCAACGGTTTTTTGATCATAACTTGGCTAAAACTCAACCGATTTCAGTCTGGTTTGGTTTTTTCTTCTTGGTTTTTAAGTGCGAACAATTCTGCATTTAAAACTCGATCACGAATTTTTTGCCAATTTTTGACAATTTTAACGATGTAACCCCTTACATTTTTTTGAAAAATGGGTCCATTTTTTTGGGACAAAAATTTCAACGGTTTTTTGATCATAACTTGGCTAAAACTCAACCGATTTCAGTCTGGTTTGGTTTTTTCTTCTTGGTTTTTAAGTGCGAACAATTCTGCATTTAAAACTCGATCACGAATTTTTTGCCAATTTTTGACAATTTTAACGATGTAACCCCTTACATTTTTTGAAAAATGGGTCCATTTTTTTGGGACAAAAATTTCAACGGTTTTTTGATCATAACTTGGCTAAAACTCAACCGATTTCAGTCTGGTTTGGTTTTTTCTTCTTGGTTTTTAAGTGCGAACAATTCTGCATTTAAAACTCGATCACGAATTTTTTGCCAATTTTTGACAATTTTAACGATGTAACCCCTTACATTTTTTTGAAAAAATGGGTCCATTTTTTTGGGACAAAAAATTTCAACGGTTTTTTGATCATAACTTGGCTAAAACTCAACCGATTTCAGTCTGGTTTGGTTTTTTCTTCTTGGTTTTTAAGTGCGAACAATTCTGCATTTAAAACTCGATCACGAATTTTTTGCCAATTTTTGACAATTTTAACGATGTAACCCCTTACATTTTTTTGAAAAAATGGGTCCATTTTTTTGGGACAAAAAATTTCAACGGTTTTTTGATCATAACTTGGCTAAAACTCAACCGATTTCAGTCTGGTTTGGTTTTTTCTTCTTGGTTTTTAAGTGCGAACAATTCTGCATTTAAAACTCGATCACGAATTTTTTGCCAATTTTTGACAATTTTAACGATGTAACCCCTTACATTTTTTTGAAAAAATGGGTCCATTTTTTTGGGACAAAAAATTTCAACGGTTTTTTGATCATAACTTGGCTAAAACTCAACCGATTTCAGTCTGGTTTGGTTTTTTCTTCTTGGTTTTTAAGTGCGAACAATTCTGCATTTAAAACTCGATCACGAATTTTTTGCCAATTTTTGACAATTTTAACGATGTAACCCCTTACATTTTTTTGAAAAAATGGGTCCATTTTTTTGGGACAAAAAATTTCAACGGTTTTTTGATCATAACTTGGCTAAAACTCAACCGATTTCAGTCTGGTTTGGTTTTTTCTTCTTGGTTTTTAAGTGCGAACAATTCTGCATTTAAAACTCGATCACGAATTTTTGCCAATTTTTGACAATTTTAACGATGTAACCCCTTACATTTTTTTGAAAAAATGGGTCCATTTTTTTGGGACAAAAATTTCAACGGTTTTTTGATCATAACTTGGCTAAAACTCAACCGATTTCAGTCTGGTTTGGTTTTTTCTTCTTGGTTTTTAAGTGCGAACAATTCTGCATTTAAAACTCGATCACGAATTTTTTGCCAATTTTTGACAATTTTAACGATGTAACCCCTTACATTTTTTTGAAAAATGGGTCCATTTTTTTGGGACAAAAATTTCAACGGTTTTTTGATCATAACTTGGCTAAAACTCAACCGATTTCAGTCTGGTTTGGTTTTTTCTTCTTGGTTTTTAAGTGCGAACAATTCTGCATTTAAAACTCGATCACGAATTTTTTGCCAATTTTTGACAATTTTAACGATGTAACCCCTTACATTTTTTTGAAAAATGGGTCCATTTTTTTGGGACAAAAATTTCAACGGTTTTTTGATCATAACTTGGCTAAAACTCAACCGATTTCAGTCTGGTTTGGTTTTTTCTTCTTGGTTTTTAAGTGCGAACAATTCTGCATTTAAAACTCGATCACGAATTTTTGCCAATTTTTGACAATTTTAACGATGTAACCCCTTACATTTTTTTGAAAAATGGGTCCATTTTTTTGGGACAAAAATTTCAACGGTTTTTTGATCATAACTTGGCTAAAACTCAACCGATTTCAGTCTGGTTTGGTTTTTTCTTCTTGGTTTTTAAGTGCGAACAATTCTGCATTTAAAACTCGATCACGAATTTTTGCCAATTTTTGACAATTTTAACGATGTAACCCCTTACATTTTTTTGAAAAATGGGTCCATTTTTTTGGGACAAAAATTTCAACGGTTTTTTGATCATAACTTGGCTAAAACTCAACCGATTTCAGTCTGGTTTGGTTTTTTCTTCTTGGTTTTTAAGTGCGAACAATTCTGCATTTAAAACTCGATCACGAATTTTTTGCCAATTTTTGACAATTTTAACGATGTAACCCCTTACATTTTTTTGAAAAAATGGGTCCATTTTTTTGGGACAAAAAATTTCAACGGTTTTTTGATCATAACTTGGCTAAAACTCAACCGATTTCAGTCTGGTTTGGTTTTTTCTTCTTGGTTTTTAAGTGCGAACAATTCTGCATTTAAAACTCGATCACGAATTTTTTGCCAATTTTTGACAATTTTAACGATGTAACCCCTTACATTTTTTTGAAAAAATGGGTCCATTTTTTTGGGACAAAAATTTCAACGGTTTTTTGATCATAACTTGGCTAAAACTCAACCGATTTCAGTCTGGTTTGGTTTTTTCTTCTTGGTTTTTAAGTGCGAACAATTCTGCATTTAAAACTCGATCACGAATTTTTTGCCAATTTTTGACAATTTTAACGATGTAACCCCTTACATTTTTTTGAAAAATGGGTCCATTTTTTTGGGACAAAAATTTCAACGGTTTTTTGATCATAACTTGGCTAAAACTCAACCGATTTCAGTCTGGTTTGGTTTTTTCTTCTTGGTTTTTAAGTGCGAACAATTCTGCATTTAAAACTCGATCACGAATTTTTTGCCAATTTTTGACAATTTTAACGATGTAACCCTTACATTTTTTTGAAAAATGGGTCCATTTTTTTGGGACAAAAAATTTCAACGGTTTTTTGATCATAACTTGGCTAAAACTCAACCGATTTCAGTCTGGTTTGGTTTTTTCTTCTTGGTTTTTAAGTGCGAACAATTCTGCATTTAAAACTCGATCACGAATTTTTTGCCAATTTTTGACAATTTTAACGATGTAACCCCTTACATTTTTTTGAAAAAATGGGTCCATTTTTTTGGGACAAAAAATTTCAACGGTTTTTTGATCATAACTTGGCTAAAACTCAACCGATTTCAGTCTGGTTTGGTTTTTTCTTCTTGGTTTTTAAGTGCGAACAATTCTGCATTTAAAACTCGATCACGAATTTTTTGCCAATTTTTGACAATTTTAACGATGTAACCCCTTACATTTTTTGCAAAAATGGGTCCATTTTTTTGGGACAAAAAATTTCAACGGTTTTTTGATCATAACTTGGCTAAAACTCAACCGATTTCAGTCTGGTTTGGTTTTTTCTTCTTGGTTTTTAAGTGCGAACAATTCTGCATTTAAAACTCGATCACGAATTTTTTGCCAATTTTTGACAATTTTAACGATGTAACCCCTTACATTTTTTTGAAAAAAATGGGTCCATTTTTTTGGGACAAAAATTTCAAAGGTTTTTTGATCATAACTTGGCTAAAACTCAACCGATTTCAGTCTGGTTTGGTTTTTTCTTCTTGGTTTTTAAGTGCGAACAATTCTGCATTTAAAACTCGATCACGAATTTTTTGCCAATTTTTGACAATTTTAACGATGTAACCCCTTACATTTTTTTGAAAAATGGGTCCATTTTTTGGGACAAAAAATTTCAACGGTTTTTTGATCATAACTTGGCTAAAACTCAACCGATTTCAGTCTGGTTTGGTTTTTTCTTCTTGGTTTTTAAGTGCGAACAATTCTGCATTTAAAACTCGATCACGAATTTTTTGCCAATTTTTGACAATTTTAACGATGTAACCCCTTACATTTTTTGAAAAAATGGGTCCATTTTTTTTGGGACAAAA